>OY720683.1:29548102-30148102 GCA_963170755.1 Amphimallon solstitiale | reverse complement strand
TCCATTGCTTGAACGAATATTTGGGTGCATAGAACAACAGCGCTAGTAGTTCTTTCTTTGACAGCTAAGTGCTCCTATAGTAATTATCTCATAAATGACAAAAGATAGGTATAGCACATTGTTAACAAAAATGAAAGAGAATTAAAAAAGGACCAAATGCAACAATAAAATACCGAGTGTCCAATTAAAGAAAAATTAAGTTTTTGATATACGAAAATTTCGGAAGAAGGCTTTGAAAAAACAAAGTTTTTTAAGGTATTATCGAGTGCAACTTATACCAAATGATTCAGAATTTTCTTGGCTACAAACACCACCAAAGTTAATGTTTTTAGTTTTAAAAACAATGAGAAAAAGTTTTTTTTCTAAAGATGTGTTTTGGTCAAATATTTTCAAAAAAAAACTAATAAATCAAAAACTATTGGCTCAATTTAGAAAATGAAAAAACAGTTGAATAGGCAATGTAAAACAGTACTAGAATATCCATTCATTCCAGTCATTTAAAAAAAAGGAGTTCCCTGAATTTCCGGTTAAACCGGAAGTGCGCCAGAGCTTCAAGTACTTTTAGAATATGCATCATGAATTTTCCACTAATTGCTTTTTATTTTATTTGAAACACAAAAGAGCAATCAAATAAGCGGTTACTAATGACACACATTCAACTTCACTGAATTTGGAAAAGGCTTCCCTCAAATACCTGAAACATTGATCTTCTTTCATTAGGTATATATTTATAAGAAGTGCAGGCAAAATGATTTTACTCCACTCAACTAGTGGAATATTAAGCATAGATTCCTTTCCCGTCACAAACAATTTTCTGACAGGCCATTCCTGGATTTTGTAGTGGTTTTTGATGTCTGGGCTGGTCGATAAAAGCAAAATACAGCAAAGTTCCGCGCATGTCCACTGCGAGAGCTAAAGGCACTGTCGGAAATTTATTCCGATTGTGCAGTAGCACAACTTTCATGTTGGTTTTGGAAAAATCTATAAAAATTCACTAATTATGTTCAATTTCTATCAAACCCATCAAACCATTCAAATCCCTTCAGGAACACATTGAATTATTCATTTCAAAAAAATCTGACAAACTCCTATTTTTTATTCTGAAAGTGGAAATGGTTGTACTTTAAGCTAATAGATTTCATTGTTGCAGCGTAGAACCTAATAGCTCTGCTTGCTGTTTAATAAGTTTCAAATCACTGAAGAAATCATTTAATTGTTTCTGTTCTATGAGTTGTGGCAATATAACTTGAAAGTCAGGCATATAGTCCTCAACATGTTGTTTATTTTTGCATTCAATTTGGTCTGGTCCTTGTTCAATTGTTTTTAGGTTATAAACAGGACCAGGTAACTTTCCCATGATGCACAGATTTGTGCCGAGAGAACATCGAGAAATTTGATCTTACATTTCGTTTTACTTGAACACCCAACCATATTAGTAAGGCAAAAATAATATCATGTATGAAATTTTTGCTAGTACCAAATCATTGGTACAGCAAATGGCATAGTTTTGCACTTTCATCCATGCAGTAAGTATAGCTGTGCAGGTTCTGCACGTAGTATGAAGTGCCCATGTTGTAACCATATCGCCGACAACACAGTCAAAGTTCAGTTTATAGACCTTTTTAATTAATTTAGTGATTGGTTTTGTTAATGTTTTTGGAATAAACTTGCCATACACAGCAGAAGTTATCTGGGTGGTTTATGCAAACACAGAGTCTCGTGGATGCCGTTACTTTATTATTTATACTCTCTTTGAGCAATAAATGCTTCCAGTTTCACAAACCCCCGTAAGATATATCGAATAGATTAAGAAACGACAATATCATCAAGAAATAGATAAATGAAAATGACTGACTTCACACATGGTTCAACAAGTATTGATACTGCTCTGCTGCTCGTCTTCTTTCCAAGCAAATATTGTGCTGTCATCTTGTGATCATTAATATAAAGTTTCTCAAATGTTTGACATACCGAAATAAAGACTGAAGTTGTATAGTTATTCATTTTATCATTATTTTTCTGTGAAAAAAAAAAATTGGAAAGTAAATGAGAACTAAATATTTCAATTTTTTTTTAAAAATATCCTAAAAACCATACGTGAAAGGAAGTTTCTGAAGGTTAATTCAGATTCTACACGAAAAAATACATACAAAAATGCTTATTTCAAACTAGATGCAAAATGGCTATTGACTAGTATAATAAGATATGGAAAAGCCTTATTGTAAAATTTCATAATTTACTACTGTCAAACGCGGCAACTACCATTATCACATTCATTTATTTGGTTAATTCTGGAGAAAGTTCCATAACATCAAAACAATGTATGCACATTTTCCTGGTGTCTGTTTTACCAATTATTTGACATATGTTTTATGAATGCATATATACGATAGCACCTTCCCAAAATCACGTTTTGATAGAAGATAGATTATTATTCAAAATATCAATTGCACAGCTCAGTAATAACATAATCTTCAACACTGCATAAAATTACTAAGAAATGCATAATGGATAATCTGGTATAAGTATAATGAAGTTATCCTCTTATTCTCAAAGTCCTTTTATTAACAGCTTTAGAGGCATTACTAAGATAAAACTTGATTAAAAAAAAATAGAACATATTTAAATTATAATTTCTATTTTAATAATAATTCTTTTTCTAAGAAAATTGTATGTACTTCAATAAAGGTTCTAAACTTGATTAGAAACCATATGCGTTACATAACATTCCCACAATAATACTTTATTTCAAACGAACACAAAGGAGGGTAAACCCTCACCAAAAGAGTTCATTACGCATTATTACAACATTCATTAGGCCCTTTTCCATTCTCGGGCTCATTCTGTTCTTTCACAAGACAATATGTAGATATAAATTAGGGCCTTTTCATCACGACTACGAGAAAAAAATATCGCGATAAGTGTCCTTATTGTCTCGTGAATTACCCACTCAGAGCGAGATAACGGAGGGTTTTCGGTGTTGTATATATATATATATATATTTGTATGTATATATAGCCGTACATCCTGCCCCTCTCCAATCCGGTCTAGGGCGATCACGATTATGTTCCTTTCGTTTTAACGAAGATGCGACATGAAGTAACCGGATATTAAGGCGCGTGTCTGCGGTAACAATCTTGGCAACAGGAAAAAAAGGTTTTTGCACCCCCAGGGGAATATAGTCACTGTTTAAATTGGTGAGCTTCCGCTTTAACGTTGATCAAAGACTTATCTATTTGTAGCCAGCAAGCGACTGATTGCAAACTATGCGGCTGACTGGAGGGCAAAAAAGGAAATCCATTTAGATGTAAATAAGTCAGAATGCATAGCAAGCAACAAAAGAATTGTGTGTTGTCAAATAGCTAAATTGCAGGGAATTAATTTTGATATTATTTTTGTAATATGGTGTCACTTTTGAACTACACATTTGCTTATTGTCAGTATTTTTTTTTTTTTTTGTAAAAATAATTGGTGTTGGGTATTTTCGAGTAAACTTCGTGTATTTAGTTTTACAGATACAGTTGCTTAAAGAAGAAAACGTGCTTATTGAAAATTGTAATATGAATAAAAAAATTATTTGTGGTGCAACTTACTACTTGCATTTAAATAGGTATAATGAATACAATTGAGATTTTAACGAATATGCAGCAAATTTTTGGCAACGATATTCTTTTGAGGCCACATTTTCTCAGTTAGTTCCTCAAAGAAAAATGTCCTGAACCATCAAAACGTGTTATCATTCCATAAATTGTTGTACAAGTTCATGGTGTTTTGTTACGTGACTCAAAAGTGAAAATGGAAGTTATTAATCCCTGTTTAAATCATGTTTGATGAATGTGCATATTAAATTTGGTATGTAGAATTAAGCATATCCAAGGTCTGAGTTTTGTGGGTGCCTCGTTTAGTAAAATCAGATCAGAAGATGATTTGTGGCGATCTAGAATCAACACACCCTGAACTCGTGTTGTTCGAGACATGAAAATTTAGTTTCCAACGCGGTCAACAAATTGTAATAGAAGGTGCTTGGCCAGCATGTAATATAAATTAATATACTGGACGTTTCAGAAGCAATGTGGCGCATACAATGTCAACTCTACCAGAAAAAATATAAATATATAATATAAACAATAATAAATAAATATTGGGGAAGCATTATCTTGATAGAGTCTCTTCATTCTTTACCACTAGCGTTATGACGATTTCATCCGCACAGCCGATCAATGTGACTCCATCAGGCATGTCTATTCCCAGCAAGTCGGCTTACAGTACGTTGCGCAGCGTAGGTCCAAGCACGGAACATGTTTTCACATCTTTAATGACGTCGACTGTCTGTCGGCTTTCCCTCTTCGATAGGTCCCCTGTACGCACTACTTCTTCCTTAAGTCTTTTTAGCAGCAACTGCTCGTACAGCTTTCTCTCTTCATCTAAGAGACAAAAGAACATGCATTGATATTTTCCAATCCTTTGGAAATATTGCTTTATATTCCAGGTTATTGTACACTACCAGTACGTACTCTGACCGTTCAGTTGCCGCTTCTGGCAGAATATTTTCTGGTCCTGGTGCTTTTTTGTTTGTTCTATTTAACATGCTTGCCGCCATGAACACAATCAAAACGACCGGTTTTTGCGTAGGGAATAGAAAATTTACCACTGCCTCCATTTTAGAAATCAATAGTTTTGGTCTCGGGGGGAATCCAGTCATTGCTTTCATGACTATTTTGTACCCATTCCCCAATATCACTCTCGCGAAGGGTCTTCCATCTAGCCCTTTTAGCGCGTTGGATGCTGTTCCTTTTTCATGTCTTGCTCTCCTTTTATTCCTGCCATAATTTTTGGTTCAATTCTCGTACGTTTCTATTCACATTTCTTGTGCAAACCCTTCTTCTTCTTCGCACGCAATCTTTGCGGAGTTGGAATATTTCGTCCATCCACCAGTGTACAGGTTTTCCCCTTGGAATGCATTTTCTTTTGGGCATCGCTTTATTGCACACTCTCTCTAAATTACTGGAGAACCTTCTAGCAGATAATGCAGTTCCATCCTTTCCTATGTCTTATAGAGCATGTTGCAGCTTCTGTCGGTCTAATTTCCTGACTTGCCTTGTCAACCATGAATCTTCCATCAATATATTCGAAAGTAATAAATTAAACTAATCTGTCATATAACAAATGGTAGCGTTAGGCAAGCCAATAATAAAATGACAAATGAGAAGGCTAGCCACCAGTATGCAGTTCCTATTGGAATAGCGTTGATTTATCGAAGATAACATCAAACTTCACTAGACTGTACCGACAATGCTAACCTAGGTGTTTAATGGTAAACGAGTGACAACATACACTGCTTTAAAATGTGAAATTATGTAATTAAACGTGAAAATGTAAACTTTTATATGTAGAGTAGCGACTAACATTCATGTAGTCTTATCCAAAACTCTGATCTTCAATGAACGACATTCAACTTCATCACATGTTTCTAACTTATTACTTTTTTGATTCAGTGTGACATAACCAAGAAAGTGTATGTTAATAAAATAGCATAATATGCTGTGTAAAGGCTTACCTTAGGAATCTCAATACCAAAAATCCATTTGTATCTACAGTATTCAGCAATAGAGATCAGTAATTTATCCTGTATTGCAAAATTTCAATCAGAATAATAAGCATTTAGTTTAATTTTTTGTTTAATGATAAAGTTGTAGGTGTATTTATCTTTACTAGTATATAATACTTCGATAATTTTGTCTGCTAGTTTTATATTTATATCGACATAAAATAACTATTATATATTCATAACAGTATCTGTTACAGGTTTATATTCTTATAGTACGACATTATAAATGATTATTATGGTATTTATACAATAACTGAAAAATTTATTCTAATAAACGACTATACTAATGAATTTATTTAACCCACTAACCGATCATACTATACCATCTATGAGACGCATGGGTAAATAAAGCTAACGCCGAGAAACCTTCTATCCTCTAATTTACTGAAGCTGCTACTACTTTACGGCAGATGTCGCATGATAGTCAACCATACATTTTGCTTTACAATTGCGATCTTTGTACAAAGAAGATAATATTTACCTATTAAATGCATGTCTTAATTTAAATATATTTATGTTTATTTTGATAATATAATATGAATTTTAATGTTCTGATATAATAATCAGAATCAATATAGCAGATGTCTATTATTGTGAAAAGATGAATATATGGGTAGTTCAGCTATATTCTAAGAGATGTGATGATGTTACCTATCCTCACAACTACTTCAGTAAATTAAAAATTAACTTTTAATTTATTTAACGAAAAATAGAGCTATTTATAGTTAGTATCTTAATGATTTTTTAATTAACGGTGAGGAAAAGAAAATTTTTGAGCTGTGAAATATTAAACTTATGCTAGATAAAAATAAAATTATATATCAATTACCAATCGATTATATTTATTAGAATAAATATATTTTCAAATGTTTTGTTGTTACTTTTGATCTATGGAACAGTGCAATCTATTAATTTAAAGAAAAACATGGTCTAGAATATACGAGATTTATACGAAAGTTAGTTTTTCAATATTTTAACCATCTTAAATTAAAAATTTGAGCATATTAAACTGGTACATTTAAAATATCCTGCTCAAATTATTGTGTAAAAGTATTTTAAGTATAAAATGCTAGTCAGTGGAATTTACTTCGGTACAACTACTCAATTTAATTTCCTTTTGTAAAAATTCAAAGTAATATTATTTGTGAGTATATATTCAAGCTCAACTAAAGCACAAAACATTTAAAAAATAATGAAGAATTAGTTCAACATAAGATTTTTAAAAAAAATAACATATTGCTTGTTCATTATTTCTGATTAAAACGAATTTATGAGGTATAAATCGTATTTTTAATTTAATAATATTACGATATCTAATATTTGGTGGCAAGATATTTAAAAAAAATACTTGTCAAATATGCTTTACAGTTAAATTGACAGTTCATTAATAATTTAATTTGTTAATGTTACATAAACATAACATAAATGCCAAGGTAAATAATTCAAATTGATTTATAATAATTGCATTATAAAACTTAGTGTAAGTGTATACATACTAATTGTCGATTTAAATACCACTAAATATTTAGATAGGACGCTTACATAATCAGTTTTGCAATATGATACACATCACTACATCACATATCCTCTCTTACCCCAATATATGTAATCTAACCAATTACGAGCAAGACTTCATTCAAACTCAATTATGCATCCCAGACAATACCATAGTCACCATAAGTTCGTCCAACCACAAAGACAATATTATGTGATTAGATCTAAATTTACCTAATAATGTTCTCGGACATACTGTGCTCCTTTTATTGCTTCGGCCATCCCTAATTATCTCCTTAGATGTTCATCTGGGAATTACATACAATAATATAACCTGCATTCATGAACGTTTTAAAATTTAATTATGTTTATTAAATTTAGTGGTTACATGAAAGCTTCGTTGGTGTAATTATCGACATACTTGTGATGTGTTCCGTTAATACCTGACGCGTTATAGGTATCGGTTAATAACTGGCAGATTTTCACAAATAGTAAAAATACTACCCATTTTATATATAACTAACTCGATCAGCTATTTACAGAAAAATAATTAAATTAAAAGAAGTATTCATTTTGAGTTTGAGAGTTGAAGTGAATAAGTAATATAGATTCTTTACTATTTCTCCTGTGTAAACGTCCAAAATTTAGTGAAAAGGACATTAATAAGGCCTGAGAATGAAATGTGGATAAATATCAATTTCATTTATTTTAGGTTTTGTTGAGTTTTCAAACAGAGATGCACATCGTTTAAAATGGGCACTGTATAGAATTGCATATTCTATTAACCAAGGAACATTTTGTTAATTCGCCCGTGACCAACTGGATCTCACAATCGCTGCGCGATATTAAGGTGCCATCTATCCAAAGCATTACAAATTATTTGGTAATCGCCGAGCAAGGTCTGTTAACATAGGTTGCCTTATCCCGTCTCAACCAATGAAAGTGCGAGTTACAAGTGACGTATGCTTACTTTGGAAACAATGCTTTCATTCAGCAGACACAACAGTTGCGCAACTGTTCAGTGATCATATGCAGTAAACGAGCGCTCACTCTGAACATGTTCAGGAGCGGTCGCCATTTTTGTGAGCGGAAAAATTCTATGCTCACTTAGTGAGCGTATTCTGTACGCATGCGCCATTGATGCTTTCCAAAACCAACCTAATACATAATTTTGAAGAAACTTACTAGAAAAGTAAGATACAACATATTAAAGGTATTGTGCAGAAATAAATGTATTATAATATTGGAGTTCACTCAGTATTTTATTCGGGGTTGGAAAAACCAGCCCTTCCACTAAAAACTACGTCAAAACTTAATGCAGAAAAACAATTTATTATTATTGTTTATTCGGTTTAATCTCTATAATTTTAACATATGGCAGCAATGAAAAGTACCAGATGATAGACGATGACATAAAGGTGAGCGGTCCTGTCCAGCGAATACTCAACTGTTGTGAAGTGAACGGTTGGAGCGGGATCGGTTCCCGATCCGCCTGCTGAATGAAAGCAATGGAACTAAATCTACAAGAATTACTGGTATTCTTTCAAGATAAACTTTTGTGTATGTTTGCTAATAAATGTATTTCTTCTGCTTTCTTTTTCACCATGAAACCCTAAAAATGTCTTTTCCATTTTTTGGACTTGTGGTAACCATTCCTTAGATGGTTCGGTTGGTTCCCTAAATGAGAAGTATTGTAACCAAGTCGGTATAGCGTACGTATGAAAGCTCATGTTTTTGCTTTTGCTTTGCAATGCAGCCAGAAACATAAGTGTCACTATCGTTATTCTCCGAAATTGTAATGTATCAAATTTGAAATTCTTGCTGTTTGTCCTTGGTATTTGTATGACTTTGAATATAGCCAGCATTTCTTCCCAAAACAATAATTTTGATTCTATATAAAGAATATGTTGTGATGGATGATCATGTAGTCCTCCTCGTGTACGAATCCAAAAGAATAAATTTTGAAGTAAACTTTGATATAAACGATGTGTTAAAAAGTAATTTGGCTTTATTTACAATAAATAGGTATATAATTTAAAAAAAAGAATTTCTTTTCATAATCCTTTTGAAAGCAGAATTAATTAAGAGATGGTTTTTATTTTATATTATATATTACTTGTAACATTTTTTGTGTTTATCTTAATAATAATAATAGAATTATAAAATAAAATAAAATAAATTATTTTCCAGCTAAACTCAGTGTTTCATCCCAGGGCGATTCAGGTTAAAAGCGATGATAAATTAATAGTTTCCTAAAGCATTATTGACTGTTAATATAATAAAATACCATTGTATAATTTAAAAATAATTACATTCGAAATCAATGATTTTATAGGTTATTACAAATAGAGTAAAATCTTATACAATAAACTGCGTTTAACAAAAAGACAAAACACATTAACAAATAGATTAAATATACTTTTACAACGGCAACCTTCAACAGATTTATGCATATCATGAAATGAAAACAGCGTATGCAAAAAACTACAACTCAAGCTAAACATGTTCCCTATACGTACAACACAGCGCTAGAATATATCAAATATATTTATCTTATCCAGATAAATATATTTACTTATTTCGTTTCTATTTGAAACTGATTTATAATGTTTAATTCTTTATTTTCTTAATACACTTACATACAATAATTTTTTAAAATACCTTATTTTAAGGCTTCTTTCTTCTTTCTTGTTAGATGGGAATCTTCTTATCCTCGATGCGTTCACGTTGAATTTTCTTATTCTTCGATGCTTGATGTGCGGCTTCAACGACCAAAACGTTGAGAATTTATATACGCCGCCAATTGAAGAACACAATCTTTATATCAAAAGATATAATAACTTGCACATTTAAACTTGTACACTTAATACTCACTTAATTTTACAAGTTTCTACTTGTAAATATACTTTTTTTGAACCGTGGTTTATATAATTATTGGAATCGATTCACTTTTTACACTTATTTGTCGATCCTTTACTTAAAGTTTAGATTTCTTAAATAATGGTGGGTACCAATTTTTTTTCCAATATAGGTGATAAATTGTATTCCCTTTTTCGACCTTCCTACCCGCCAAGAGAGTCGTGTATGGATTCACGAAGATGAGGAAACTCCTACAATGACTAAGAAGCAGCGAGCTATGAAAATAGTTATGTATGTGGTATCCGTCAGATGTACGGAGTTAGTAAATGCAATTATGCTAGATGGGTAAAGGACAGTTAGAGCAAAGTGGTACTCTTAAAAATGTTTGCATGAAGTGTTCAGTAGAGTTCCAGACAAGGAAGTTCTGCTCCACCATGGTAATGCATCGTCCTATACGGCAGGTTTAACTCTTTAATTTTTGGATGAAAAAATTATAAAAGCAAAGAAGATCCGCCGTACTCACCAGATTTAGCAATGTGTTACTTTTGGCTATTTTTGGCCTTAAACTCAATTTGCGGGGCAGAAGGTTTTCGTCGGAAGAAGAGATTGATACCGCAGTTCATGCTTATTTTGAAGGTATGCCGAAGAAAGATTGGCTGGGAGGATTAAATAGTGGAAAGAAAGAATGGTCAAAATAAAACCCCAGAAAATATTCTGTGTTTTTTATTATCAATAACTTCGGCTTGTCTCTCGTACGACAAACATTCTGCCCTATCTAGCTTTTGTTTCAGTGGCCATTTAATTCTTACCATAATAGTCTGTGTCAAAAGGCAATTAATTTTCAAGACACTTCGAAAAATGAGAATTGATTATCGACATATATTCTTGGTAAATAGCCATAATTTTGCACTTTTAGATTAACAATAGAAATATTCTAATATTTGTAGACGTGCAAAGAGAATATTTTTTAAATTCTAATAGAAAAATTGCAGACTGAAGTAAAGCAGCATTGGTAGGTGTTATATGGTGACTAATATTAACAACAAGTCTGAGTATAGGTTCGTTCAAACCTCCAGTTCTGTACAGTTCCAGAACCGTTCTAGAATAAGTAGTTCTGATAATAATGCGCATGTCCTGCCAAATCCTGTTTCTGAAATGGTTCGAAATCTTGAAGCTAGAAGTTTTAAAATTGGAATTTTAGGGGACTTGTACTACCAATATTAGTTATAGAATTATTAAAAAACACCAAACTAATGTAAATAAGTATCAATCGTAATGAGCTTTTAAATGTTACTGCATCGGCATCTAGTCACCAAAATTGCGACAGGATTTAAAAAGTAATGAAGAAGTTGTTTACAAGAAAAATGTTTTTCTAAATTTTGGAATGGATATTTCTGATAGCTGGGTAAATAAAGCAAGTATTTGTAATACTAGCAGTTATTAATAATTGGCACGTATATCAAATGCACACATACATTAATAAATATATATTATATAACTATAAAATCAAGAATCATAATGGATTTAAACAACTATATATTAAAATACTTTTTCAATGTTCAAAGCCAGCTCCTTTTCATTTTGTTTACTTATTCATTTAAGGTAAAAGATTATGACCAAGATATTTTTTTTAAATTACTTTTAATATGTGTAGTAGTACACTTTTTTTAATCCGTTTTGGGGAATATTAAAAATTGTAGCCTTTTTGGTAATTTGAATTGTGATACTTACATGATTTGGTACTTACATTAATCAGAGTTTGAATTTTTTGTGTCATACAAGTCACATAAACTTGCAATTTATTATAATGTTTATGGCGTAACATGCTGGTACAAATACATACATATAATACATTGTTCGTATATCTAATATATTAAAATCAGAAAATTCCTATATTTTTCTTAAATGTGAAGGGGAACATATCAAATCAAAGATCATAAGTTTAGTTTACATAATATTGAATACTATATTGTCTAAGTTTAAGGGTCCTCGCTAGTGAATCGGAAATGTAATATTGGTTGCATAGCACATAATTTAATAAGCCGTGGATGTTCGAATACCTATTACACATAGGGAATATATAATAAATATTTGTAATAATAACTCAATATCTAGGCGAATATAAATTCATTTATGATCAAATATTTACACATTTGTAACCGTGGGAATGATTTTCACTGTAATGTGGGTTGTCTAATTTTAATTTATTTTATATACATTTGAAACAAAGTAAAGAATAGTTGAACGAAAAATAAGTGCAGAGCGGGGTAGCTTTTTATTCATTTTTTTTAACGTGAACTAAAGCAAGCAAATCAACTGCAAAGGATTTTTGATAAAACTTGTTTTAAATATTTTGACATATTACTTAATTTTCTTTAATCAGATAATTTTTTTCTAAGTTTGATTATTCAGCGGGGTAGATTACTAAATTCTTCATAAGTTGACGGTGAAAGGTTTTCTCCAAATTTAAAATCAACAAAAATATCTTGCATTAAAAATCTGCTTTTAATCAACTATTAACAGATCCACTATCGAGGAGCCTTAACGAATATGTCAGTTTGTCTACGAATTTAAATATGATAATTATAAATTAACTTTTCACATGTTCGTAAGTTAATATAATTGTACCATTACGTTCACTTTATTCTTAGAGAAAGAATCACTTGCTAGACTCAAGAACATTATAGTAACTGAAGTAATTTCTAAAAAAATAAACCGCAATTTGAAGAAATTTGAATGTTTAATCACACACTTACATATGTTTACTTCGGCTATTACAAAATTGATATAATGAGTGTGAATAAAAACAAGTGTAAAAAAAATTAAAAGTAAGATTGATGAATAAAATCACACCAATATTCTAATAATAGAGCAAACTAAAATAAAAAGCTAAAACAAATAGGTACTCGAACGACAACTATAAAACAACATTAACCTACAATAACTACAAACTCTGTTCAACATAAATACCAATAAATGCGATAAACCAGAAACATGCGAAGTCTGACGAAAATGACAATTACGCATGCTCTGGATTGATCAGAATTTCCAAAGCATCCAGAACTGTGGGAACTGTTTTGAACGGTTCTTGAATTACGCGTTCTGAAAGACCGAACACTGAACTATTAATTCTCAGAATTTGTAGTTCCAGAACTCCATGGTCCGAACAGTCCTTTTTTCAAATGACATGCGCACTAGTTCTAGAACCGTTCAGAACTGGAGGTATGAACAAACCTTATATGTACTCTAAGGTATTTGAGGCCTGATTTAGTACAATTTTAAAGAGGATAGAACAGAAATGGGTTTAATACATATTTCAACGTTGTCAGTTTTGTTCTGTAAATATACTTATATCTCCTGGATAAATAAGGATGTTATAATTATTATTAAAATGTTGTAATTTTTGCCAAAATTGCGGTATTTCATCACTTGCTCGGAAATATCAATCCAATTATTTATTGGACAGATAGACTCTGTATAGCATCCATTCAAATACAAATAAATGATATGGGCGTACAACTGAGGTCGGTGCTATTACGCCCGATCCGATCATGATTTATTGCTCGAATTAACACCGACTACTCCACCTATGTCCGTAAGGTACATTAGGTGATTGTAAACATTTAATTTATTTTATATGGCGATTATATCTGACAGTCGAACAATGATACCACGACACGGCCTATGTTGATTTATCGATGTTCATTCATGTACGACATTGTCAGTGGCGAGAAAGAAAAAATAAACGAAAGAATTGATATTTATTGATGTAGTCATTTATAATTCGGGTTACACTTTTATGGGGTGGTTTTACTGAAAAGCAGATTTGAAATTGAATTACGGATAATTATACAATTCCATTCAATTGCATTTATAGGTTTAATCTTTGGTACGGCATAATACAATTTAATAATATCTGCTAATCCTGTTTTATTTAAATATTATTATTTTATACTCAAGGATGAATGCCTGCATACGAAACTAAAATGAAGGAACAACAGGTACTTCCAATTTGCGTCAAAAAATATTTTATTGTGGTAAAGTTGTAGAAAGTGATATAAAGGTGAAAGTAAGAAATAAATAGGAAGTATCTCAGCAAAAGGAAAATGAACTATGGTAACAATAATTGATGTAAAATCGGATATATTTGGAAAAATGTTACAGAAAAAAAAATTATGTTGGATGGAAGAAATGCGATATATATGAATACATAAATAAAATAACTGTGCAGGTTATAATCAGTTTGCGAGGGATTGCACAGTTACTAAAGCATGCGGCAGGTGTGCAGGTGAACCTTGTCCAATTGATTGTGTTAATGGTGTTGGCGAGGACGAGAAGTGTGTAAATTGTATGGGGATGGTAATAAAATTAAAAATTGATTTGGATGTTAAGCATAAAGCATTTGTTAGAAACTGTCCGAATTATCAACGAATTCTAGAAACACAAAAGTGTATAATTAAATATATTTAGTTCAAGACCCATAATTTCCCAGGTAGCAAGCTCACGTTAAATTCACGTCTTTTTTTGGTCAGTCAATGACCCAAACTAACGTGATTTCGGACGTCCGTATGACGTAAAAATGACGGCCTAATGTCACAGTCTAGCGACGTCATTTTTTAACGTTAAATAATCGTTTCATAATGACGTTCTTTGACGTCATGTTTGTACGTGAAATGAACGTTTAATAATAACATAAAATGACGTCATTCTTTAACGTTAAATGAACGTTATACAATGTCGTGATATGAACGTACAAAATAATACAAATGTAACCATTTAAAATATTTATTGTGGAATAAAACATCAATTCTAATATAAAAAATAAAACAAAATTACATTGAAATTGTGGAAAGATTTGCAACATTAGAGAAAGAAAACATTTGATTTTCATTACCAATAAGATTTTCTGAAATGCACGTACGTTTTTCTGTCCGACTTGATTCACTATCCACAGCTTCTGCAATCCTCCTATTAATCTGCCGAGGGCCAACAAGCTCTTTTCTACGACGCTTCATTTTCTTTCCTTGGCGCATTCAAGTTTGTGGCGTTGTGGCGAATGTTTTAACCGAACTTTGATGTGGTCTTCAATGTCTCTTTCAAGTCTTGGGGGATATTTACATTTTACAGCTTCTACGTGTAATTAAAGCAAATAAATTAATAAAATATGAAATTTTATGCTGAATTGCACTTACTGATAACAACCCTGTTTAGGCATAAATTGGCAAATGCCTTCTTCACTCCCTTTCCACAAAAACTTTAGTTACAAGCCAGCTGATTAGTGAGGCATCGTTTTAAAATATTATTTGTTAGAGAAGTTGCATCCCTTCCCCCAATTCATGACAAATAAAAACCCTGCAAATGTTTAAAATTATTTCATTACAATAAGTGTTTATAGCGTTATACAGTTATTTACCAAAGCAAATGACTTTTCCTTATCTGAAAGGACATTTTCCAGGGTATTTAATTCTTCTTCATTTTTAATTGGCAGTTCCACTGGAAGATCAGGAAAACTTATTATAGAATTTGTTATGATGTCTTGTTGACTCAAGCGGTGCAAAATTTGTTTATTTTGTTCCTTAATCTGCTGCAACAAATTAATAATACTCTTGTGTGCCAAACCCAAGCGTAAGAAACCAACATTGTCAGTTATCTTTTAACGTTAAAATATTTTGCTCACCTTCTTTTTCCAACAACACTTGTCCATCGATAACTGAAGTATTGCTGCTCGATAATGGTGTGTTGATTCTAAGAGATGTTGTTTCTGGTGGATTTACAAAGTGATCTGAAGTAAACGCTTGATCTAAAAACTATCACTTAATACAAAGAAAATGCAGAAATTAAATTACCATGCAAATGCTTTGCTGTTTTTATTGGTGGTGGACGTTCAAATATTCCTACATTATCATCTTCATCACTAGTGGTATCATAAACTTTTCTAGCAACATGCTTCCTTTTGGACCTTCTATATGTGTCTTCCACCTCTGATTGTAAATCAGACGTTACTTCGGCTTCCTTTATCTTTTTAAGAGCCTTATCATAATCATCTGAAAAGTACATTATTATTGTGCAAAAGAATTAAACATGTTCTTCCATTTAGCAAATGTGTTTTCAATAGCCCAGTGTTACAGGTAATACTCCACTTTCTAAGTATTATAACACTGCGGTTCTTATTTCAATGCCATGACAACATATAACAGTTTAGAGTCTTACTGACATAATCGATATAAAAAATATAAAGTAAATTAATGAGGGTGAAAATAAAAGTTTGTACGGAGCATTAATCTTTATATTATACTAGGATCACATATAAACATGTTAAATAAATAACTACTAGGTGCAGCTTACTACAGTTTTTATTTTTTTAATTTTTGTTTGTATAGTGCAGATTTTTATCTAAGGCTGCTCGCACACCAATTATACAAAATGTTTGACAAGATTTATTTGAAGCCACTATGCACACAAATTTGACAAATTATTAGGTTGTTGTACAAAAATTGATCAAAATATATGTACAAAAAAACTAAAAACTAAATTATACAATCATTTGGCATTTATAATTAATGTCAATTAAATTTATTAACACATTATTAATTAAGAATTTGCCAGAAATGTGTTTAAAACGTTTGTCAAACATTTAGTTTGCTTGGTGTACATTTTGGTCAAACATTCTCATATATTTTAATGGACGCTGCAGTACTTCAAACATTTTGTTTGACAAATAAAATGTTTTGTATAATTGGTATGCACGCAGCCTAATAGATATGATTTTTTTCTTCAGTGACATTACATTGTTTGATACTCCTCTAACGAGCATGACAACAGTTCAAGTTAACCTTGCACTGTACAGCAGATATATAATCATTAATCATGTATATAATATTAACTACTGTAAGTGACAAATAAAAAAATATATCTCACCAACAGAAAAAAAATCATGTTATTTTATACAATGGCCATATATTTTCATCCCGAATGTCTCCGTTTTTTAGCGCTTTATAATATTTCTCCTTGTTCTTGTGTGGAGGCCAAAATACTTCCGACTTCCGAGGAATTATCCATGCCTGATTAACAATAGCGATATCACCGCCATCGTTTTCGTGAAACTCAACACCTATGATGACCATAATTATGTCTGTAAGGGTAAGAGTAAGTAAATGCCTCAGTTATACTTACAGGTGAAATAATTATCATGCTTACCGAATAATGGAAGCACAGGGTTAAACAGAGTTACCGGTTAACCTCAAAGTAGAACCCAATTGAAAATACAACTTATTATCTGAAGCACAACGACCTGGAAGCGAAATAACAGAAACAAGTCTCTTGGTTCACGTGCACATTTTTGCAAATATTATCATCTTAAAATTGTACTTAAAAGCGACCTGTTTTGAGACGCCGTTATTCTGGGTGTAAAAGGGCGAAGCCACAGAAAAATAACGGTAACGCAGGCGCAGTCAGGTGATGAAAGACAAAAAATGTGTGACTTCTTTGTACGTACCTATGTGCAATCCAAAATGTGTGTATATTAAAAGTTAATAAAAAATGTATACAACAATAATTTAAAAATCATAATTTCATGATAATTATTGTAATTTTAGGGTCCAAATGTCTGACAAAATAATAACAAGATTAAGTATATTTTAGTACAAATTAAACAGAATAAATTCTGAAGATCAAGTATTTCTTTTTTTATTATTAATTTTAAACAAATACACAGTTGTACAACCACGATATGTAATACCACCAGTACGTAAACTTATGCTTGGTTTGCGCAAATGTAAACTCTGATTTTAAAGACGTTTATAAAACGTTAACATGGCGTCATAACTTTGACGTATTGCATTAGTCATAATAATGACGATGTTAATGACGTCGTCTATTGGTCATATGACGTTTAATGACCATTAATCACCAAAAAAGGACGTGAATATAACGTGAGCTTGCTACTTGGGTTTAACACATTCTGGAAAAATAAGTAATTTTTTTTATATAAATTTGTACAAACATCAAAAAACGTTATAATAAGTTACCTATAGAAATTAGAAATTGTGTAGTATATGTAATGTAAGAATATTAGTCCATAAGTCTGTTTACCGTTCTTTGTTATTAGGTTAAATTGCTTCATGTAAACAGCAAAGTATTGTTATGTCAGAAAATGTTAAAAATAATTGCAATTGCTAAAATAAACGTATATGTACACAAAGTTAATATGATTAATATTCTGGAACTATTTTTGCTAAAAGTGAACATAAGGAATGACTGGTATTCTGTAATTTAAAATTAAACATTACTGTAATAATTAATTAATAAAAATTATGAAGTATTCTATTATGGTATATAAAACCAGTGATTAGAATAAATGTTACCCTTGGTTGCTTTTCTAACGGATAACAACATTTTGATAGACCATTAATTTCATTTTGTCATTTACTATATTATCATGCCTCACAATTTGTTTCGAGAATATTTCTTGTTTTTTTTATTATATATAATTTGTTCTTTGTTAAAACTTTATCTTTACATACATATTCACATGCATGTCGTCAGCGAAAATACAAATATTCCAATGTTCCACACTCACAGCAAAATCATTTACATACATATTAAATAGTACGTAAACGACCCACTACCGTTCCTTGGACACACCAGCATTTATTTTTACTGCATTTAATGCACAGCCATTATACTTTTTGTAGTGTATCTGTCAGATATTATTTTATCCAATGTCCAACCTTGCCTTAAAGTTCTAGAACTTCCACTCGAAAAATAAAGAAGTTTTCATTAATAGTTCATCTATATCTTTTGCTCTGCCTGGGTTGAGAGATGAAGTGAATTCTGCAATATTGAAGCTGTCGTATTTTGCTTGTTTTCACTAAGTGATTTAATATGGCATAATATCATGAGGGCCATCAACAGATATGGTTTTGGCGTTTAGAATTCCAAAGGGAACACTGCGTGTTATGTTGAAAATATCTGCAAGAGCGAGTTGTAGAAATTTGTTGTTGAAATTTGCCAAATAATTTGAAAACAATACTATACCATAAATTCAAAGTTACAAGTAAGGAATTATTAGTTGAACGGTGTTACTACTCAATAAATGAATTTTTAAATTACACATTGTTATGATTGTTTTAGTGTTCTGTACTTTTTAAATATACAGGGTGTTTAAAAAAGATGCGGCAATATTAAAGGGGTTGATTGCCCAGGTCATTTTATACAAAAAAGTTTATAATAAACAAGGTCCGCAAACGCTTCGTTACCGATCTACAGCGTGTTGAAATTTAATTAAAAGAAACAGTAAAAATTAGATTTCTCCAAGACGGCATTAAAGATCATAATGAAATTTTAGGCGTGTTATTTTTCAAGAAAAAAATAGGACGCCGCTGATTTCTCTAAAAATAAAAATATGTTTCTATTCTTTGTTTAATTGTGAAGAAAAAAGCTCTCTTAACTTTCTGTCATACGACGTACCGTTTTTTAGTAAAAAAAAAACACATTTTAGTGCATGTACATTTATTACAGAATTTTTTTTTAATAACAAGGGTTTTATTTAAGGGCAAAAACAAATGTTTTACCATACCAACAATTTTAGCAAGCAAAAATTACAATAACTGTGCAAAGTGACCACCTCGAGCTCGGATGCAAGAATCCAATCTTCTCCTCATCAACTGGCGAACTCTCTCAAAAACAACAGGATCGGTTTCAATTGAGTGGCACCCAGCAATGATTCGATTTCTTAAGTCTTCTACGTTTTCCATTGGAGTAGCGTACACCAATGACTTCAAATGGCCCCACAGGACAAAATCCAGGTGATTTAAGTCCAGGGATCGTGCAGGCCATAAGTGTGTTCCACCTCGGCCAATCCAGCGATTTCCGTTTGCTTGTGTTAAGAAATCACGAGTTACTTGACTAAAGCGGGCTGGTGCGTCATCGTGCATATACCACATTGCATCTCTAATTGCTAATGGTACGTCCTCCAGAAATCCAGGGAGCGTGTTTTCCAAAAAGTTACGATACACCTCTCCGGTTAGTCTCCTTGGTAAAAATACCGGTCCAATTAGGCAGTCACCCACAATCCCAAGCCAAACGTTCAAAGAAAACTGATGTTGAAAACGATTTTCAACAATTTCATGTGGATTTTCGTCACACCATACATGGTTATTATGGAAATTGCGTATTGCATTTCTTGAAAAATTCGCTTCATCGGTGAACAGAATCAACATCAGAAATTGAGGGATTTGAACCATTTTCTGCAAAAGCCATTGACAGAATGCAATGCGAAGAGGAAAATCAGCAGGAAGTAATGCTTGAACGCGTTGTATATGGAATGGGTACAACAAATTTTCCTTCAGAATGTGCCAAATAGTCCCATTACTTACATCCAAAGCGTCAGCAATTTTTCGAGTAGAAGTACCTCGATCTTCTTCAATCATGTCTAGCATATCCTCTTCCAGCTCTACCGTTCTTGCTGTCCTTGGCCTTCCTGCTCCTCCATTTCGTCTTAATGTGCCTGTTTCATAAAGACGCCGATGAATACTTTCGGAAGTTTTTCTATCAGGAGCAATACGGCCAGGAAATCTTTCAGTATACAACCGCCTAGCTTCTAATGCATTTCCATCAGCAAGTCCATAAATGTAGTGCATGTCGGTCATCTCTGCATTTGTATAGCGATTCATGATAAGGGAATTCAACAAATTCGACACATACAAAATTATTAATCATATGTCATTCAATATGTCAGTGAATAAAACAGGACAGTTTAAAAATATTTTTGTAAGCATGATAAATGTACATGCACTAAAATGTGTTTTTTTTTTACTAAAAAACGTTACGTCGTACGATAAAAAGTTAAGAGAGCTTTTTTCAATTGAACAAAGAATAGAAACATATTTTTATTTTTAGAGAAATCAGCGGCGTCCTATTTTTTCTTGAAAAATAACACGCCTAAAATCTCATTATGATCTTTAATGCCGTCTTGGAGAAATCTAATTTTTACTGTTTCTTTTAATTAAACTTCAACACGCTGTAGATCGGTAACGAAGCGTTTGCGGACCTTGTTTATTATAAACTTTTTTGTATAAAATGACCTGGACAATCAACCCCTTTAATATTGCCGCATCTTTTTTAAACACCCTGTATATTGTTTTTCTGACGTTTCCCATGCTCTGTTAGGAGTCGAGAGAAATAGAGTTTATTATTATTCTTATTATAGATTTTAACCAAATATGACAGATGTCCATAATAACAGCTTCACAAGAACGCTTTTCTTAAAGCCCATTTGATTAGGAATGGTTGTTTTTGTTACAGTAGCCACGTAGTTGATTTTTTTTACACAGACTATTATTACCTTTTTATAGAAAGGCACTGTATTAATTAGATGTAACTCATCACACAATTTCATACCTTTCTATTTCTCCACAGAAACTAATAAGTAACTAATAAAACCATATATTTTAGTGAGTCGAAGTTAAGCTTAAGGTACATGTGTGGGCCGCACCTTACAGGCAAAAAACAAAAAATATATCTATTTCCCAAATGGTATTATTTTAACTAATTAATTAGGCATTCATTTGATATCTTAATATTTAAGTGTAATTTTTGACATACAAAATAACACATTTCGTTGTTATTCTCTGTAACAGAATTTCGAATGACACTTGAACCTCTATGTATTTTTACTTTTGTCTCTTCTTTTAAAATATGTAGTCAGATACGCTTGTGCATTATCCCTTAATGAAACTCATTACAAATGTAATCTGCATTGTTTACATGACAAAGTCATCCGTGCCCTTGCCTATCTGTATTCCTCAACGGATTTTGTATTTCGGTCCGACATACACGACCCCCGCAGCCTTTATTCCCTACACAGTAACAATGTCGACGGCACATTACCTATATGACCTGTGGACCGTTATTTTCTTTGCGGACGCTTTTTAGCTGTACCAACCCGCTTTATTCTTTTTACCACGTTTTATTTTATGAAGGCCTTTTCAGACCCGTTTTATTCGTTAACAACGACGTCTTTCCATTATTCACTTTTTCCTCTTCTGTTTGTTTTATTTTGTTTCTGTTTTTTTGTTGTTTAACCGTAGCTTTTAGTCACGTTTACTTGATGTAATATTCTCAATTTAAAGTATGTAGTGTATTTGACATTTGCAGATCTATTTCGAAACAAAAGCGCGGAATTTCATAATAATTTTGTCTTTTGTCTTATAATTTAATATTTTTGTTGAAAATTAAAATAATGATTTGTCAAACATATAAACGCAAGCAACAATTAATTAATTTTTAGTAACTTCAATACACTGCTCTGCATAACATTTCATAAAGTCTAAAATCGTTTTTTATGGCTTTTTTATCATTAACGATTTCATCGTTTCCAAACATTTCTTCCGTGTTTGGAACAAACTGTACACTACAGAACTTATGTTGATTCAATGCATTTCTTGTAGGATTTATTTTAATAAGTGGGTGTCGTTGTATTTAAGATGTCGTAACTGATTGTTAATTAAGTCACCGTGTTTGTGTTGTGTGTAAAATTGAAACCCTGATATTCCTATAAGAATCTAGTTCTTAATCCCTAAGGTAAGCTGTCATCGTTAGATCTATGTAAGAAAATTTCAATATCCAGAGAGCACGCTTTTTGTAAGGATTGTACCTTTGCCAGTTGTTGATATTAATTATATTGAGTAAACATACATTCGGTTTTCAGCTAGGTTTTTACCTCCCAGCAATTATTTATTAGGGACGAACAAATGGCGCGACGAAATCAAATTCATTCTGATAGCTTAACTCTATTGGAATAATTTAGTAACTCAAATTCAGAGTAATATTACCTTTTATGCAACCCGTTGATTAATAGCCTGTACCTGACTTAGTATAAAATATTTATTGCCCTTCCTGTAATTCCTCTTCTATACTGGGAGATCTCCGTTGCCGCTTTGCTCAGTGAAGACGGGCTTAGGTATGATTGAGAGAAACTCAGGCGATAATAGTAAGATAAAATCGCAAGAAAAACAAACATACATTAATGATGAAATAAAACAAACAAATATTTAAGATTTACACTGTATTTAATAACAACGACAGCTGTTTCGCTACACTGTAGCTTTGTCAGGTTGACATATACAATAATAACTATCTACATACACTTGACTCTTATATATAGTGTGTGGATATTAGGAATTCTAAGAACTGATATGTAAAGAACAATTTCTTGTCTAAAAGTGTCGGGTCTATACAAAAAGTACGTGGAACTAAATCTATTGCAAACAGATGTTATGTGTGAAATTAGGTAAACTGTATTACTAACTAAATATATTTAACAATGGTGATGAGTTTAACTATCTACATACACTTGATTCTTATATATAGTGTGTGGCTATTAGGAATTCTAAGAACTAATATATAAAGAACAATTTCTTGTCTCAAAGTGTCAGGTCTATACAAAAAGTACGTGGAACTAAATCTATTGCAAACAGATGTTATGTGTGAAATTAGGTAAACTGTATTACTGACTAAATATATTTAACAATGTCTCATACACACACAACAAATTTTTTGGTTAACCGTCCGCGAAGTTACCAATTAGCGAACGCAACACAGTCCGCGAAATACAATTTCGCGGCCGTTGCTATGGGAGCTATAATCGCGTATATATATATATATTTATATATATATATACGCGTCCCTTGTCGACCCGCGTCTATATAAACCTTCTTCACCAATTTTTATGAGTAGAACCTATCACCATATATATCTGCTATCTTATCTATTTCAAAAAGTTTGTTTAAAGCTATACTCAATATATATATATATATATATATATATATATATATATATATATATAATAGACAATGTGATTACTCGCTTACGAGTCCCGCGCTGCCGGCTTCTAACTTCTAACCCGTACGGCTCGGAATCGAATCCGCTCGGGGACATGAATTTATTTATTGATTTAAATTTCAATTTAATTGAAATTAAATACCTCTATATGATATATTTCTCTCGTTTCCTTAGTGGACTTTACCCGAACGAGCGTTACATAGCCGAGCGTGACGGCTCAGTCTTGTTCAGTGCCCAAAAAAGCTTACAATAACAGAAGATACATCTAGGTCGTAATGAGGGCGACGTAACTCCAACCAAATGCTGCTTGAAAACATTGGCATAATTTACAGAACTTGCCAAGTCTGTTATGTAATCGACAAGTAAGGCCTTGTAGAGATAGGAAATTTACCCTGGAGAACAGATTTGATAAGAGAGTGATTATTATCTTCTTCCTAAATTAAAAAAACGCTTAAAAAGATGCCGTTCTTCATCAAATGAATACCTAAAATTAAAGAGTTTTTCATGGCCTTTTCAAATGCTTCTCTGTCATGGTGTCATAGCCTTATTGTAAAAATGTGTGATCGTTAATAGATTATATGTTGATAACAAAATGTTACTGTTCCCCAAATTCTTTTTGTTCATAGCTTGTATATTATTTATTCTTGTGTTTGTCCCGAGAACATCCATGTTGAACTATAAGTTCTGAAAGCCTCCTACGCGTCCCTTGTCGACCCGCGTCTATATAAACCTTCTTCATCAATTTTTATGAGTAGAACCTATCACCATATATATCTGCTATCTTATCTATTTCAAAAAGTTTGTTTAAAGCTATACTCAACGAAAATCTCGTAAATTTAATTTAATTTATGGAAAAAAAATTAATTTTCATAAAAAATAATGACCGAATTAATTAACTATAATTTTATCCACAACAATGGAGCTGGAAATATGCGAGCATTCTCTAGCTAAAAGTGTTTTAATTATTCGTTATGCAACTTTCGCAGATCAAAAATTACAAGCGATAGGGCGGAATACTAATAACCTCTAGCTTCGTACTATCCAACTGTGCACATGCCAAGTCCTTATCACACTACGATTGTGCATTTAATTACCTCTTGAAAAAGTCGAAATCGTGCGACGTTTCTGGGGTGGAATAAGCGCTGCTCCGGAACAGTTTTGTTTTAATTTACTGCCTCCGAACTGGGACGAAATTAATCCAGCCGTGAAGGAATATGAATGTAATTAATCGGTCATTGTGATCTTTCACAATTACGTGTTCGCTTCTAATACAAGGAAAATTACTTTTCCGCATGTAAATATGACGTTTTAATATACAATTCGTAATTCAAGTGTTAAACGCTTAATTTTCTTGTATTTTCCTTTCACATAAACGGGTGAATTAGAGTGTATTGTACGTAAATTTGTTCATTTAAAATGAGTAATCAAAATATCACGTGTTAATTATTGCATTTAAGTCAGAAAAGAACGATAAAATTTAGCACGAGTACAAATGTAAATTAGGTACATACTATTAATTATTTGTTTTTGCTAATAATGGTGTTTTCCTCGTCATCGTGAAATATGATAACTATTGTCATTGCATTTTAGTAAACTGTTTGTCTCTTTCCCTATTTTCCTAAATTTTATTATTTGCATTTAAATAATATATTTAGTTTATTTCTCCGCTTTTAAAACGTTATTGAAGCACCTATGCTTGACAAAACAATTTTTGTTTCGTCTGCGGCCTCATCATCAAGGTTTCATGAACTTTCGAAAAACACCGCCTCACCGATACCTATATGACTAAGGGGTGCTTTATTTCAATCAGTCACAGTCGATTTCTCAGTCCTAGTTGCTGTAGTAATAAGTTGAGCACCCCATTCGAGGCACGCAGGCTTTACATTATTTGTTGTAACATTGAAATCCGTACGGATTCACATAAGTGAGTAATTTAGTTCGATAGAAATAAAAGCTTCATTTTTATTGGTACAAATCATGTGCATATAAGCTGCTGTATTCTTTCAATAATAACGTCCATAATAACTTCACTGTACAACATTTAAAAAAAGCTTAGTATCTGTCTCTCATAAAGTATATTCTGTTTTTTAATTCCATGGACCACCAAGTAGAGCCATATGTACACTGTGCATTATATGATAATATTCATTTTTGACAAATTTATGATACAGGTTATGTACGTTATGTTATGTGTATATGCATTCATATCCATGCACCTACACTACGTGCACCTTATCAATACTTCAAGATTTATGTATTCAAATATCTTTAGTAAATTTCTGCACTTACTTTGGATTATTTATATTAAAATATGGCAACGATATTTGCATTTTCAGATTTCATATCCTCATGGTAGTCGCCAGTTTTTCTGCTTTGGTAACCTAACAATCCAACTTCAACAAACCTATCTTCAGAGCCTATGTGCAAAACAATGTCTTTTGATGCTATGTACATTAACTTCAACCAAAAATTTTGATTGTGTTGAATTCATTTAACCACGTTTCATATTAGTAAAATATCTTTTTGTGTAGGGCTCGATATGATCTAATAGTTGTTAAATATCTATATCTTCAAGTACTTAAATCGCTACGCTCTATCAATAAACTCTTCCATATAATATTTATATTTTTTCTACTAGAATAAAAAGCACATATGCTAACATTTTATTTACTAATTAAGAATATAAATTCTTAAGCAGAGTTGGATGATAAATTTTCTGATGTTACTATTGAAATTTACTGCCCATGTTGAATAGTACAACTGTTATAAAAGTTTGGTTTTGATAAATATGTAGAGACTATGTGGGCGACAGATTTTATAAATTGTCTTCTGCTATTTTGCAAACCTCTGGCGGCGTGCAATTATTTATTTCTTCCTATTTGTTGATAATTTGAAATAATTTATTGCATAAATCAGTTTGAATTTTAATCAAAATTACATATAACACCGCCGATATTCAAATTTTTAAAATGTTTTACTTAAAAATCAGAGTAACCAACTTCAAAAAAACAAAATTTGTAAAATGTTCGAACAAAACATGTCTCTCGTTTTAAGCTTTTTTGAACTTTTAATAAGCAAAATAGAAGAAATAGTTTAAAATACAAGTTTCATAAGACACAATTTTTCCGCAAGCGTTCAAGCGATGCATTATCATAGCGTTTTACGGAAGTAAACAAACACTTTATCGTACTGTAAAATAAAGTTCTTTATCGACGACTAAACAATAAAGTAGGTATTATATTAATCAGTATTGGCTAATAATAACACTCATAATACCCGGAGGGAATAATGAAATGCGACGAGGGAATAATGGGCCATAACGTTACCATTATTCCCTGCATTCCGCCAATAAGAACATACTAACGTTGTCGCAGTAACGATAGACAAGTCCGGCCATTTTACTAACTGTCTAACCGTCAAACGTCATATTGATATAGTAATCTGACATTTTCGTTTAATTATTTTGATTTGTTTTAGTAATTTTCAGTTAGTCGTCGATAAAGTAGTGTATACTAACGCGCAGTAATGACTATTATTCCCTCGAGCTGAGTTACTCCCTCGCCGCTTACGCGGCTCGGTTCGTAAATTCGGTTCTCGGGAATAATAACTGTCATTATTGACTCGTAGTATAAACTACTATTACCTGCCGCTAATATCTGTCAACACAGGCATGATTGTATGACATTAAGCATAAATCGTTTGTCACTCTCAAAAATGTCAAAAGTCATTATACTTTATTTATTTTTTAAATTACAGATTTTGCGGTTGGCGATAAAATTTTGTACGTCAATAAACTGCCTTTATCGAACTCGTCTGTTATTCGCCTCCCTAGCTTTGCTTGCTTGGCTCACAAATCAGACTCGCTCGATAAAGGATCGCTTTACTGACTTGGTACATAAATAACTATTATATATCTGTTCTTATTTAAAATAAATATATTTTACTTGAAATTCATCTTTTTCATTTGTAGGTATAATGATGAACGGTTCATTTGAGGTATATTGGATGGTTTTGAATTTCGTTATATATTGTGACGAAACAGACACACACAAAAAGAGAAGGAGACGTCCGGGCAATAAATCATATCCGGCGCGACGGGTAAACAAGTCTGGTGAATCATCCATATGTGTATAATGTGTGGGCGACGGAATGGCTGACGTGTGTTCTGGCAAATATCGAGAGGAGGATGGAATGTTCTCGAGTATTACGAGAGTCTTGTGTGCCGATATAAAAAGCAGCCGGTACATAGAAAGGGACAGTCATTCCGGAATAAGTCATTCGGTAATAGTCTCGTGGGAACAATAGAAGAAGAAATAAATATAAGATAAATATAAATATTTCCTTGAGTGTTACATCCGAAGAGTAAACATAAATATAAGTGATTCGTACGGTGGAAATAAATAGTGGTAGCCAAATAAATAAATAAATAGTGCCGTGTTATATAGATAGAAGTGTTACATAAATACGGACAATAATATTAGTAATAGTAAATAAATATAAGTGTTAATTTTAATTTATTAATAGTAGTTTAAGTGTGTTAGGTTAGTTTTTTATTTTTATATTGTTATATAATTTTAAGTTATATAAATATACAGACTGTTTTAAATAAATAATTGCACGAGTTGTTTATTGGAACCCGAAAACGTTACAATATATTACTTGTATTAAGCATTTTTTACATTTTCGTCAAAATTGTTGACTAATGAACGTCTACAAGAGCTTTGCTTGGGCTGAGTAACCGCTCCATCGGAATTATATTCCTTTGTAACCTTGAAAACTATACTTCTTGCAGCACCTGCAATAATAGAATATGAGTAACTTTAGAAACATAACACATAACCTAAGAAAATGCAATATTACCTGTTATGGACACTTATATGCGATACTATTCCCTTGTACTTTTTTACTTTCTTAGTAGTATAGGGAAGTATTGTGATGAAAATTTTCGACCTCGAGATTTTTGCAGACGCCCACGATTTCAAGTCCCCTGATACCGAAAAAGTGGTTTCTAAGAAATGACTCTCTCTCTCTGTGTATGACCACAATAGCGGGCAAACCGCTGTAGATATCACTTCCAAATTTTGTATTTACGTTTATAATCTCCCTCTTGAGATCTGATTAGTTTTTCAGTAAAATCGGTAGACCGGAAGTAGTAGTTTACTTCTGTGAAAAAATTGAATTTTGTCAATATTTCGTCAATTACTAAGTTTAGATAAATTTATAAAGGATTCATATGTACACAAAATTAAATTTGAGAAGAATTTTATTAAATGTTTTTCGAAATTCATAGGTTTTTTACTCTTATCGAAAACCAGCTGTTTGCGAATATTTCGCAAGAGTTGCTTTTTAGACAGGTGCCTTACGAGTATAAAAGTATCTAGAACTTAATTTTCAATACCTTTTGTATAAAGAAAAATTCAAAATTCGAACCGGAAGTAACACTTTTATTCTTATCGAATAACGATTTTTTGCAAATATGTTGTAAATTATGCATTTTATATATTTTTGTCAAGAGTACAAAAGTATTTTTAGCTAGATGTGCAATGGTTTTTGTATACATAAAATTTCAAAGTTCGGACCGGAAGTATCACTTTTATTCTTAGCGAGTAGCTCCTTTTTTCGAATATCTTGCAAAGTATGCATTCTATAGAAATTTATTAAGAGAATAGAAGTACTTAGAATAGGATATTGAACAATTTTTGTATAAAATAGATCTGAAAATTCTATAATTTGAAACGCTGATACGTATTAGGAAGTAGTGTGGTGGCCGCACCTCATTTTTTTTTCTTTTCAATAAGGGACAAGTGACCAAAGCGGCGCGTTTCCTCGGTGGAGAGATAGATAGCTCTCTACTTGTACTCGGCATTGGGTCCATCAGATATTACGGTGGATATTAAATAAACGGTTCTAAGAAGAACTATTTTTGTTGTATAAATAGAAGAACAGAGAAAACGAAGTAGGAAAAAAACGTGGAAGATATACAAAATGCAACTGTCAAGTGAAGAGAAGAAGAAGAAATGACTGCCTATTAAATTAAGTGAGTGTTATTTGGGCTTGAAAAGAACCAATCGAATTGCCCACTTTTAGGGCTAAAATTTAAAGGTGGTCAGCTGGATTAAGACACAGAGTATAGAATTCTAAAAATGTTGTTTTTTGATACGAGTAGAAAATCTTCTTGCGGTACGAATTTTTATATGACGTTCTTCTCAAATTCAGTTTTTAGGACCTTCTTATTTATTAGAAAGTTGCCAAAACTGCTGACGAGATGTTCATAAACTTTATTTTATCTTTAAAGTAAATTATTATTTCCAGTATACCGATTTGACTCAATATCTTGATATAATTCGTAAAATGAATTATTTGGGTGCTATCGTGGTCACCTCTGACACACGCCCATACAGACAGACATGTTTGCAGAAACTTCTTTCTCGCTATCAGGACACTTCAAAAAGCTGATAAAATTTTCATCTAACAATATTATTTATTACTACATATAAGAATGAAAAAATTGCAGTTATTTTGTCAATTATCCATTAGCAAGCATACAATCTTTTTGATTACCTACTTTATTCACAAAATACTATAGGTGCGTCTTCAACACCGACAATATTAAGGTATTATAGGCATGAAAAGCCATCTCTGACCAACATCGATCGTAGCGGTAGATAAGTCGTCAGGAAACTCGATGGAAATAGGAACGTAAATCGTTACATCATTATTATCGAGTGTCTAGAACGGATGCCCAAGAAACATATATTACAGATATATACAGATATATAAGTGCATGTAGAGTTCAGGATGTAAGTGGCGTTCAGGTGGAAGATTTGGAATAAATTCGTTGGCACCTTATCGAAAGGCAACATCGTGTTTCTAATTTCCGTTTACGTCTTTGCCGACGCGTGCTCTGTAATTGCTTTAGTGCAGCGGAAATGGTGCAACTAGAAAAATGTCGCAAAAATATTACTTTATTTTTGTTTTAAGAAGGGAATAAAGAGGATATACGGTGCGTACCAAAATTATTACATCGCACCGACATACGAGGGCAATTTTTAATATCATCTACCTAGCCATTACGAAAAGAAATAAAGATCGCAAATCTGCGCTGCCAAGCTTCTGTGACCAGGGGGGGGGGGGAATGTTAAATTAAGATTGCGTAGACATCGTTTTACTTCTCCCTGTAGTTGGTAGGTGGCGGCTTGAAATCTGTTGACGTAATTTTAGGATCAGACATGATACTTCAGGGCTTAGCTTCGCAGAATTGCCTGTTGTTGGTTATTATTAGTAACTATGTTAATTATATAGCTTTTTAAATAATTTTGTTGACGGTTTTTGAAATTATTAATCACAATTATAAAATATTAACTTATTTCTTAAAATTGTATGTACGTAAGTATTTATTCTGCATAATTCGAGTAATTTATTTACTTATTAGCACTTTTTTCTAGACTTCCTAGTAATTATGCCGACAAAAAAATGTTGTGTCAAATTGTGACTAAAATACAAAAGTTTTCCACATCCAAAATCAATTCGTTTTCATGAGTGGTTGGAAGCTACAGGAGATCCTAATTTATTCAATGTTATAAGAGAAGATCGACGATTTCCGTTTAAGGAATAAATAAGCTCAAATGTAAGAATAATTTAGAATGCTTTCTCCTTAATATTTTGAAATAGAAATAAGTTTTCATATAAAAATAAAGCGTTACTAAAAAGATATGTTTCTAATTTATTACTAAGTTACTATATATAATGCACAACATTTTTTAAATATGTCAACTTTACTTATATTCATAGTTTTTATTTTTCACTTTAAATGACTTAAAATATAGCAATATGTGTAGCATATTTTACTTTAAAATTTATCTACTCTTTTACTTCCGAACTTTTAAAGTGAAGAATGAAAACTATTAAGGTAAATACAAAATGGAATAGAAATATAAAATATTTAAATTTCCCGGTTCATCGGTTTGATCGATTTTAGTACCGCCTGTAGTTGGCAGGTGGCGCTAAACATTGTCTAAAATTTTTACTATTTAGTTATACTATCTTCTAGTTATAGTGATCTGTGTCTGTGACATTTGGTGTTTACTGACCAAATGGAGGTCACATCTAATGAGCTTTGTTTTTTTTTATATAGCTTTAACTAACATGAAAATAGTAAAATTCAGATATAAGAGAGAAAATAATAAAATTCTTGATATGTGAAGAAAATGTACTCAAAGACTAATCGCCAGATGATTAATGTTCATGGAAAAGCTGCTCCGTCATATTTTGTGATAAAATTCTTGATATGGGATGAAAGTAGATTCAAGACTAACCACCAGAAGTTGACTGATGTTTATGGAAAAGTTGCTCCGTCCTATTTTGCCATAAAATTTTGCTTCAAAAATTTCAATGTGGTGGGGACTTGATTAAAGTTGCCTGGAATAGAGGTTTTGGTCTTAGCAGATCGAGTTTTAATGATTGCCGATCAAGTAATGATTATAAAGTTGCAGCTATCTACTTTCACCTATCCTAGACATTTGATAGGGTGCATCACGGGATATTATTAGATAAATTATTCTTTTATGGTATCCGGGGCCTTGCGCTGCAATGGATTATTTCGTATCTACACGGAGGAATCGTCAAATAATCTATCGGAGCTGTCGCGGAGGTGTAGTGAGTCTGTTTCTTTTATGAATGCATGCTGTTGACGGAATAGATTTAAGTTGAATTGTAAAAAGACTACATTATTGTATCTTGAGCATTTTTTCTCTGACAATAAGACTCCTTTGGTTTGGCTGGAGGGATCATCTGTTCGTGCCGCCAGCGATAGTGGGTTCTTGGGTTGCAGTGTTGATATTCGATTGTCGTGGGAAGCGCATGTTTATAGATTGTGTTCTAGGCTCAGTAGTTTGTTGTACGCAATGCGGAAGCTAAAGGTATACCTTTAGTTCATCTAATATGTACTATGGTATGCTACTGTGTCTTGAACTGCAAGCGCAGGCCCGAATACACTCGAGGAAGGAATATTAGATATTTTCGTTTCCATACTGATCAAAACATATCTGAGCAGTGGATACGAGCCTGTGATAGAATAATAAATATCATAAGAAATTGTAAGTTTTGTATTTGAATGTATTAGTAAACCTTTTAATGGTGTTATTATTTACAGATGTTACATGTTCAGTTCATGTTGCAAAAGACGCATATGAGGACTGGTAGTTAAATAATCGACAGATCAGAGACAAATATAAATATCCAGTAAAATCTACCCAGGTACTTCATAAGACAGCTGTTCCCACATTGTTTATACTTTCATAAGATTTTTTTTAAATGAAACAATTATAGATTGATTGATTATTGATGTATTGCACATTACTAATTTCGATTTTATAATGCAGAGCTTCTACATCAAGTGAAAATCCTGAAGACACAGAGGTACACATTTGTAAACAACTGTGCTATGTATTATGTTCTTTATTATTCTTTATACAGCAATCTATATACTGTTACATCTGTGGTTATTTAAAAGTAATCTTCTTTTCTTAATGCCAATGGTGGTGACGTAGGTGTGTTCCATTACATCATAAAGAAGCTGCGCTAGAACATACCTTATACATTTGTAGCATATTCAATACTAAGCGAGTTACCTACATAGAAGAAGATAGTAAGTGAGCACCTGTATATGCCATCAAAATAATAATTCAAATAATTAGTCATTGTAGCTTTGAAAAAGTATAACCTCAGCCTCACGACTATTCTGAAAATGTAGACAATGGAAATAATCTCAGTGATACCAAAAATACCTGGTATTAATAACTTTCAGAATTTCTCAAGCGAATTAGCTAGCGACATGATTAATCTTAACATCCAGATTAAAATATAGACAAACATGTTTGTCTGCTATGTTAAGGAAATCCCCTGATTGTTTGATTGTTAGCTGGAATCTCCGGATAACGGTAACGTTTCTAGGGATTATAATTCGCATCGGCAATTGACCCGGAATTCCGGTCTTGGTCCCGGACCGGCAAAAATCCGCCCGCGTCTCTACTAATCCGGTAACTGATGTGCTCCACCGTATTTTTTCGATGTGCACTCGCAAATTAGGATGAACGTTTTGCACTTTAATCTTCCGATAACGACCGCCGTGCATGTGTGTTCCTGTCATGGTGTGTTTGGGTACATTATTTACGTTTAGTCGCATCATTGTACACCTATGTATACGTGTTTATGAACATAGATGTAACTTGTTCCGTGTGCGGCAAATTTGAAATACTGATGCCGTTGTTTCCGAACACCAGACGAAAACAATTATCATGAATTTAATTTAAAGAGACAAAGATATGGAAGCAAAAGAGCTTAGAGAATGTGATAAAAAAATCAATTTGTACATATATTTACAGCGTGTATTTGTATGTAAACATTTTGATAATAAATTAAGCCTGACAGATCATCTAATTCAACGCCAAATGTCGTTTTATTTCTTTGAGTTTCATGTATACATGACTAGAATAATATTTATAACAGAATCCAGTTTCCCCCAATTTACATAATACAAATAACTGACCTTATTGTGTAATGATTTTGTGTATTCTGTATGCTTCTTCATTAGTGCAAAATTCCTATATGTCCATTCTTCTTCAACTGCTAATGTTATCATATAACTGCTAATTCTATGATACTGGTAGCGGTTTAATTGTCATTGAAAAGAGCACATTTGTCTTAATCATTTCTTTATATAATCTTAATTGTATCACTTTCTATGCAATATTTTAATTAGACATTCCAAATTTTTATGTTGGTTTTTCTTTAATCAATAATAATAATATTATGCCCGTTCCCAACACGATATAAATCACTTGTGTAGTATTTTTCACAGGAAGCTTTTTTTGTTACACCTCCAATGTGCAATGTATTACGTAAATTTTCAATTCTCCTTTATAACCAAGTAGATTCCACGCTTGTATAATGAGCATATGTAAAATTAACATGTTAAATAAACGTTAATAATCATAGATGTGTTTTGCTATTGCTTTTGTTAACGGGCACTTCAATTAGCTGGACACTTTACTTAATCGGGCATTTTATCCGGTCCCGAATTTATAAGTAGGGAATTCCTAATAAATTGGTTTTTCTTTTGCGGACACTTCCTTTAACGGGCGCGGACAGTTACTTACAGCAGACCGATTTTCATGTGGCCGGTGGGAGAATTTGCACGTGCGTCAAGTAAGGGTCAGTGTTAGATAGAGAGACAGAGATAGAGGTACTTCTAATCGGCCGCATGAAAATCAGTGTAGCTGCATCTTGAACGCAAAATCCGGTAAATACCCTGCATTCGTTGATGATTTCATTTGAACAGTAGAGGTAATTGTTTAGTTCGCAAGGCAACTTCGTCCATGTATATTGTGTGTGATATGTATTTGAATACATATTTGTTATGTTGTCTGTAGAAAATGATATTTGTTTTTATGACATAATTCATATGAACTATGTACGTATTTTAATTATTGTAGAAAACAATATTAAAAAAAGGAATACTGTAATAGAATATAATAATAAAAAGAAACTCAGTTCACGTAAATTAACCAGAAAATTGAATATTGGCAAAACACAAGCCGCGCAAATAATAACAAAAAAAGATGAATTTATAAAGCAGTTGCAAATAAATGACAATAGTGGAATCAAAAGGCGATGTGATGATGTATAGGAATTTATAAATATTGAGGCCAATTTGTATACAGAAGACGATAATCCAGATCATATTTTGTCCGATAATTTAGAAAACAAAGGTCAAAACAATGATGAACATGAAATAGAAACTTATGATTACGAGAAAAGAATAGTATCGTATAAACAAGGTCGACTGGAAATGAAAAAATAAGGTGTGGCCACCACACGACTTTCTTATACGTGTGTGCGTTTCAAATTATACAAAAGAGTTCTAAATTAAGATTTAAATACTTTTATCTTCTGAAAAAATAAACAAAATTCTACTTTACTACTTCAGTTCTCTTAATAAATCTCTACAGAATGCATACTCAGCGAAATATTCGAAAGAAAGTGCTACTTGCTAAGAGTAAAAGTGTTACTTCCGGTCCAAATTTAATTTTTTTTTTATACAAAAGATATTGAAAATTAAGTTCTAAATACCTTTATACTCGTAATGTACCCATCTCAAATGCATGACTTGCGAAATATTTGCAAAAAGCTGTTTTCCGATAAGAGTAAAAGACCTACTTCGGGTAGGTATTTCAAAAAGCTTTCATAATAATTTTTTTCTCAAATTTAATTCTGAGTATATATGATTTATTAATAAATTTGTTTAAACTTAGTAGTTCACGAAATATTGGCGAAATTCGATTATTTCACTGTAAACTTCTACCTCCGGTCTGCCGAATTTACTGAAAATGTAATCAGATCTCAAGAGGGAGATTACACACGTAAATACAAAATTTGGAATTGATGACTACAGCGGTTTGACAGCTATCGTGGTCACACACACACACACACACAAAGCGAGAGAGAGAGAGAGAGAGAGAGACATTTTTTAAGAACCACTTTTTTGGTATCAGGGGACTTCAAAACGAGGACATCTGCAAAAATCTCGAGTTCAAAAATTTTCGTCATCACAATACTTCCTTACACTACGTATAAGAAAGTAAAAACTAAAACAATTTTCTTTTCAAAAAGATGATATACGACCGTTTGGTATGCTTAATGAGCTATCATTACATTTTGAGGCAAAATTGGCATGTAATACAAACAAGCAAACTTCCATTTTAGACTGGTTTGTAAGGTAGTAAATAAATTATATATATACATACATATATGTTATCATCTTGTTTAAAGACTCTTGGGGAGTTTTGTGGGAATTTTCGACAAAAATACATACATGTATGTACATAAGTATCTTCCTATTATATGTATACAGTGTGTATAAGTAAAGTAAGGAATAATATTCATATTTTGTTTATTATCGCTGTTTGGGAGAAAAGCTCGGACATGTCAATTTTATTTTCTTCCTCCGGATTTTATGGATGTCAATTTTTTTCTTTGGTTTACTACTTTGGGACCTATGACGCCATTGATTTTTTTTTCAAATGGAAACTCCTTATTTTTTTACAAGAAATAAAAAGTACATTTTTTTCTGAATTCAGCAACACTGCATATGTGGTATTTAAAATTAGTAGTTTTAGAGATACGGAGGATCATAGGTATTAAAATGACAACAAAAATTAAACTTGAAAATCAAAAGAGCAAATAGTAATAATTTAGTCTTGGGAAGATTAAAATATTTTATATTAATAAATGTTCAAATTGCCACCTATTTGTTTCTTGGCAATGATAAAGTCGGAGTTCAAATTCCTCCAAAACATTATCTCTCATTTCTTGGTCGATATTTCTGCACTTTGACATGTCAATTGTCATTATTAGCACACTTACTACTCTAAAACTATTAATTTTAAATACCACATATGCGACATTGCTGAATTCAGAAAAAAATTTCCTTTTTATTTCTAGCAAAAAAAATAAGGAGGTTCCATTTGAAAAAGAAGTGGATGACGTTATAAAGTTGGCGAAGATCATACCTTGTCTAAAAAAGGGACTAACCACAGACATAAGCAATTACCGTCCTATATCATTGTTGCCCAGCTTTAGTAAAATTTTTGAAAAAGTCATTAGTGAGAGATTGAGTTCATTCCTGACCTCACACAATGTAATAAATCCTTCTCAATTTGGTTTTCTAGCAAAGAAATCGACATGTGACGCCATGTACAATGCCATTAATTCCATTTATGAATCTTTGGATGGCGGGTGTTGTGTTTTGGGCATATTTTTTGACTTTTCGAGGGCTTTCGACGTTCTTGATCACGACATCCTATTAAATAAGATGGAGAGGGTTGGTATTAGGGGGACGGCACTCGAGCTTTTCAGGTCCTATCTCACAAATAGATATCATGCCACGAGTGTGAATGGGGTAGTGGATGGGGTGTGTGGGGATTATGTGTCGGGGTTTGCGTTGGTGGACAGGGGTGTGCCGCAGAGGTCTATCTTGGGGCCAACTTTATTTTTGATTTATGTTTCCGACCTTCAGACAGAGCTTCGTGACTGTGCTGTCACACAGTACGCTGACGACACTACATGTGTCGTAACAAGTGAGAGTCTGGGTCAATTATCGACGTTGGCATCTCGGGTGATTGCTGACATGGGCTCGTGGTGCAACTCTAATAAATTAATTTTAAATACAGCAAAAACGAAGATAGTTTATTTTTCAAAAAATTCAAAGAATGATTACAGTTTGCATGTGCGATCTGGTGGCCGTTCAGTCCCTATGACTCCATCTTGCGGTTTTTTGGGCCTTACTTTGGATTCATCCTTGTCTTGGCGTGAGCACTGCGCTCTTCTGGCCGGCCGGGTTTCCTCCGCCATATATGCGTTGAATATATTGAAGAGATGTACCTCGACTGATGCAATCGAGAAATTGTATTATGGTAGCATAGAGTCTCGCCTGCGTTATGCAATTATTTTTTGGGGATCATCCACCAGCTTCAATACTATATTTCTATTGCAGAAGAGAGTGATTCGATCAATGTGTGGGGCGCATTTTTTGGCCCCCTGCAGGGATCTTTTCCGTAATTTGAAGATCTTAACGCTCCCTTCTTTGTATATTTATGAGCTGATTATGCTAGTGCAGAGAAATTCGTCACGGTTTGTCAGGAATAACCAGGTTTATGTTACTATGACCACGCGAAACGGGTTCAATTTGTCTGTGCCATCGCATAGGTCAAGCATCTACGAGAGGGGGCCTTATTACAAAGCTATCTCGGCTTTTAATGCACTTCCGGAGTACTTAAAGATAGCTGCTGATGTGAATAGAACCGCATTCAAACGCAATTTGAAAGCATATCTTTTGGACAGGGCCTTCTATAACTTTAAAGAGTTATTAAATAATACGTTGTAAATACCGGACGTGGATACTATAAATTGTGTTAACTTTTGTATGTCTGTTCTCTTAATGTAACATACATATTGTGCTGTATATGATTCTGCTATTGCAGTGTGTTCTTTTTTTAACTTTACCTTCGTTTGTTATTTGACACTGCCAATGTTTTTTTTGTAAAAATTCACGGCAATAAATTATTATTATTATTATTATTATTATTATTATTATTATATTATTATAGGTCCCAGAGTAGTAAACCAAAGAAAAAAAATAGATATCCATAAAATCCGGCGGAACAAACTAAAATTGACCTGTCCCAGATTTTCTCCCAAACAGCGATAATAAACAAAATGTGAATATTATTCTTTACTTTATTTACACACTGTATATGAATGTGCACTTAGCCGTTTCGTTTTTATTTAGCATAGTTATAAGTATATAATTTTGTACACTGTGTGTTCAAATATAAATTTAGCTTTGCGTTTCTGCTTATTTTTTCTGTCCTCTTCTGATACCGAAGAAGTATTTCTTGGAAGCGCCTTTCTATCTCTCTGTGTATGTGTGTAATTCTCTCTGTGTGTGCGACCACGATGCGGCCAAACGGCTACAGGTACAAGTACCAAACTTTATGCTCACGAGTATAATCTTTCTTTTGAGATCTAATTAGATTTTCAATAAAATTGATAGAACGACAGTAGTTGTTCACTTCAGCAAAAAAAGTCTAAATTTACAAATATTCGTCAACATTTCTAAACAATACAAAAGTAGGAAAATGTAAATTTAGAAGGATTTTATAAAAAAAAGTTTCTCAAAACACCTAGCAGAAGTAAGCTTCTTTGTCTTATTCTAGAACGGTTTTTTTTGCAAATATCTGGCAAATTATAAATTCTATACAGATTTGTCTGCAATACAACAGTATTTAGAGCAAATTGGAACAATTAATGTTTTTGTAATTAATATATTATTTACTTTATTTTCAACTTTGTGTAGGTACATTCAATTTTTGAACATGCAATCTGTATTCTGTACTTTTTTTTCTAGTCATGCTTCAATTTACTTCTTTCTTGTGATATTTGTGTAATTTCTGATTATTGCAATAAAGACATTGTTATTATTATTATTGCATACTATTCTAATATGTAGTAATTCAGTTAACGTACTATACCATATATAATTTATCAGCAACGAAAAGAAATAATATTTGACAATAAAATACGGACGAAGCCAGTAAAATCTCTTACATTATTCATATATTTATATATTTTTCCATAAAGTAAACACAACAACTCGCACGAAATAACTAGTCCAAATAGAAACTGGAGCAGGATAAGGGAAACAGCGACCTGCATTATTTTCCTGAAGTATGTCGTGAGTCGCAAGGGGCTAACGTACGACATATTCGAAAATATTTCCTAAGTGGAAATTAGCCGACATGATCTTGTGTTTTACTAGCGTTCTCGCCCTTAGTTATTGCGGTTTCCTGTCGCGAAATCCTCCACATTCCGCAGATAAGAACGTCGTAAGTTACTTGACACACTTCCGTCCTAGCCTACGCCGGATTTCTCGCAGTTACTGAAAATGCAAACCTTCCCCGACTAACTAACCATCATTTGCTTTCCATTTTCACTTCAGCGTAGGCTGGAACCTCTATTAATACCGACAGAGGAATGAGCTGACGCAAAGATTGTTGAATACCGTTAAAATATTTATAAACCTAAAGCTTCTCCGCCGTATTCTCTCCCTTCCTTCTTCTTTAGCTGATGAATTATTAAAAACGAAACATGAAAGCATTTTATTTACGACCGCATGTAAAAAATTAATCAATCGCTGACCACTTAGGCCGTTGTTCTGACATTGGTACAAAAGAGACCTTTTCGGTCTTCGTACCGGTGGATGAATTGGACGTTGCATAATTGATTTATTGAATTAATAAAAAATTAAATCATTGTAGAATCATGCGAATTTTGGGGTTACAATAGACTTAGGAGTATTAGATTGTCTTCTTGGTTAGCAAATGACTTTAACGATTGATTAATTTAGAATTCATCAAATACGATTAATATTAGAATGTACTGTAGACAGAAGAGACAACGATTCCTTTTGAGAGGGATAGAAAACTTTAGATACACATTAATCTCTAACCTAGTATTGTAATTTAGAGCATTAACTTTCCCTTTCGACTTTTTTAATATAACTATATTAAGCAGCAATTTTATTGATATTGTATATACATTACAACGAGGCAAGGTCCCAGATTCCTGGCCAAAACCAAAAAAGTTATTACTAGGGCGCGGACATGACCGGTTTAAACTACGACAAAGTTACAACGGAGCAAAGAAATAATGTAAACAACACACACTTACTGAATACCACTAATTTATATGGTGAACTGCAACATCTGTTTATCATAAAATAAGGAATTTATAAGTAAATTCCTTTTTTCATCGGCGTAGATAGGAGCGCGAGGGGTTTTTAAAATTTATTATATTTACCTTATATTTCGCAAGAGAAATAAAATTTTCATTCATACTTAGTTAGTTTCGTTTTTCTCATTGTTTTGACTGCTAATTACTTACTTCGTATTTTTTGTAATAGTCTGTTTAATACCGGTTTATTGAATCGACTTCTCCCAATTATCTAGTAAGTGTGCACTGGATTTCTTTTAGTTTCAATAACATACGCGTACATTTTTATTTATCATTTATTTAGATCTGAACGTTGTTTATGTTACTTTTTCTGATATGAAAATGAATTGTCAGTGATTCCGAAACTTATGACAAAGTCTGTAAAATATCGTTACAAAATACCAAAATATCGCACGTTTGTCACTTAGCTTTGCTAAAAAATACACAGAAATCGTTTTTATACAGAGAATTTTGTTAGTAATGTTTGATTTTAGAATGGAAAAACGATAAAGTTTCCTCTTTCAATCTTTACAATATTAATTTATAATGTACTCTAAGAACTAGTTTCGACATTTGTATGTCATCCTCAGCCTAGAATCTAAACAAATGCAAGATATCACTATAAAATGTTCTTATTAATAAGTCTATACAAAATTAAATCTATCTCCATTAGTAAATATGCATATAGAATACTCAGAGTCATTAATATTCAAAGTATCTCTTGTCAAGAGACGTTGTATGTGGTTACATATAGAATTGGTACTGAATTATTCACACCCATTTTATAGAAAATTACCATGTTAACATACACAATGAACAGAAGCAAAATCAAAAACAAACAAAAATTACATGCAATGTAAAATGGAGGTAAACAGAGTGAACAACGTAACAAGAAGTGTCTTAAATGCAAATTATGAAACTATTAATATAACTTAACAACAGTAAAGTTACTACGATATATATAAATTGTATAAGTCTGCGTAAATATATGGCAGTTAGGCAACCAAAAAGGCAAGATATTGTTATATTTAAAGAACTTCTAAAAAATAAAAAAGTGGTTTGTCATGTGTATATATTTGATCGTTCAATAAATTAAAATGTTGTTTGTGCCTTTGAATTTCCAAAGTTTCAAGTAAATTAAGTTTTAAGCTCTTTGACTGTTTATGTAATATTGAAATATTTTGGAAATCAATGTCATACCCAGTTTCAAGTCTACGCTTGAAAATATTTGAAGATAATTGATTTTTGTGTTCGTACACTCTGTTACTTAATTGTAGTCCAGTTTGAGCTATATAAATAGAGTTACATTGAGAGCATCTCAAAGAGTAAGCACCACTTTCTTCTAGGATGTTTTGTTTGGGTTTGATATTGTTTTGAATGAAAGTTGAATATAAAATTTATCAAATATTGGTTTTATTCTAGTGGTAATAATGTTGTAGGGTATCTATATTGTGTTTTATGTGAATTGTTTGATTTTAGTCTATAACTATTATAGAGTAAATAAAATAACATTAAATTAACTTGAATCTAGATGTGATCTTGAGAAAACTTATATACAACTTATTTCTAAACTCAAGATCATTGCAATACATATCAAAAAGTACTTTATTTTATATTTACTCGTATATAAACATTTAAAAGCTGCGTTTGCTACATAATAATATAGTCTACTAGTTAATACATAAAAGATAAATTTAATAATTATTACCCAGTGAATAAATTAAAAATTGGTTAAATTCGAATCGTAAATATTTGTTTTATTTCGTTGCTGCCTTTATCTTTACATTTTGATAGATACATTTTGCAGTTGTATTTTAATAAATTTAAAGAATTTGTAACTATTTAGAAGGTACCTCTCTAAATAATTACGTCGAACAAAATACCGAATTTCTCAAAAGTGTGTTAATAGTGTATGAAATATTTTCAGCAGACTCCAAAGCGAGTTTACTTACTTTGGCATGGAAATTGGTGCTTGATCAAAATAGCAATATCTCAAAGGGTGTAACCTTAGAAAAACAAAGTTGACCAAGATATCGAATTTTGCGGTGTACTGGACTTTATGTTAGGGTCAATAATCAATATATTTTAATCAGAAACTGGCTTAAACTGTTTCTAGATATAGACGTTATATGTCTGCGCTCTTGTATTGACGCCATTTATATAAGGTATTGTATATACTTATTTGTTTGGAAGTTGTACCTATGTTAAAAACGTTATCGTTGAATATTTTGGTAATATCCTATGTGATAGTAAAATTTGATTTCCTATTATTTCAACAGCAATTTTTCTAACTTCATTCACAATTTGTTACAGCAACATAATCAAATTTTTATAGTAAGCGAGGATCTTGCAGCTATTGGAAAGCGCTATCATAAATATATGTAGGTAATAGAGAAATATTTGTCTATTATTTATATAATGATAGGAGGAAGTTTCTAAATTCTGTAAAAAAGAATATCAAAAAAGTTAATTTTCATTAATTTTCAGTTTTACTCGACTTTAAAAATAAAAGTTATTCTTACTAACATAATTGGATACAAATAAGAAAGACGAATTGTCGACAAATAGTAAATATTGTTGCCTAAGTAACCGACAGGTGTATAATTAAAAACGTGTAATCTGCAAATATCAAGACTCCTTTATTATAATATAATTTGCCTCACTTACATAGTGCTAATTTCGTAGCATGTCAGATATAATTGTCATGTGATATTTTCCATAACCAAAATTTCGCTGCTCTAAATTCCCGTGGCACATCAATTACGTATTTTATTCTAAATTATCCTAATTATCTTGTGAATATCTCGTTTACATCATTTACTCTGTACTTGGGCATTTTGCGTTGTAATCTTTTTCTTGTAATGTTATATTCTCCTTGCCAGGTAACTAATCCTGTTCATTCTGTCCAATTAGTTTTAAAAAAATACGTAATGTTACTCTGATATTTGCTGATGTATAAAGTTACAGAATTTTAGTAATTTTCATAATAAGGAAAGAGTAGCTTCGTTTCAAAATATTAATATTGGATTCTCTTTTAAATTTATTTATTTATCTGTTTCCAATTTTTACATATATATTTATGTTTTGAAATTTCATCAGATTGTACAGATAAAACCTTACATAAAATTATGAGAAAATACAGTTAGAGTGTATACAGCATATATAAACTAATATCAAAAATAATAGAATAATATATACGACGGATGTTCCTTTCCGCTGAGCCTATCTAGTAGGCGATAATATTTTGCGACAAATTTTGTATGACAATTTCAATCAGTTGTTTACAAGTTAATGGTCTATTAGTTAATAGTAATAACAACAGTGAACATGATGAATCTGATAATTCAAGAAATTCTTCATCCAGTAAAAATTCTGAAATTTCTTCTGTTGAATATTGCTCATTTTCTAGAAAGAGAAAGCTTAAGGAAACTGGGATCGATAGAAGACATAGGCAAAGGATTGAAAGCATGGATAAATTACAATCATTACAAACATTAGAACTAATGGTCGATATTTTTGCAGCAAACAAACAGTGAATTAAAGTTTGTAAGTTTTATTACGTATTTTTTAAGTGTTAAAGAATTTGTATTTATTTTTATTTTTGAAATATGTGTTATTAATTAAGATTGTATAAATAATTTACAATATTATTATTTTTTGGCTATAGCAGCAGCATCAGTCGTTTATAAATGCAATTTCTCCATTTCTAATTCTATAATAAATATCGGACTTTATAAATAACCATGAATCATGTAAGCTACCTGCTTCTCCAACATAAACATCAATAAATAATTTATTATGATCACATATTCCTTGTAAAAGAACTGATGGAAAAGATTTACTATTTATATATGAATTAGGACAATCCTTCGCGTTTCAATACGGATATGGGTTCCATCGATTGCTCCAACAATTCCTGAAAATATATACAGGGTTTTCAAACTTAAGTCGGCACTATCACTATCTTTGTTATTATTGGAGCTACGAAGTCGCTTAAATAGGCAAACTAGTAGTATTTTTTTCGCTCATTACGATGGTGAAAGCGGAATAAAAATTGAACATCGTTTTCGCGAGTTATGTCAAAAAGTTAAATTTTTTCAAGTGGAACACCCAGTATACAATATTCTCAATCGATAGGAAATTTAATTCTGAACAAATGGTGTCCTATGACCTTTTATCCTAATGTTAAAAGTGACAAAGCTATTGATGATTTTTCAAATTCGTCAAGGTGGCTGATATTTCATAAACAAATTTCGTTTGTTTCATAAATGTCATCAGAATTATGATGTCAAATTGAAGTTTTGCTAGAGAACACTTTACGTTTGTGTTTTTTGAGGAAACAATGCCTTTCACGCATTCAGAAAAATGTGATATGGTGGAATGTTATATCGCTTGTCAAAAAAATAGCCACCGAGCGCGTGAACGTTATAGTGCGTTTTTCTCTATGCGTAATTTGCCAGATAGAAGGTACTTTTTGCTTTTGTATCGTAAATTTAGATCTAATGAAAATGTGTTCAAGAAAACTAGAACCAAGAAACAATTTATAATAAGTGAAGCAACGGAAATTAAGGTGTTAGCTTACTTTGAAGCTCATCCTAATAATTCAATTAACGATTTCATGCAAGAAAGTGAACTATGTTTGGGAACTATTCATAATATTCTCAAAAAGTATAATTTTGTGCCGTACAAGTATCGACCTACACAGACGTTGGTACCAGGAGATCAAGAAAGGCGCATCCAGTTTTGTCAGTGGTTCATTAATAAAATGAGAACCAATGATAATTTTTGGCGCTTAGTTCTTTGGAGTGACGAATCAACTTTCTCCAATAGGGGCATGTTCAACAGAAAGAACAGTCACTACTGGAGTCGCGAAAATCCGATACTATTCCGTCCTTGTAACCCGCAGAGACGTTTTAGTATTAATGTTTGGTGCGGTCTAATGGGCTCAACTATTGTAGGCCCTATATTTTATCAGGGCGCATTAACTGGTGAGCGGTATGCCGAAATGTTAACCGCCACACTTCGCGACTTCTTGGATGATCTGACTTTAATTGATAGACAGCAGATTTACTTCTAACAAGACGGAGCTCCTCCCCATAACGTTAGCCAGGTAGATATCCTATTACACGAATTTTTTAATGACAGATATTTATCAACCAACGGCCCTATCCGTATGCCTCCTCGATCACCAGACAGTACGCCGATGGATTTTTTCTTTTGGGGATATGTGAAGAGTGTGGTGTACAACAGGCAGTATGATAATCTTGACGATCTTCAGCAGAGTATCGTTCATGCTGTCAATAATATTGATGGTAGAATCATTGCCAGAGCCACTAGGAGCGTTTACAAGCGGGCTCACAAATGCTTGGAGTACGAGAGAGGTGTTTTTGAGCATCTAGTTTAAGTTTTGTTGTATTTTTTAAATATTTATAGGATTTATTATTATTACTATTATGATCACCTAAAATAAACAATACTTCATTGATATTCCCCTTGCTTTTTATTTTATTGCTAATACAAAGTTACAGCTAAGACAGCCACGAATTTGAAAAGTCATCAATAGCTTTGTCATTTTTGACACTAGCATAAAAGGTCATAGAACACATTTTGTTCAGAATTCAATTTCCTATCGAATGAGGATATTTTATACTGGGTGTTCCATTTGAAAAAATTTAACTTTTTCACATAAGTCGCGAACGCGATGTTCAATTTTTATTCCGTTTTCACCGTCGTAATTAGGGAAAAATCCTACTAGTTTGCCTATTTAACCGACTTCGTAGCTCCAATAATAACGAAGATAGCAATAGTGCCGACTTAAGTTTGAAAACCCGGTATATCTGAATAGAATACAAAACTTGTAAAATTTTGTACCTGGAAACCCATTTACTGGTGCAAAGTTATTCATTATATCTGTAGCTCTTTCCCTAGTTGGAAGCGCAATTATTTTCTCATTCTGATTTAATTCTAAAATTCGTAAACATGTTCGGTAAAGAACTTGCCAGCAACTGCTTTTGCTAATACCAAATCTATCAGCAACTGATCTAGAAACAGATCTCAGTTATTAATTTGCCATCCGAACCCAGGAGAGATAATCAATGAAGGAATTATCGCGCATACATAAAATAAAACAAGAAGAAGAGAACATTGGGTAAATTCCGCTGTAGTGCAACCGTAGATACGTGTTTCTGACTAATTGGTAGTCATCAGTACGGTGTAGCCAAGGAATAAAGTGGGATAACTTTGGAGATGTAAGCATACACAGAAGACCATCAGGTGACAGGCTACCATTTGGGCGATATTTCCTTTATTGATTATCTCTCGTGGGTTCGGATGGCACGCAGGTTGTATAATCTATTACAAGTAATTATTTATCTTGACCTAGCGGCACTATAAGATGATTATTATATTAATCGGTCCATTATCCAAATAACAGTCATTAATTAATAAAGCGAATAATGAGGTTACTGCATATAAAACGAATAACACCTTAGAAAAACATTAAAAATAACGAGGACAGGACGGATAAAACATTGAACTCAAAAGTGAATAAGCTCAGTTCTGAATGTAATAAAGTATAAGTAAATTAAATTCATCAAACAGGAAGAACATTTATAACAAGGATTGCTGAACATAGGAGAAGCTATAGTGATAAGAAAGAGGGTTCTACTTTCGCTAACTACTGTTTAGAAGAAACCCACAAGTTCAATAACAACTTTGACATTTTACATGTTCAAACAAAAAGCAAGAAACTTGATCTCATGGAAGCAATGACAATAAATCGATACAATAAATTAGAGTTAACTAAATGAGAAGATATGCATGTGACTCTTCACTTCCTTCTTTAAATTTGTAATGTTATACTAATAGTGGTGGGTCACTCCCCACTTTTTCCTGTAAAATTTGTATTTATATATAAGTAATAACCAATTAATGTTAGCTTTAACTATAAATACAATTTTGATACTTCCAAACCCAGTGTTGGTATTTGTGCAAATTATATTTTGCGATAGGAACTCTAATATACAGGATTGCGATTATGTATGGAACTGGGTTCGTTATACTAAGACGCTTTGAGCTAGAATCCTGAAATTTAAATAGACATAGGACTCAAAAACTACTAATTTTTGTTTTGATCCATAAGTTCTTGAAATACAAAACCTACTTGTTTTTTTTTTTAAATGGGAACATGAGTTAAAAAGGTTATTTTTCCCCGAATTAAATAGTATAATAGGTTTGGTGATTCGTTTGATAGAATTTTAGAAAAAAAATTAAACTTAATTAATATAAAATATACACGCAAATCAAGCAGCCTTTGCCCATCCGTCAAATATTCGAAGAACTTAACAATGGCAGTAGAGAAAGTCCCAATGCCATTACTGCCCCTATCATTTTCCATTGAAACACCATCAAATGCTTGCAATGAAACTAAAATAAATAAAACTAGACAAAGCAACAAAAATGTAATCTAATAAGATGTTTCAATCAATAATATTTAGACAACCTGTTTATAATTTATAAACAAAACTTCACTTCGGAATTTAGATTATAAAAGATATTCAAAGTGTTTTCCATTTACTTCCTGACAATAATAAAGTCTGTGGATAAATCCGTCAATTGTATAATGTCGGTTTTCCACTAAACGGACAAAACAAAAACACAACAGAAACTCGTGTCGAAAAAACAAAATTGCAACTTTTTACAAACTTTTGGAAGTGGAAACAGAGAGTTTTCAGTTTGTGTTTAGTTTGTGTGTACGTTGAACGGTTTAAATGAAATTAATACATAAATAATAATACCAACATAATTTGCTCTTCTTGATAACAGAGATCTAACCCCAATACCTATGTTGATGACGTCGCTTCCTTCTTCTAAAACAAACAAGTTAAAAATACCTTAACTACTTCTAAAATAAAGTCAAGTTTGACATATAAATGCAAATTATGTGCCCAATTACCTCTTTTTCATACAACGCTGAACAAACCAACCACCAAGCAGAACAAGCAAATCATCACCTCTTCAAGCCATTTCGATTTTCACACACTTAAAATTCAAGCTTTAATTACCGAAAAACAAACCACTAAGTTTGGTGGAAAACCGGTATTATTTAAGCAATTTTGAGGAATATTTCTTATTTCTCTCTGAATACGTAATTTTTATTCGTCCAAAGATTCTGGTTCGTTGTTGTACACACGACACTTTAAATATCCCCGTAAGAAAGAAGCGCCGGCCATTCAATAATTCCTCGCCCCCCTATCCACCTTTGAGGAAATATATTATTTAAGTAATAACGTACTTCAAGTCCATAATGTGGTGGAGCACCGTCCTGTTGAAACCAAATTTGATTTCATTAGGGAAAAGATATATATTTTGAGGAACACTATTTTCTCGTAATTATTGTAAATACTTTTCAGCAGTTTCCGTCTATGATATTATGGCTGATAATTCCGACCCCGTACATTGACTTTTGGTGGATATTGGGTATGTACCGAGGCCATCCATTGAGGATTACTATCAGACCAATATATACAATTGCGCATATTTACAATACCATTTAAATGGAACTTTGCTTCGTCTGAGGAAACAATGCTTTTAATAAAATTTTTCATCGCCGCCGATCATCGTCATCATTATTTCAGAGAATTCTAATCTTCTGTCAAAATCATTCTCGTTAAATTCGCGTATTAGATGAATTTTGTATGGGCGGTTGTTTGCTCGTTTTAAAATAGTTTGGGCAGATTTTCGAGACATATCATGATTTAAAGCCAAGGTATTACAGACGTTTTAGGGTTCTCCGCGATGTATAATGAAATATTAAAAGAATTTTCTTCGTTGGTGTTATTTTCTTGGCCGTCATAATTTAGGTTGGTTTTTCACACTACCGGTTTCATTAAATCTTTGTAATGTTTTTGCCACTGTTGACTTGCTTATTGGATTCCTATCTGGATGGGTGTCGTAAAACACTGCACACAGCCTTCTTGGTGACATCGTTTTCAATCTCCATACCTAATTATCTTGAGAATTTCAATTCTCTCTCTATCAGTTAAATGATTTATAATTAATAGTTTTTTGATAATACAACGTCAACTGACATGACAATTAACTGTCCAGAATTTTATGTTTGACGGATTTGCAAAGGCTGCATCATTAGTGTGTTTTATTTTATTTTAATAATGTTTTAATTTTTTTCTAAAATTCTGTCAAACGAATCACCAAATCTATTAATTCGGGCAAAAGTAACCTTTTTAACGATGTTCCATTTGACCCATGTTCCTACTAAAAAGAAAACCAGTAGGGTTTGTATTTCAAAAGCTTATGGATCAAAAAAAAAATAAGTAGTTGTAATTGAGTCCTACGTCTATTTCAAATTTCAGGATTGTATCTCAAACCATTTTACAGTCATTTGCCTTTTTTCTTCCGTTTTCGTCAATTGCGTTTCTCTATTTGTCAAATGACTTTCCATATTTTTAAACGTCAGCTGAGTTTGTCAAATGAAATTCCTTTTTGTCATATTACATACTTTTTATATGAGTTGCTTTTCTTGTTTATATGTAGGTATGTATACCTCTTACATCTTGTTAAAAAATATAGCAATTTACACATTAAAGTTAAAATTTTATTTTGTATTTAGATACACACGCAGTGCAATAGCAACATAACTTAATTAAAGATTTCATTTCTTTGTAAAGAGTACTGTAAATATGTCTGTATGTGTTGAACATAATTCAAGCAATTTTTTGATCAGATGCATTGTGTAGTACCTCATGTAATTTATTTTCACTCGTTGGCTGTGTTCTTTTTATTATTTGCTTCCATTGATTGAATAACTCTTCCAATGGATTTAGAAAAGGAATATAAGCAGGAAGAAACACTGGAAAATGCCCGTGATCTCTGAGGACCAACATTTCCTCACTTATAGTGAATCTTACATTGTCCATAACAATATGAGCCGCTTCTACACCGTCATTATGTAAATGTTGAATTAACGTTGTGAGAAATTCAGAAAAGTGCAGTACATTAAAGGGCACATCTTGAATTTGAAACAAATACAAGGAATTTTTGTTTTTATGTTCGTTGCAGCGGCAATAGAATAATTGCGCCCTCTAAACTCTGCTTTTATTTTTGATGTTCTGGTATTTTTCACAAGTCTTCAGTATGAAACGCGAGAATATATTTGCTTTCGTTATTCGTCAATCAAGAACATTTTTTCTCTTTCCAACATAATTCTGTTACTGCGTAATCAAAGCGAACTTGAATAATGTCCGGTGTATTTCTTCTTTCAAGAACAAATGACACTTTTGTAACAGAATAATGAGAGTTTTTAAGTGCTCTGTTAATCGTAGATAGTGATATTTGTTGAAGAAGTGGCCATTGGTTTAAGCACTTTTCTTGCAACTGGTGTAGGGTTAAAGAAAAATTCAGGTCAACCCAGTTACAAATCTGTTCTTTTTGAGCATTTAGTAATTTTTGTTGCCGATGTCCTGCACTTATTTTTGCAGTATTATTAGTTCTCCTGTATGTTGCATAAGTTTTTCTAACTGTATCCGGCAAAACTCCAAACTATTGTTCAACATTTATCATCGTAGCGCCGTTATTCAAACAATTAATGATTAATTCGCGTACTTCATTACTTATCTTATTATTATTTCTTCTTTGACGACCATTGTTATTCTTGTCCATTGTAATAATACAAATATTTGTGCAAGGAAAACTAAATTGACAAATAAGGAAAACCAGTTGATAGAAACGGAATTTATTTGATAAAGGAAGCCTACTATATAAAATAATTGGAAAGTCATATGACAAATAGTGAAACGCAAACGATAAACGCGGAAAAGCAAAAGAAAATGACTGTAGCATAACGAATCCGATTCCATACATAATCGCAACCCTGTATATAATGTCAAATCAACGTGTATCACTATTTAAATATAAACCCTCACTATTACAATATGTAAGCTACAACTACAATAGTCGTTCATGTGGACTTTGCAGCAGCAGAACTTATAAAACATGCAATATAAAAAAGTAAAACGAACATATTTTCATATTCAGCATTCCGAATACGTATGTTCAGTTGAAATGCAGAAATTCTTCCTTCATGTATAGTACCTACTACATGCGAGTACATTCATACATATATATGTAAGGTATTCAGACTTATGTTCATGCATATATAACGATGGTCGCTTCTCTATTCATATCGGGTTAATATTCACACGTACGTAGTACTCGTACATAATATCGCCGGCATACAAGGAAAACTAAATTAAATTTCTTCTCAGCCGAAATCCAAGCAGCCGACGGACTGTTGTAATTCAGTTTTTGCGGTTTCTATATTCCCAGGAGCACTAGTACAGAGCAGACTAGCGGTGGCCGCTGTGTGCAATTGAAAATAAATATAATTAAATGGTTGGAGAGTGAGCCAGGTGACGTAGTGCCGTATTGTAATGAGGTAAACCGCGTCAGTAATATAATTTAGGGATACGATAATGTTCTAGTGCGGAGCCGTTGTTAACACGTTCAGTGCAATTTATTGTACGGGAAATTTGCATCCGTACATAATAATGTTTAAGCGAGTTCTGCCAACTGGAATTGGTGTACTGTACAGGTTTATTTAAGTTGGTAGCTTTTATAAAGTATGTCATTTATTACAATACTATAAAACGTATTGGTGTGGCCTCAACCTTAGAAATAACGAAAATATTATGCTATTTGCTAATGCAAAAACAAACCACAGATGTATTGCCACACATTGAGTGGATTTATAGGGGTTTACACTCTAATTGCCTTTCTTATTCCTTAAGCAACATCTCTAGCTAAACTCCTTGTCTTAGGTGCTGCTCATTTATTAAAAGGTTATTTTTTTATTATATTATAAGGTATGGTAAGTGTATAAAGTAAACAAATATTTTCTTTCTAACAAAATACTACAACTTTATTAACGACTAAAAATTATTTAATACAAATTACATTTCTTTGAAGCAAATAAGATCATCATGTACAAAAATAAGTCATGATACTTAACATTACAGTAATTTTCTTTTGCTTTTCCTCTTTTGTCAATTGTGTTTCACTATTTGTCAAATTACTTTCCCTATATATCAATTGCTTTACTTCTTTATATGTAGGTATGTATACCTGTTACATTTTATAAAAAAATATAGCAATTTTCACATTAAAGTAAGAAATTTATTTTACAAGTATCACTATCTACGGTTAATAGAGCAACATTCATTATTCTGTTAAAAAAGTATCATTTATTCCTGAACGAAGAAATACATTGGACATTATTCAAGCTCGCTTTGATTACCCAGTGCAGTATAACAGAATGATCTTGAAAAGAGAAAACTTGTTTTTCATTGGCGAATACGAAATACAAATATAGTTTTGCGTTTAATGCGGAAGATTTGTGAAAAATACCAGAGCATCAAAAATAAAAGCACAGTTAAGAGGGTGCAATTATTCTGTTGCCGCTGTAATGAACGTAAATTCCTTGTATTTGTTTCAAATTCTGCTGCCCTTTTTTGAATTTCTCACAACGTTAATTCAACATTTACATAATGACCGTGTAGAAGGGGCTCATATTGTTGTGGACAATGTAAGATTCCACAGAAGTGAAGAAGTCTTGGCCCTCATTAGAGTTCATGGTCATTTTCCAGTGTTTCTTCCTGCTTATAGCTCTTTTCTAAATCCAATAGAGTTACTCAACCAGTGGAAGCAGAGGCACACAATGCATCTGAGCGTATACGTCCACAAAATTGTTTGAATTATGTTCAACACATGGAGATATATTTACACAACTGTTTACAAAACATATAAACAAAAAAAGCAATCGATATAAAGGGAAAGTAATTTGACAAAAAGGGAATTTCATTTGATAAATAGTGAAACGCAATTGACAAAAGCGGAAAAGCAAAAGAAAATGACTGTAGCAATTAAATAGACACACTTTAATGTTCACATATAAATCTTATTACTAAGAAAAATAAATATAATTGTATTCTCCTAAAACAGTATTTATATTTAGCTATATTATCTTTTAAAACTTTTGAATGTTATATTAATATTTAAACGGTTGTACTAGCATGGTAAATCTTTTTATCATGATTTAATATTGAAATAAATTTTTAAATTTAAATAAAATAATCCTTAACTAGGTTTTACTGTACTTAGCCATGATATTCTCACAGTCACGAACAAGCATTTCATTCCTAGGTCAAATATATAGGTCAATTGAACATCCACCCTCAAGAATCTCGTTTGAATCCTGCGAGCGCAGATCAAATTTACACTAAACTTTTCTAAAATTATGTACAACTCCGTAACTATTAATCTGTACTGGCATTGATAACACGATTGTGTATTTTCACGCTCAAAAATGTCACCTTCATTAAACATACTTACGTTTGTCGCTTACACGGACGCTTATTTTATGAATCATTCATAGGTTTATCCAACAAGAGTCTGCGCAAGTATTCACCTACATTAAAATAACTATTTATTTATAACAAATTTCGTTTCCGATGGATTTGTTAAATTTTGAAAAAAAATATTTAAGATCATGCTAAAAGTCTTTAATTACATTTTAAAATAAGTACCTTAAGTTTTTGTGTAGATCATTAAAATCATTGTTATCCATTTCTATTTAAGGTTAAATAACAACACAATATAACTATGTGAGTACATCTTGTATATGCGTGGATGTATTATACCATCTCCATCTATTTTATTTTCTAAAGAAGTGCTTTTCCCGATTACTCAAAGTATAATCTGCTTAAAAGATACGATCAGGCCTTATATAGATTTCTCCCACTCTTCAATTACAATTTCAAAATACTCATATGCTTTACAGGCCGGAAACAAATACGAAAATTCACATTCTAGTTTATCTATTTCGAAAAATTTTAACATACTGCTACCAAATTTAAATGCAAAACGTGTTGTGGCAACAATGGCATTTCAATTCAAATCACATCTATGTACTTTAAAAATTGATTTTAAGACAAAATTAAAACTAAGTTACAAAGATAATATTAACTTATTATACTCTACAAAGTAAGTATTGACTATTCACATTCATATTTAAACATATAATTAGGATGTACAACTTAAACTTCTTACAACTATGGTTGCATAATATATTGTAATTTCTTGTTAATTGAATCTATATACCTTATGCAAATGTTCTTATTATCAGGTGTTTTAATTCGAATCCGTCCTTTAAGTGATTTGGCAGGAAACAATGGAAAATACCCAACAATAACAGATATTGTGGAAGTACTTTGGAAAGAATTTTCCGAATTTATCTCATTTGCACAAAAAAACCACTCTTTTGTGTTTAGACATAAAGTTATATTCAGACTGAAATAAACAGAACATACAATGTAAGAATTCTTACATAAAAAGGTATACCCGATTATAAATATATATTTATTTTTAGGTGTACCACCGAACAGTCAATGAATAAAAGGGAAGGTAATAGTATATTAAAATACAAGTAATAATCACACAATAAGTCGAAAACTAATAAAGTGATATTCCATAATAACCCCGATTCAGAATCTATTCAAGCAAAATTCCTGTTCGTGAATGTGGAGTGCCCTTTGCGAGTCATACCATATTCATGCGTAGGAATTTTGCTTGCATGGATTCTGGATCGGGTTTATTATGCAATATCATTATATTGGTTTTCGACTTATTCTGTAACAACTTATTCTCATAAAACCAATCATAAGCCTATCACGTGAAGCAACTGTCTGGAAGGCTGACAGCAGAAATATTTGCGATTAAGGGTATCAAACGTCTGTCACCACAGGAAGCGGCAACGCTGATCGATTACTTATATTTCCATTCTATTGCTTCATTCAGAATACTTATTTGGTGATAGTCTTGTGGCTTCTCGGGAGTGTTTCGACTGCAGAAGAAGGTCTTGAGGACGTTATGCTATCTGAGAAGTGCGGACCAGCTGCAGACAAAATTTTAAGAAACTAAAAATGCTTACCTTGCTGGTTGTTTAGGTATATATTCTTTCACCACTACCCCATCAGATCAAGGCTGCACCTTCAGATGCAGTATCATCAAATAGCCAAAACTCAAAAATATATAGACTTTTAGGGACCAAGACTTTTTAAACTGTTATCTCTCAAGATTGAAGCTATACGGACTCACAAGTTTAAATGAGTAATTAAGGAATACTTAATAGATCATAATTTCTATACATATGACAAATTATTAAATAGATTTTGATATTGTCCTTCTCTGATTATATGTTTTTCTTACATTGGATGCATTTTAACATGCAGGTATTTATATTGTGTATAATAATACTTTTTTAAGTGTATACCTGTTGTCTCACGCTTCTGTGAAATTAAATTACACGATTAAACAGTATTATTATTGTTATTATTATTATTATTACTAGTGAGGGGTGATAAAAAAACATGTAATACAGGTAAAAATATTAAATAATGTAGTAAAATACCTTTAGGAATAGTTAAATTGAAAAATGTCTAATTACTAAACAGTAATTCTTAGAAGCAATCGCAATAGTAGTATTAATAAGGTCTTGTTGTGATCATTATCGCTTTTAAATTCGCATTAAAAACGTATACGTCACAAGGATGTGTATATATGCTGTAAACTTGAACTAATTGCTCAATACAAACACGTATCAGGTCGAATAAAAACATTTTATTACCCTGCACGACAAGTGATTGATGATAGCAGTGCACGTTTTACTTCAATTATCCCTTAGGTTCTGATTGCAGACGTACAAATCAAGCGTTATCTCGAGCGAAATAATATAAACATGTCGTCCGCTTGAATATATGTAAACAGGCGCTACGGTTATTGGTGCCTCTGATAATCCACTAAAGTGTGGGGTAATAATGGCCCGTTCGCAATTATTGAACATTACATTTACATCAAGCTTTATAGCGCCAACCATTTCTTATTAGTTCTTCCAAAATGAAACTGATCTTTTATGTATACCAGCTGTTATTTCTTTAGGGAAAAATAATTATTTAAAATATAAGTGTTTTATATAATTAAGATCAAACACACTTTCTGTGCATTTTTTAAATTTTATGATAGCCCTTTAAGTTATGAATAAACTGACATCAATTTGAATTAATCGATTAATTGAAGAGGGACACACTGATTTTAAAGTTTCAAAATTTTAATTACAGTAAATCACTACAACGTTGTTTCGTCGCATAGCGACTTCATCAGGTGGATGAATATAATTCATCATAAATCATTCATCCACCTGATAAAGTCGCTGTGCGACGAAACAACGTTGTAGTGATTTACTATGATTAAAATTTTGAATGTTTAAAATCAGTGTGTTATTTTTATTATTATTTGAATTAATCGACTTTTAACTGCTTCTGAGATATGGCGATTTTTAGTCAAAAATTGTACAACTTTTGGAAAACTGGCTTTGAATTAACAATTAATTTTCAGTGTTCCTCTCATAATGAGTCAATCATAAGATATACTTAACTTAAAACACACGAATATATTACTCTTTTTTGTATTTGTTCGACAAAACAGAAAATTACAACTCTCGTCAAGAATCTTACTGACGGCGGCAGTTCGCCCTTAACGCTTCATTATTTCAAAGCCATTTATCAGAATTTCTTGGGTTATGTCAGCACAAGAATTCACAATAGCATTACGAAGCTCTTCGATTTTATAATGCTTTGTCTTGAAAATGGTATTCTTTAAGTATGGAGAAATAGAATAGTCTAAAATTGTCAGATCCGGAGATCTTGGAGCAAAATTAATAATTCTTGTATCGAAAAATTGTTGCAGAAAGCTACTGTTTCTCGGGATTTGTGCTGGAAATATACTTCCGTAAGTTCAACATAGTGGAGTTCATTAATAAAGGGCTGTAATAAATCATTTCGATATTTTTCAGCTGTTACGGTTTCATTAAAAAAATATAGGACCAATTCTTGAAACTTCCCCACAACAGGTATAGGAGCGGCGAACTATTTTGTATTTAAGTCAGTCAAAACAGAGTTTCGGCCAAGAGTTGAAAAGTTATTCAGGTAATGTGTATAGAGATAGTGGCACAACGATATAGTTCTAAAAGACTATTCAAGGCGTCATATTTGCTCCTGCTATACAGTTGCATATTTATATCCAAGTTAAATAAAAACATTGAATTCCTGTGATTACATAAACAACACAAATTAGAATATTTTAATATATAAAGTAAACATTGCAGTTTCTCTCAGAACGCGTTTTAGTGTATTTCACAATATAAATAAATTTCATTAAATTTTGTTTTAAATATATTTTTATGTATATGATATATATAAATATTATATAAATTCTACACGAAACCAACATAATTATGCTTTCCCGTATATTCCATTATTCATTACACCAGTCGGCCGAAGTACAAAAGAGTTGGAAACTATTCAGTTCCTGGGAAAACTAAACCAAAATTTACTACTCACATGAACACCGGGAGCCGTTTAGTAACGACTGAAATAAATATGTGGAGAAGCGAGAGAAGTAACACAATGGAATGGCAAGAACAAATGTAATTACTAATTATGAACTACTTGGAGACCTTGTCGCACGTTTTATGTTTCAAGTAATAAATTGTAATTATAAACAATGAATGTATGGGATGCGATTATGGGACCTTCACCTGACAACTTTAATCAGACTTTCGCATAAATTCGCGTAATTATAGCATTTTGGGACGTAATTAGTAGTTATAGTACGTAAATACATAGAAGAAAACATATGTATATATGTCATGCAAATTACTGCCAAATTAAGCGTTCCAAGTGTGTTTAAGTAAAACGTTAATGCGTGTTTTGTAATCAGCATAAATTATAATTTCAATATCCATTAGTTGGTGGAATGTGTGGACAATTTTCTTGCCGTAAATAATTTGTATTTTCACTATTATTAGAGCCGCGATTAAATTTAACTGTCGAAAAAAAATTTCGAAAACTTTTAATCAAATATTAGTAGTTTATAGGAAATCTTGACTATAAAAAATAAATATACAGATGGAGTCAACAAAGTAAATTTACTCTTTAATGCTTAATATAATTAAAAATTCGCGTATTGTAGTTGATAAGGCTGTCATTGCTTGATAATTTAAAAATGTGTACAGTTATACAGGTTGATCCATAAGTCATTGGCACAAAAAAGATTTATTTTACCAAATTGAATAGTCTATATATAAGTTCAAATTTTGATTTCAAACTAGAAATATTTTCTGTTAAGAGTAATTATTTCTTAAAATTAATAGTTTTCGAGTTATTTATGATTAAAATTAAAAGTAACATTTACAGCTGTCTTTTTAATTGCCTATAATTTAAGAGTGTTATGAATACAACATAATTTGGTAAGGCATACACAAGGTGTTCCAAGTGATACTTATATGCAGAACCTGTTCGAAAGTGTTCCATATTGAAGAAACTTTAAAACCAAAAAGCATTTATTTTAAATAGGACGCACAATATTTTGCTGTTTTTGATATTTTAGAACTTATTTTAAAACCTTTTACATGACGAAGTAAAATCACGGTAGCCGTGGAAAAATATTGTTGGATAAATGTTGAAACTCTGACAAACTTGTCGTAAAAGAATAAAACAATCGTTGTCATATAACATTATGTGAAAATCATATATACAGGGTGTCACAGAATAACTATTCCCAATTTTCAGATATGATAAAGGGCACTTAAATAAACATTTTTTTATTAAAAAACTAGTGTCTGCAAATTTCTCGGTGTTAAGATAAACTGAAATTTTTAATAATAATCTAATGTACAACAGTAAGGGGTTAAGTTAAGGAACATTTTATTAGAAATAATGCTCCATTAAACTTTATAAAAATTGTTCGAAGTTACGACAACCATTTTCGATACACAAATTGTAACGATTTGCAATCGAATGCCGAATTCTTCGAAATAGCTGAGGACATTTATGAATACCATAAAACGCAAGAATAATTCGAGCCGATTATTCTTCCTCTGTATTAACAAGTGTCTCATAAACTAGTAATTTAATATGACTCCAAATACAAACATCAACTAGAATCATATCTGGTGAACGTGTTGGCCAAGAAATCGGTCCCTCCAACTGTTTGGAAACTGTGCATTTAGTTAATTTTGGCAATTTAATCCAAAGTTTGCTGGTGCATCCAACATGCTGAAAAACAAAATTTCTTCGAATATTAAGTGGGATATGTTCAAGCAATTCTGGTAGAGCATGTTCCAGAAAAATGCTATAAACATGACAAGCTAATAGTGCAGGCAGTAAATATGGTCCTACCACATAATAGTCAACAATCCCTACCCAATTATTGGCAGAAAACTTTCATTGATGATGTAACCTTTGAACGGCGTAAAGATTCTCTTGTAAAACATGTCTCGTCTGTCCATAATACACTCCCAGGAAATCTTGTTTCGTCGTTAATTTCATTCAAGTACCATTTCGCAACTTGATCTCTCTGATAGTCAACTGGACTTAACGTATGCACTTTTTGAATGTGAAACGGATGCTACTGGTATACCCTATATACAGTTGTGTGACTTTTATGGATCGCCTGGGCAATAGCAATTGTGTCAACTTTTCGAACAGTACGATTGGCCCCCGAATCTCTTTTCTTTCCTTGGAATTCATCAGTATCTCGAATACTCTGAGATTCAATCTTGAAAATAATGCATGACAGGGAATGTGACGCTGAGGACGTCGCTTCGCATAAATTCTCCTCGCTTCGTTAGCATTACCGTAAGCTGTTCCGTAGGCAAGACGCATGTCTACTAATCCAATATTTGTAAAATGATGTATTTTCAACACTAATTTATCTATAAAGATTAATTTGTGACAAACGTAAACTGACAACCGCGAAAATGGTTGTTGTTTTTCAAAGGTTACTATGGTTTCTTTTTTTATTTCGATACTGAATAATTTCCGGATATTAGTTTACTAACTAAAAAATGTTTATTTAAGTGGCCTCTATCATTTCTGAAAATTAGGAATAGTTATTCTGTGACAGGGTGTATAAGGCAATTTAAACTAATAAGGTAACTACTAAATTTAACAAAATTATATTAAATATTTAAAGATACTGCATTCAACTTGCGGACATATACCAAAGAATTGGTCTATGTATTGTTAAAAGCTGTTCTTCCACCCGTTGGAGGATTTCGGCTGATATTTCTCGGCAAGCAGTTCTTATTCGTGTTTTCATAGTCTTCCTTGTTATTGGTTCTTCCTCATAAACTTTGTCTTTAATATATTCCCAGAAAAGGAATCCAAGAGGGTAAGATCACGGTGTTCACCATCGATCAGAGAAACCAACGTTAGAAATTGACTGACATTGTTATGGTAACGTATTGATGCTCTATCATGTTGAACACATTGCGTTTCTAGTCAGAAGATCATTTTCTTCTGATATTTAAAACCAATAGTTGCTCACTCACAAATGATAAAAGACACCTTCTAGTTAAATGCTCTTTATATAAGAGACTACATGTTCTGTTTATTCTTGTACCTAATGCGGATTTTTCGTTGAATAATATTGCATCTTATGACGGCTAATAAGACAATTACTTTTAAAAGTTGCTTCATCAGAAACAAGTACCAACGACAGAAAGTTATAATTACCGTTGATATCTCTAGGTAATTATGTTACAAAAACGAATTTGGCTTTCAAAATCTCCATATTTTAATTCCAGATGAAATTCTATGCAATACGGATGATACTTCCTTAACGTACGATTTACCTTGGACTGAGATATTTCTGCACTGACACTTAGTTTTCCACTACTAAATTGCGGATTTTGTGCTACATAAAGAAGAATGTCAAACACTATTTCCTCGGCAGTAGTGTGTTTAATTGTTACAGTGCTTTTCAAATCTGCGTTTGGGTTCTGCAAATTTTTTTTTTCGGTGGGTGATGTGTATTCGGGTAACGCATTGGGTAAATACTTTAAGTAAGCAAACTATTTTTCTGGGTTTCACCCCAAGATATAGACAAGATATATCACTTAAATGTTCTACTGAAAAATTCATAATAAAAATGACAGGAGCGAAAAAGTAAAACCAATATAACAATAATAATACGTTTAGAGAAGAATATAATAATACTTTGGAGCTTTGGAGGTAGTTTGACAGATGCACAATAAATCCGAGTAATGTGGCTACTATGTTTTTCCATGTGTGTCAGAATATGATTTCAAAAAGATATTAAATATCTTCTAAAATATCAAATATTGGTATAGGTTATACTGAACAAAAAAAGTGACTCTCCCCACTTTTAAATTTATTTAAGAACCCATCCCCACCAATGTCAACAAATATATAAATTCAAATAGCTCCTAAGTTTAGTTGTATTATTTAGTTGATAAAGCCACAATGTGTGCGAAACTAGTCGTATTTTTGTTAATACAATTTTTAGAAATTTGAAACACCTTGTTTTATTTCAAGTGTTTTTGTGCATTTTATTAAATGGAATTCCAACAAGTAACAGCCAACTCAATCACAAGGTTTAATATGATTCTGTAAAAAAATATTGAGCCTTTCATTTCAAATAAATATGTTTTTTGTGTTTAAAGGTTCTTCATTATGCAACACCTTCGCAAATAACCTAGTATAAATTAGGGGAAGTACTCAAATTACTGTGTTTCGTCGTGGCACTCTTTAATTATAGGCAATTAAAGAGATAGGTGTAAATGTCACTTTTTAACTTTAATATAAATAATCCAAGAAATCTTACCTTTAACGAATAATTATTCGTCATAAAAAGCATTTATATTTTAACGCCAAATTCAAATTAGAACTCATATGTAGTATAATTTTTGAGATATTTACTTTGCAGTATTTATATTCATAACTACAATAACTCTTAATGTTTTAGTGTAAGACAAAATTTCAATGTAAATGATGATGTGCTTATAATGTATACCTGTTGAGGAAATTTGATATATAATGGTAATGAAAGTAAATACATAACCTTGTTTATACAATGTATGCCCCCGCCACGTTATTATTTAAATGAAGTGGAATAAAACGAAAAGAAAACAAAACCACCATAAGTACCAACTTTTGGACCATATCTCATTTTAAAATGTTTACAGATGGCGCTGTAGGCTATATCAACTTAAAAATTTTAAATGGCAAAGGGTATCGGGTGACCTCTGTGAATTTCACGAGTAGGATAATTACATTGCTTGGAGGGTATTTGGAATGAACTGGAAAGAATGCAAGAAACGGAAGAAATAATGTTTTTATGAAAATAAATGTAAAATTAAATTAAATTTTTACCAAAACAAATAAAAAACTATTAAAATTGAAAAAGGAACAAAAAATGAGGGGTGGCCACCACACGACTTTCTTATACGTATGAGCGTTTCAAACTATATAATCTTAAGAATTTTTTTATAGAAAAATTATTCAAAATCCTATTCTATGTACTTCCATTTTCTTAATAAGTCGATATAGAATGCATACTTGCAAAATATTCGAAAAAAAGTGCTACTCCCTAAGAGTAAAAGTGTTACTTCTGGTCCGAATTTTGAAATTTCATTTATACAAAAAATATTCACAATCCAGTTCTAAATACTTTTGTACTCTTAATAAATATATATAGAATGCATAATTTACGACATATTTGCAAAAAATCTCTATTCCATATTAGCAAAAGTGTTACTTCCGGCCCGAATTTAAAAAAAAAAAATTATACAAAAGGTATCGAAAATTAAATTCTAAATACTTTTATACTCCTAACGTACTTGTCTAAAAAGCATGACGTGCAAAATATTCGCAAAGAACTCATTTTCGGTGAGAGTAATAGACCTACTTCCGGTAGAAATTTAGAAAAACTTTTTTAATAAAATTCTTCTCAAATTTAATTTTGAGTACATATAAATTCTTTATAAATTTGTTTAAACTTAGTAGTTGACGAATAATTGGCAAAATTCAATTTTTTCACTGAAGTAAAGTACTACTTCCGGTCTGCCGCTTTTACTGAAAATCTAATCAGTTCTCAAGAGGGTGATTACATTCACAAATACAAAATTTGGAATTGATACCTATAGCGGTCACACACACACTAACATACACACAGAGAGACAGACATTTTTTAAAAACAACTTTTTCGGATTAAGGGGACCTCAAAACGTGGACATCTGCAAAAATGTCGAGGTCGGAAATTTTCATCATCACAATACTTCCTTATATTTCGTATAAGAAAGTAAAAACCCTGAACACATCACTATGCTTTTAAACACAATGTTCAAAATGAGCACCCCCAACCTTTTGGCAATGGAACAACGATTACAAAACAATGATGTAATTATTTTACCCGTGAAATTCGGCGTTTCTTTAACAATTGAAGGAAACTAAAAAAAATAAATTTAGAATAGAACTTCCAAATATCTTTCAAATGAGGGGTCCCTCGACCCCCATTGCCAAGTAAAATCTTTAAGTTAATATAATCTACAGCGCCATCTGTCATGATTTTCAAATGAGACATAGTCATTAAATTTGTACTTTTATAGTGGTTTGGTTTTATTTTTGTTTCAACATTTTATTGCACTTTAACAGGTAACAGGGAGAGACTTTAGAAATGCACTGTATTTATTTCTACTTATCCTCAAAGCTGTCACTTGCATTGTCATTATCAAAAGCTTCCTAGAATTCATAGGATTAGCTGCAATGTGCAATTTTACTTTGTTTATAAAATTTGTTTTCCTTCTGATATATATAATTCCTCTGTTCTTTGTTTTTACTATAGGAACTGGTAATACCTTTTATATGTTTTTGTTTAAAAATGTTTCTCATGTTTTGCAATTCCTCTGAAAAATCTTAGGCAATGCAGCTTGGTTGAACAATCTAATTTTTAGCATATTCTTTTCTTACAATGTTCTTTCAAAACTCCGTCGATATGTATATGATCTTTATCGAAGCTAATTTACATTGCCTACATTAATTTATTTGTTAAGTGATTTAGTTATTTTTACTTATCCTGTCGTAACATACTGGAGCTGAATAATGAAATGTGATAATAAAGCATATCAGTTAGCATTATTAATGTGAGCGACATTTTCGATGTATTAACCAATATTAGGGTCACGTAAACATACATACATTATTAAATTATGTATATGTAATCAAAACCAGAACAGCAGCAACACGAGATTGGCCGCGGTGGGGTGATGAAAGCCCCCCTGGCAGTAATGTCTACGCTTCTTGCTCGAAGTTATGCCGGTACAACTCAAACAATCCCTTCGCATTCGCTGTAATTTGGTGTATACGCGAACTGAGGACTAGTGTTGTAGTACCAGTCGACACCTGGTTCATTATGACCGCGTTCAATGAATGCATAATTCAGTCGACGTTGCCTGTATTATGGTTCTTGTTTAATTGAATGACAACCTCGTCGTGCACGCCACCTGTCTTCGGACTAACGAGGCTCCTGATATACATTCAGGAAATCAAGAGCGCATTGAAAGTGCACGTGTAATGTTACCGTTATTCATCTTTACAGAATGCAATTATTAAGTTTGTCGCTATTGCTTGTTAAGGTTTACTGAATAAAACTTTTAATAGTTTTATAATTTCAGGGAAGATCTTCCAACGGTAAAATAACCGAAAAATTAAAATTTATTCTTATCAAGCAATAATAGCAAATAAGCCATACTTTCTAACAGCTATCCTACAAAACAATATGAGCTCTGAGATTCTCATTTGATTTGATGAACAAAAAAAAAAATTGTCAAAATGTGGTGATATGTTTGCCTAAAATTGTTTTGTTACACCACCCTTGCAATCGGCTGGTAGGTGCTTAAATTATCTGTATATCAGTTCATTTTTTAATTCCTAATTAGATTTCACTTCAAAAACATGTAAGACGTTAAAACTTTAAAAGTGATTATTTCCTTCACCTGTCAAATTTAAATTTTGTCCAATCACAATCAAAACTGAAGTTGAAATTAACCAATGAAAGGTACCGGTTCTCGATATCAGCGACTATTACAAATCGACTATTCAAATGTAGGTAACAAATCAGGTATGTATTTTTTCATTAAGTGGCAAACGTGTCAAATAGATGAAAATGTCCGACAAAAAGAGATTTAGCGATGTTTCGGATGAAATTATTGATAATCACATCGATTTGACAACTCATTTTTTATTATGAAACTTGGTTTAGGAAATAATCTTAACAAATATAGCTCGAGCTTGATAAGTAGTCGACTATTACATTGTTTCAATTTTTCTCGTGTGCCTCCTAATTTGACTTAACCAAAATTGGCATTAATAATTAAAGACTAAAGCCCTCGAGCTAAAGCTCTCGTGCTCTAGTCAAATTATTAATGCCAATTTTGGTCTCGTCAAATTGACCGTAGCGCACACTCGAAAAATTGATCACAATGAAATAGTCGACTATTTGTCAAGCTCTCGTTATATTACCTTTGACTATTACTGAACTATTGTCGCTTTTTGATATAATTTTTTCAGTACTACACTATATTTATTAAAACCATAAAACTGACAAAATTATATCACAAAACGACAATAGCTCAGTAATAGTCACTTTTAAAGTATTAACGTCTTACATGTTTTTGATGTGAAATTTAATAGAAAATTCAAAAATGAACTGATATACAGGGTGTTCTATTTGAAAAAATTGACTTTTATACAAAAACTAACAAAATTATAACAAAAAACGACAGTAGCTAAGTAATAGTCACTTTTAAGGTATTAACGTATTACATGTTTTTGATGTCAACTTTAATAGGAAATTCAAAAATGAACTGATATATAGGGTGTTCCATTAAAAAAATGCCTTTTATGCAAAAACGTGTCATGTAAATTTAATCCACTTTTCTGCACATGCAGTGAGTAACTGTAAAAAAATAAAACATGCTTCTATTAGGACCTCTTATTGTAAACAATACTGCATAAAAATTTGTTTATTTATCTATGCGTCGTTTTCGAAAAATATAATTTTATACAAACATTGAATTTTTCAGATAAATGGGAATAAGTCAAAAACTTTAGATATTAGGCCTATACTATCTTATTACTTTTTGACTAAAAATGATACGGGGAATACAAAAATGCAATAACATATAGAGTGTTCCATTTAAAAAACTATAACTATGGTTAGCCCGCAAGGTATGGAGCACACTGTATAATACAAAATATTTTTAAAATGTGCTCCTAATGAGCAGCTATCACAAGAAAAAAACAGCTTCGAAATATCTTTACTCATAAACGCATAATCGGCCTTATCCGCAAATTGAGATATACACCTATAACAGACGCATATATTAAGCTAACGACAGCTTGACTTCTTGTATATACCGTATGTGTCAATTTTAATTAGGTATAGGGATTCAATGTTTACGTGCGATTTATACGTATACAAGTAATACGTGGCAACGTGGCACCCCTACTGTCCGTCACCAATCCAGACAACAATCGACATCACAACGATTTTCTCCGATCTTCCCACTTCTCCCCACCAGAGTTTACATTCAATGTTTAGCTGCGAACACGTTGCAATCTAGTCTGCAATAAAAGCCGTCTTATTACTGGAACAGGAAACATCAAATGGCCGCCGCAATCTCCTGATCTAGTAGTTTATTATTATTTTCAGAATCCTTTTTTATTTACCTTATTTTTAATTTTATTAGAATTACGCTTTTGTTTGTGTCATGCAGCGTGAACGCAGCTTAATAATTCGCTGCATTTACTGAAAGGAAAAAGAAAAACAAATCCTTGCAACTCGTAAATATTATTTCTGAACGCATTACAAACACCCAAGTCAGTGGTCCAATAGTTACTGCTAACTTGTATTTTCCAGCATATATCGGTCGCGCTGGCATTGGAGAGGAAAGTAGGGGTGCCACGTTGTCACGTATTGCATGAATTGATCGCCTATGGCTAATGAAAATTGACACATGCTTTATATGAGTGCACAGATGCACATCTACTTTTAATAATTATTTGGCTATTTGATAATGGTAAGTAATTTATTGGAAGCATGTGTTAGAGGAATCTAATAAAGCTTGTGAACTAATTAAATTAGAGTTCGATTTCACGCTTTGACAGTGATAGTTTGATTAGTTAACCAACGCTTTTAAATATAAAATATTTTTTTTTTATTTGTGATTGAAATTATACCAACGAAAAATGATTTGCTTTATTAGTTTTGTTATTATACAAAGTGGATTACGTATTAAATACGAACTAAAATATAACTAACACAAAACTTGTTCAATTTCAGTAGCAGGTCCAATTAACATAACATATCCGAGAGCTTTTATTCGCTTCCCAATTCTAAGGACCATTCTTACTTATGCAGCTGTTACGTCTCCTTTCGTATTTTACTAACAAGAGAACTAACTTAACAAGAAGTCTATTCACTTATAATAATTCAGCACCACCTGAGGTTCTTACTTTGCCGCCTCAGAGTGTAACATGTGCTTTTGATGTAAGAATGATTGAAATTTCCGACTAGAATCTCATGGTTATCATTATGTGCATAATTCTGGAGTTCACCCGGACGAAATTAATTCCCCGAAGCTCCGGTGAACGATGAAGAAAACTTCGAGATTTCACATCCTTTGTCAGAATTGTGTTCCATTTATTGTTCTTGCCAATTTTGTTTTTCTTTTTTTTGCTCAATGTGATTTTCTTTCTCAGATTATATTATATCCCGTCAGTTTTAGTCAATGGAATTTATACAGGTAAAATAGGAAATGTAGTTATTTTTTTTCAGAATTTTATAATGGAAAATTAATACAACTACTTTGTTAGTAATTTGCAATACTTTAATAGTGAGTAATCTTCAACTTGAACTTTAATTTTATATTACTGGTATTTATATTACACTTGAGTTTTCCTGCGCCATCTGTGGCCCGTCAGGGTAGTTATTCTAAATAATTTTTTTAAGGGTTAATTAAAATTCTTTTCCAGGGTTAATTGATTTCTTGTTTCTAATAATTCTAGAATGTATTTAGGGTAATTTGCCGTGTTCAATTTGCATATGCCGATGAGTGTGCTGACACTTTGTGATTGTGAATTTGGAAGTGGTCCTTTGGCTTGTGCTAAAAGGCATAATTTTTAATGCTTTGAATATCAGGGACCAGTGCTTAAGATTATATCACCAAGGTTTTATGGATAGTTTGTTATCGGTGGTAGATACCAGATTTAAGCTAATATAAAGCTAATATTTTAACGTAGGGTCCCAAACATTTCTGAAAAATTTTAGTTAATTTGTAGTTGTGCTAAACGACATTTGTTTAAGTTGTCGCTGGAAGTCATATGTCACAGTTAACTTATTTTAATTATGACAGTTTAGTTTTTGCGATCTGGTTCAGCAAAATGTCTTATAAACTAGATATTCGTAAAGGAATTATTATTTATCGAGAACAGCGAAAAGTAGGTCGAGGTTTCGGCGTTTCAAAACCACTGTTTTTCGAACACCTTTTCGAAATAACATCGTGTTTCGAAAATGACGGAAAGCACCAAAATATACCGCGGTCCAGTTGGAAACAATACCCAGGTGTTCTGCGCTAAGGCACATCCATGTTGTCAACAAACTGATTGTAATGGATGACGAGAAATATTTCAAAAACCACACCAGACAATGTCAATTTCAAAGATTAATCCAAATTTGAGAAAAAAAAATACTGTGATGTGCCATTTCTGAGGCCGGATTTATCTCGCGTACATTGGTCCTGTCGGCTAAAAGCGTCTTTACATCTTTACATTCAAAGATGCCTTTCTAAACTGATTAAGTTTTTAAGTACACATCATGACAATGAAGACATAATGTTTTAACCTGATCCGGCTTCATGCCATGAGTTAATAGAGACTGGTATAACGGAAACAACATAAACTTTGTTCCTTAATTAGACAATCCTCCAAACGTACCTCGGGCTCGGCCAAGAGAGGAATTTTGGTCAGTATTGACCAGAAAAGTGTATTGTAACGAACTGTAGCGTTAATTTAATGAAAAAGTGATTAATGTACATATTTGTCATGCTGTAAATAATCATTCAAGGTACATATGTGTAACTTATTTATTATTTTTATATTAATTATTGTGTGTAACCGACTGTATTTTTGTATATTTCTTGGTATTTTTAATAATTGTTTAAAATAATATTTAAATTGTTAAAACTTTCTGTGTGAAGAATGGAAAATTACATGATACGTTACATTTTTGCACACGTAACAGTTGCTTTTGTTTTCTACACTTGAAAGTGGGAGATTTTAGCTCTAATATGTCCTTCATTTGTTGTTGGGGTCGTTGGTCTATATTTAAAAATTGTTAGTTTGATAGTTCTGGCTATTTGTGAAATAACAACGCTTTTTTCAAATTGATATGTTTTAGTAAGAATTATAATTTAAATATTTACCTGAAGAAGTTGATTTTAGATATAGTTCTGTTAAAATGTTTTTATTTTCTCGAATAAGTGTTAAATCAAAAAAGTTTATTTCTTTGTTTGTTTCTTTTTCTAAATTGAAGTTTTGGAAGACAAGTGTTAAATTGTTCCAAAATATATTATATAGCTTTGTTTGCTGTGAAATATAATGTATAGTTATCTCCATAACCTTTATGAAAAACTGCTGTGAAATAAATTTTGGAAAGAATATTTTCTTCTAAATCATCATATGCAATGGAACTTGAAATTGGAGATTCCATAGTATTTAATATATTATAGTTTCCATTTTAAACTGTTAGAAAATAATTTATCCAATTAATTAGCTTTATATTTTTTTTTGCAACTGGTGAACAATTCATTTATTTCTTATTTGAAATTTTGAAGGTATTTGATCTTTTTCTGTATTGTTTTAATTATTAAATAGCTATCTTCTGACCCTACTTAGGGCTTAGGTAGGGATCTAATTTGACACTAGCTCTCTCACAGATGTTTGGTTGACCTTGATAAACTCCAATCGTATGATTAGTGTCATTTAATTACAATTGTTTTGTAACCCCGACCTTCTCCAATTGGACCGCCGCGCCGCGGCGCCGGTGGTCCGCGTGACAGGAAAGTTACAGGCGGGTGGGTCAGAAAGGATTTTTTGGGGATTTTTATTTCAATGTTAAAGTTTAATTTTCTTATATTTCTTAACGCATCTAAAGGCACCTGTATATGCTGTTACTAATGGTCCTAGAATAGGTATTTGAAAGATAATATGCGGATTTTCAATTTTTTTTTAGAAAGCAGTTGAAAATATTTTCATTCCATAATCAATAAATACAAAACCAAAACTCTCTTCTAATTAAAACTTACAACTTCTGCAGACGAAAAGGGTGATAAGCTATTTTTGGGCATCATTAGTTGTGCAATATATTACCTAAATCTTCTAATTATTAACAAAAATCTATTAATATCAGCAAACGATTTAATTATTTTCTAATTTGAAATAAAATTTAGTTACAATGTCGCATGAGAACAGGATAAAAATTTGAATTTCACGTTGCAGAATTTTTAAAAATCACCAAATTTCTATTGTTAACGAGTACCTTACCTACTGCAATAAATATATTTGCAATAAAGTAGAAAGCGACATATTTCAAAAGAAAATTTAACTCTGTCAGTAATTCGGTTACCTAGCAATGCATTAACTTAAATTAAAGTTAAACAAGAGATTTGTTGGCATTTCTGAACGAAAATATTGAAATCGGAAAAATAAATACTTTAGTAATTCAGTTAAGATAAATCGGTAGAAATCAATATATAACAGAACCCTTCTTCCGCATTCAAGCAAATTGAGAGAAAGTCATCTGTGCAAAATTAATACAATTGAATCGATCCACCGTTCCATCATTTTATTACATAATTCCGTCGAAGAGAATAATACTTCCTTTCGATATTCAAATTAAATAAAAACGAACGGGAGAGTGAATGAAATACGTTTAGTAAAAGGTCCTCTGTCTTTTGCTTGCAATCGCCTCACTCTCTCATTCACTTATTTCAATGGTTTTCTTTCGTAGACTGGAAGCAGTTTCACTGAACTGTAAACTATATGCATCAATCCACTTTAAACGAAAACTCTGCCTGCTTGGAAGGCGTAACTCTTTTTCCCTCACCACTACTACCTCCTTTCCTTACTCTCTTTCTCTTTCCCGTATTGCTTTCGTATCATCATTTAATGAATGTTTTCAATTGCAACCAGACAGCATATTTCGCCTGCACTAAATGCTGAAAGACATATTGTTTTAGGAGAATAATGTACTTCCAGACTTTACTTGTAATACTTAAAACAAATGCAGATCAGAAAATGCAAAAATATTTGTTTATATATATAACAACAATTTATAACTTAATTTGGTCTGAGCATGTTTATGTTATTCTATTGTTTAATAATGTGGTGGTGCACTCAAATAAAGTAAAAATTGTTTTTTAAATCCATTTTATGTTGAGTCATGACTTTCGAAATTCTATATCGACAACTGCGTACCATACTAAATAATATAGCAACGTAAAAGTGAAGAAAGGTTTTCTCTAAGTCAGTACAAAACTTTTTATATCCTAATTTATTTTCTTATATAATGTTACTTAGGGGAGTAACCCCTAATAAAATATATAAAAATTCAGGGTGCAAGAGGATTATGTGTCAAAACAGTACATTCTTCCTGCACCCTGAATTTTAATTTATTTATGTTAGGTGTTTCTCCCCTAAGTAACAATCGGGCCCCACGTTGGGCGCCAATTGTTACTTAGGGGAAAAACCCCTAATATAAATAAATTAAATTTCAGGGTGCAAGATAATTGTGTAAATCAGTACATTCACTTACCTTAATAAAAATTATTAATCGCCTATGATTAATAATATTCCCAGATGTTGACCTCAAAGTAGAACCATTGATGTTATTATATATGTGACCCACCCTGTATGTCTAGCTCAGATTATTATTAAGAGCATGAAATTACTCAAAGATGTTAACTAATGCCCGTTGCGCCACCCATTTTAAAATAATAAGGCGGGGTCACTGTTGTTAAAGTATTGCACAATTAAAATGGGAAATTGTACTAATACTAGGCCTACCTCAAGAAAACAAATTAATAAAAACAATAACAATTTATTTAATAAAAACCAGAGCAAAATTGATATAGAAAATTGGATACATTACTATTATAATATTAATTGAAATATTGCACAAAAGAAATATTGAAGTCAAAATATAAATGATTGTTGAACATAACTTTAATTTTGTTAAAAAAAGGACTCAATCTACACTAAATTTCATTTAAATTTAATGATTACAAATTTAATACAAAAACAGAGAAAACTAAATTTTAGAGAGACGGTACAAACAAAACAATAAGAACAGGTTTGACAGATAAATAATTTTAATAAAATTAATTGGTCAAATTCGGTAAAACTAATTATCACACGTGCTAAGACTAATTGATCAAATATGGTGCACAATTTAATTTAAAATTTCTATAAACTGGAGATTACAAATACTAAAAACTCTACAAATAGTTAATACTTCGAAATAATTTGACCAGAAGGATAATAGAATTTTGAATATACTTCAATCGTATAATGAAGCGAAAGACATTAAAAAATGTTTAATATACTTAGCTTACGTGGCAAAACTAGACTAGTCACTAAGAAAATGTACATATTGTGTATTAAAATGACGCGGAAATTATAAATTTCCTAAAATAACAACTTTTAAACACGTCAGCTGATTGCTGCCATTCCTAAGCCTGGATAAAGTGTGAATGGAAGATTCTTCTTTCTTAACGCCCAAAGTAAATTTGATTGAAATTCAAAGGGCAAATTTAATAAAAATAGAAACCGATCTACAAAATAACAAATAATAATAATGCAACTAGTATCTTAATATATTATTATTGTTTCGTAGAAAATAAAATAATTTAAATACACATTTAAAATCTTGTTTCCTTATACGCAAATGGCATGCATCTAGCACCTATTCCATATTCCTTTCTTAGGCTTTCTAAATGATAATTTAAGGATACACTAGGCAAATTGGCTAAGGCGTACACAATACCTTGATGCTGTAAATTCTTTGACAAAGGCCCGTATTATGCCCTTCAATTTCTCTTATTAAAAATATTAAGAAGAATAAATAAAAAAATGAGGCGTGGCCACCACACGACTTTCTTATACGTATGCGCGTTTCAAACTATACAATTTTAAGAATTTTTTTATACAAAAATTATTCAAAATCTTATTCTAAGTACTTCTATTCTCTTAATAAATCTCTATAGAATGCATACTTTGCAAGATAGTATTAAAAAGGTGTTACTCTCTAAGAGTAAAAGTGTTACTTCCGGTCCGAATTTTGAAATTTCATATATACAAAAAATATTGCAAATCCAGCTCTAGATGCTTTTGTACTCTTGATAAATATATATAGAAGGCATAACTTAGAACATATTTGCAAAAAATCGCTATTCGATAAGAGTACATGTGGTACTTCCAGTCTGAACTTTGAAATTTTTTTTATACAAAAGATATTGAAAATTATGTTGTAAATACTTTTATTTTCGTAACGCACTTGTCTAAAAAGCATGACTCGCGAAAATATTCGCAAAAGATTGATTTTCGATAAGAGTAAAAGACCTACTTTCGGTTGGAATTTCGAAAAACTTCTTTTAAGACAATTTGTCTCAAACTCAATTTTAAGTACATATGAATTCTTTATAAATTTATTTAAATTTTTTCACTGAAGTAAACTGCTACTTCCGGTCTACCGATTTTACTGAAAAAGTAACCAGATCTCAAGATGGAGATTATACACGCAAATGCAAAATTTGGAATTGATATATACAGCGGTTTGACCGCTATCATGGTCACAGACACACAGACACACAGACAGACAAACATACAGACATTTTTTAAAAACCACTTTTTGATATCAGGGGACTTCAAAACGTGGACATCTGCAAAAATCTCGAGGTCGAAAATTTTTATCATCACAATACTTCCTTATACTACGTATAAGAAAGTAAAAAATGAGGTGTGGCCACCACACGTCTTTCTTATACGTATGAAAGTGTTACTTCCGGTCCGAATTTTGAAATTTCATTTATACAAAAAATATTCCATATCTAACTCTAAATACTTTTGTACTCTCCATAAATATATATAGAATGCATAACTAACGACATATTTGCAAAAAATCGCTATTCGATAAGAGTAAAAGTGGTACTTCCGGTCTGAATTTTGAAATTTTTTTTATATATAAGATATTGAAAATGATGTTCTAAGTACTTTTATATTCGTAACGTATTTGTCTTAAAAGCATGACTTGCGAGTTATTCGCAAAAAACTGATTTTCGATAAGAGTAAAAGACCTACTTCCGGTTGGAATTTCGAAAAACTTTTTTAAGACAATTTGTTTCAAACTTAATTCTAAGTACATATGAATTCTTTATAAATTTGTTTAAACTTAGTAATTGACGAAATATTTGCAAATTTCCATTTTTTCACTGAAGTAAACTACTACTTCCGGTCTGCCGATTTTGCTCATAGTCTAATCAGTTCTCAAGAGGCAGATTATACACGTAAATACAAAATTTGCAATTGATATCTACAGCGGTTTGACCGCTATCGTGGTCACACACACAGAGACAGACACACACACACACAGAGAGAGAGAGACACACAGACATTTTTTAAAAACCACTTCTTTGGTATCAGGGGACCTCAAAACGTGACATCTGCAAAAATCTCGAGGTCGAAAATTTTCATCATCACAATACTTCCTTATACTACGTATAAGAAAGTAAAAAGTGAAAACACGAAATAAGCTTTTAAATATAAATAAGCCGTCGAAATGTCGAACGGTAATCCTTCGATTAACTAAATAATCGGAATTTCCGAAAAAAGTGTACATGACAGCAGCTTTCACTTACTGTAACATTGGGCTGGCTAATGGCCTTCAAAGTTGATGTAACGTCTCTGTAACTTCATCGGGGGCTGATGCCAAAATTTCCGTGGTTCACTTGATAGCTCAGTAATGTGAAAGTATTCAACAAAACATGTTATACTGAAAAGTTAGCGCCACCAATTTTCGACTCGCCCACTTACTTGTGTCTAACTTTATTGGGTTTTCAATGGCTTGCCCAAAAAGCAACACAAATTCTTAAACAATAACAATATTTATTGGTAATTGCGGCAGGAATACAGATACAGACAAGAAACAATAGCAATCACAAACACAAATATTTAAACAATGAAAGTACTAAGTAATATTGTTTAACACAGATGAAATTTGAAGTAAGGTTCACAATGGAAATAAATTCATAAATAATAAATCATCGATTGCTTCAATAATAAATATAACAAGTACTATAATTGTAATTAAAACTGACAATAGATTTCTTTACAAGAGTTAAACTAAAAAAATAAATACATATATCGTAAAGAGCGGAATGAATTACTTGAGCCGTTAGCTCTTAAGTCCGTGTTTTCTATAGTCTTGCTCAGTGCAAGATAGGCTGCGTCACATGCATATGATTCGAACAAAACTTTTATTACCCCGGAAGTCAATTACCCACTTTTTAGTGTATCTAAACGGATTTGAATGTTCAAAAACGGTTACCGTGTAAGTTACGACTGCAACTGCGACTTTTATTATGACTGACTAAAAACAAGCACTTATTTAGTTATATAGGTATCGCTGGGAGAAGGGAGGGTTCATAAATTCTAGCACATAAAATGATGAAGTAGTAGCAGAAGGGAATTCAAATAGGCATACTGCGTAATTGAATATATTACGCAGTATGGCGTAATTGAATATATTACGCAGTATGCCTATTGAAATCTTGAAAACTAGTGACAATGTGCAATGCTTTACTAAAGTACTACCTAGCATGATGACAAAGATATGATTATTAGATAAAAATTTGAAATATAATGACGGTGAAAATATTATTATAAGCAAAACCCAGTAATTAAAAAATATTACTCAATTTGCACGGAACACACACTATAATAACTACTATTATGCTAATCGTCCCCAGTCAAAATAAGTGTGAAGGATAGGTTGATATTCAGCATCTCGAAGAATTTTTCGATAAGTGAATTACTTGTCACAAAATTTTCTAATCTGAGAAAATATCCAATGGAAAAAATTTCCATTTGGCAAATTTTCCAATTGGTATTATTCTCGGAAATTTTTTTGTCGATGAGTTGTTCTTAGAAAGTTTTCCAACCTGCAGACGTCTTAGTAAACACAATCACAAAGAAACTTATGGAATTAATCTCATAACATTAGTATATACTGGGTGTCTGTTTAAGGTCGGCCACCGGCCATATCTCGGCAACCGTTTATCGTCCAACCTGCCGGAAAATATCTTGAGAGTAAAGTGAACCACGGGAATTTCAACAAAAATATTTTTAAGTTTCCAAAATGATCGCAAAGGGGCGCAATTATCAAAATGAATTAAAAATTCGATAAGAAGATTAAAATTCTTACTAGTAACATTTTCAGACGTTTAAATACAATTTTCATTTGAAATTCTCTGATCTAACTCCTATGTATGTCTGCGTACAGAAGTAGGTAGAATTTCGGTTTGCCTCAACGGATTTTAATGTTTTTGGGATCGTTAGATAGAGAATTTTACAAAGAATTGAAGGGTATGTAGTACGAATTTGCGTAGTTGTCAAGAAAATAACAGGGGGCGCTGTTCTCAATTTATGTATATTACTTGTTTTTCCTTTAAAATTTTAAATGGAACGACATATTTTTAATATCGTAATATTGAAGAACATAAAAAACTGAAGGGAATGATGAAAACCGGAAGATACTACCTCTTTTTTTATTGACGAAGATATATATATGTATATATAAATAAATTAGTTTACCATTCCTAGGAATGGTAAACTAATTTATTTATAGTACATAGTGAAATACAGCTTCAGTTAAAAACTGAATTTCGTCAAATTTATATATATATATATATATGAATTAAAAGGAATCGTTAGGGGATCCAGCATAAAAAACATCTACAGTTACAAAGTTCTTTATTTATTGCCAATATTTCGCATTACAAACTAATGCTTCTTCTGGGCTTAACTATAATATTAATATGAATTACAGAATTGAAATTTAAAGTAGTAATAAAATAATCTATTTAATATTAAAATTGACTCACAATTTGAACTTTTTTGAGAGAGAATCGCATCTGACTATGACCTATGTTGTTTTAACCAAATCGTTTCAGATAACATATTAAAAAACTTTTTTAAAAAACTGGTATATATAAATTTAAAAAACAGATAAATGTGTTAATAAAGTATTAAAACGGACAAGAACATGTTTACCCATTGACAGGTGACAAATCAATGAATTGATCTGTAAGGGACAACCGTATCCAAGCTGCCTACAACTTTAATATGATATTGATAACCTAATGTGTTCAGATTTAGATTTGTTAAAAGAATTAAAATATACAGTGCATTTAACTATACAGTGTGACTAGAAAATGAAGTGTTTATAATTAATATGGTTAAGTTAAGTTAAATCCATTAGTTATGACAATTAGTAATTTGTATAAATTAGTCTTGTATAACTTATTAAGGAAATGGCATTTTAATTTTTGTTGTTTGAATTGATAGTGATATTAGTTTTTGTTAAATGAAAGCAAATAAGAATAAACGTTACTTAATCTATCTATGTCCGATCTGAAGTTCATAGAATTATCGTTATAGATAGATTAAGTAACGTTTATTCTTATTTGCTTTCATTTAACAAAAACTAATATCACTATCAATTCAAACAACAAAAATTAAAATGCCATTTCCTTAATAAGTTATACAAGACTAATTTATACAAATTACTAATTGTCATAACTAATGGATTTAACTTAACTTAACCATATTAATTATAAACACTTCATTTTCTAGTCACACTGTATAGTTAAATGCACTGTATATTTTAATTCTTTTAACAAATCTAAATCTGAACACATTAGGTTATCAATATCATATTAAAGTTGTAGGCAGCTTGGATACGGTTGTCCCTTACAGATCAATTCATTGATTTGTCACCTGTCAATGGGTAAACATGTTCTTGTCCGTTTTAATACTTTATTAACACATTTATCTGTTTTTTAAATTTATATATACCAGTTTTTTAAAAAAGTTTTTTAATATGTTATCTGAAACGATTTGGTTAAAACAACATAGGTCATAGTCAGATGCGATTCTCTCTCAAAAAAGTTCAAATTGTGAGTCAATTTTAATATTAAATAGATTATTTTATTACTACTTTAAATTTCAATTCTGTAATTCATATTAATATTGTAGTTAAGCCCAGAAGAAGCATTAGTTTGTAATGCGAAATATTGACAATAAATAAAGAACTTTGTAACTGTAGATGTTTTTTATGCTGGATCCCCTAACGATTCCTTTTAATTCTTCATTCAGACAGCAGAGACTTCTTTCCAAGTATATATATATGTATATATTAAATATTTCTACTTAACTGACGCAAAAAATTTTGCAGTGCAATAAAGTATAGTCAAATTTAATTATTGCTTATTATATAAGCTTTAGTTTATAACCCTCTTATTACAATAGTAATAATGAGAACTTATAATTTGCATCGGATTATATATATATATATATATATATAAACTACATGAGTATAATTCCAAAGTGTGAAATTGCAAATATGTATTTAATTCAAAATAATGAAACAATTTGGGAATCGAAGAAAACTGTTTATTCGAATTTTAAACGGTTTCGTCAACGAAACCCCGATAAACCTCCAAGCGCGCTTAAATATCAATTAAGCGCAGTAGGCTGTGGCAGGACAGTCGTTTGTGTAGGGTCGGTACAACGAACCCGTTTCACTGTTCGAATTACATCAGCCGCATCGACATAAATTCTAATTAACTTGGCGATAAATTCAACGAATTTTATTAAAAGGCAACAGGCGAACTCGTGTATCCAGTACTTAATAACATATCTTCGTTTTAAAATGGACGAAATGTAAACAAAAGTAACAAACTCATTAATTCTTATTAGATTTTAATTACTGGGAATATGTAATTTGTGATCCAGAAATGGCGGAGGCGCTGGTGCTATTGAACAGGTTTATGAAGACTGTTACTTCCGATCCGAATATTGAAATTCTTTATAGAAAAAGATTATTCCAGCTCTAAATAATGTTGTACTGACAGATCTATATAGAATGCGTTATATACGAGACATTTGAAAAACAAACGCTGTTCAATAAGAGCAAAAAGCTGAAGGTCGAACATTTTCGCCATCACAACACTTCCTATCAAAAAGTTAATATGAATATTGAGTGAAATTTCTGGATGGTACGCAAAAACTTATTGTAATATCTAATAGGTTTGTAGAAAGAAAAACTTGCGCGCAGTCGCAGACAATTTCTAGTTTCCATATTTGTATTATACGTATATCACAGATTTAAGTCTATTCTTCTTCTTCTTTTAGCTAGGGTCATCCCCTGTTTGCCTGGCCTGTTTCTATTCAGCGGATGAGGAAAACCAACTTTGTCCCCATCTCTTGGGAGGTCGTCCTTGTTGTCTCTTTCCTTTGGGTCTCTCATGTTTGCATATATATGCTAGTCTGTTGGTTTGCATTCTCTCGACATGGTCATTCCATTCCTTCCTTCTTCGCTTACTCCACTTCACCACATCCTGCACTCCGCATCCTTCTCTTATGGAACTACTCGTCTGTCTATCTCGTAACGTGACATTCGCTATTTTTCTGAGAATCTTCATTTCTATTGTTCTAATTTTTTGTTTAGTTTTCTTGGTATCTGCTCTTGTCTCCGTCGAGTATGTTAGTACTGGGCGAACCATAGCTTTGTATACTCGTACTTTACTTTCCTTAGTAAGGTATTTGTTCCGCCAGACCATTGTGTTTAGATACCCGGTTACTTGTGTCGCCTTCACTGCCTTTTGTTGAACCTCCGCCCGAAGATCTCTTTGACTCGTTACCTCGGCACCAAGATACCTGAAGCTCATTACCTGTTGAACAACGGATCCGTCTATTTCTAGTTTACAACGAAGTGGCTGCTTACATATTACCATGCACTTAGTTTTGTCTTTGGAGATGTTCATATTATATTTTTTGCTGGTAATGTTGAATTGATGCAAAAGCCTTTGTAAGTTATCTTCGCTGTCTGCTAGGAGCACTGCATCATCGGCGTAACATACTATGTTTACGTTGTGTGTTCCCATAGGGTAACCATCTTTTCCTCTTATTGATTCTATCATACGGTCCATTATTAAATTGAATAAGAAGGGGCTCAACGAATCCCCTTGTCGTATGCCAATGTTTATCTTGATTGGTTTTGTAATTCCATCAGATGTTTTGATTCTAGTCGACGTGTTAGTGTTGATATTATTGACCAATTCCACAAGGGTATGTGGTACGTCATATTCATGTAAAATTTTCAACACGTCGTTTCTTCTCACACGGTCGAAAGCCTTGCTTAAATCCACGAAGCACATAAATATCGGGTTGTTATATTCGATTGATTTTTCTACCAATTGGCGTATGATGAAAATGGCATCTGTTGTACTACGATTCTTTCTGAACCCCTGTTGCTCCTCTGATATTTGTATTGTTTCTTGCAATAGATTTCTAATTATGGCTGTAAACAATTTAAGGATTGTATTCAAGAGAGTAATTCCGCGGTAATTGTCCTGTGTCTTCTTCTCCCCTTTTTTGTGTAACGGAATCGTGTAACTGTTTTTCCAGTCCTCCGGTACCTTTTTAGTGGCCAGCACGTTCGACAGCAGCTCGTGCAGAGCCTCTTCCAAGCAATCGCCACCGTACTTAAGTAATTCATTATATATACCATCCGGACCCGGAGATTTTCGTGATTTTAGCTTTTTTATGGATTCTTGTATTATTTCTCTAGTAAGATATACCGGGGTCTTGTTATGATGTCTTTCTTCGATATTTTCCAAGCTATCCTCTTGAATTTTATATAGCTGACTGAAATATTCATGCCATTGGTCAGTTTTAATAGCTGGTATTTGTATATGTTCTGCTACTTCCTTTTTCTGGTTTCGCAACGTCTTCCAAATATTTCTTTGGGTTCCATATAAGTCATGCTCTAAGTCTTTAGTGTATTTTTCCCAATAACTTTCTTTTATTTTTCGGATTGCTTGGTTGTTGACGTTTCTTATCAATTTGTATTCTTCATATTTTTGCGCTGTTGGATTCTTTTTATATTGTAGAAATGCGTGTTTCTTTTCTTGAGCCAGTGTTTTTATTCTTTCGTCAAACCAAGGAGTTCTGTTATTCCCAGTGCCGGAGGTGATTGTTCTTTTCCCCAATGCCTCTTCAGCTGTTTTTAAAATTATATTTTTAATTTCGTTCCACTCGTCGTCAACTGAGGTATTTTTATTGCCTTTTATATTTCTGAGACTCTGTGCTAGCCTCGTGGTATATAACTGTCTGGTGGTGGGATCTTCTATCTTTTCGATGCAGATTTTTTCATATTTCACTTGCCTGGTTTTCTTGATTATCATGTCTAGTTTCAATTTACACAGCAGCAGTCCATGATCAGAACCAACATTGGCAGACGTCAAAGTTCTCACGTCCAGAATTTGTTTTGGATGAAATTCTCTGTTCGTCAAAACAAAGTCAATCATTGATGCTTGCCCTCTAGTGTTACTCCAGGTAAACTTTTGTTGAATTCGGTGATCGTTAAAGGTGTTGTTTATTCTTAATTGGTTAATACAGCAGAATTCTATTAATTCTTCTCCACTCTCATTTAGTGTTTCCTCGTTAAATCTTTGTTTGATTCCTGCTATAGGTTTGTTCCCAATTCTCGCATTCCAGTCTCCCATTAGTATTGTTTTTTCTTCCATAGGTATTCCATTAACAACTTGTTGAAGTTTTTCATAGAAGCATTCCCTTTCTAGTTTCGTTTTATTGATGTCTGGGGCGTATACCGATATTACGTGTAGCCTTGTTCTTACCAACCCTAGAGAAACCACTAGTATTCTTTCGTTCACGTATTTGATGTCGGTTATGGCGTTGGCGAACTTTTTGTGAATTACCATGCCAACACCCGCGTGGGCTCTTTCTGCTTTGTCTACTCCTTTATATATGAACGCGTAGTTCCCTCTCGGCGTTGTTCCAGCACCTTTTTTCTTCGTCTCGCAGACTGCGCATATGTCAATGTTTTGCTCTTCCAGCTCTGTTATTATTTCTTGTTCTCTATTCGGATAGTCAAATTGTTTAAGGAAAACGTTAGTTAAATAATCCATTGTTATTAGGATTTTACATGGAAGATAAGGATATCACCAAGTACAAAAGAAAATACAGTTTATCATTTTTAATAATCTATATTTTTAGCCATATTACATAAAGCAATCCCAACATTATAGGTACATTGAGTATCGGTTTAACGAGAGAATTACACAAATCTTTATCACAAATATAACAATTTATTACTTGATATTTACCCTCCTTTGCAGAGAGAGTGACAAGGCGACAATATCCTCCAGCTATACTTTCAGCAACACAGGATTTTTCAATAATAGTTATGTCTTTCTCTGAAACAAAAGCTCTCTAAATTGTATTATGGATATGTCTTTTAAACGTTATTGCACAAACTAAAATAAATTGCGCGCCCATTTCTGTAGATATTTAAATACATACCATTAATTCTACACAGCTTACATCAAATAATGGTATATATAATAAGCAAGATAATGATAACTCCTCAATTTAAGATGTTTTAGAGTATATAGTCTGATGTTTCATAAGTATTGGTCTTGCAGTAATAATTCATGCGTTACAAACGATAAATAAATATTTTTAACAATTTCGGCCTTATAATGGAACAATTATGATATAACGCAGGACATTCTAAATGGATTTGCGACCTACTTCAGCAGTGTTTTTGGTACCCCCTCTTCTTTTGCAGACCTTCCTACTCTTCAGGGTTGCATCTGCAATATTCATTTTGATTGTTTCACTGAAGATCGGTTATCAGTGCTATTAATAGATTGAAAAATGATTTCACTTGTGGACATGATCGTATTCCTGCTTTGTTAATTAAAGTTTGCAAGTTTGTCTTCGTGAATCCGATTCTCAGAATATTTAAACTTTCTCTGAGTTCCTCTACTTTTCCTGATGTCTGAAAAATTGACAGATTTAGACTTGTCTTTAAGACTAGCGATCAGACAATTATCACAAACTATAGACTCATTGCAATCCTCTCAAAGTTTTCAAAAATTTTTGAACTTTGTATTCATTCAGGTCTTTATCCATTACTTAGGCAGAGTTTATTACTGTATCAGCATGGTCTTCCGGATGCGAAATTCAGCGTTACTAATCGCTATTATGTAACGCAGTTCATTTCGAATAGCTTGTATAATAAAGGGCAGGTTGATGTGGTGTATACTGATTTTGCCAAGGCCTTTGATTGTTTCAACCACACTGTTCTTCACATAAAACTCAGAGCCTTTGGCCTCAGTTATGATTTTCTTAGCTTTATGCTATCCAAGTAGTCGTTCTCAATACATTGTTTACAATGGATCCTCTTCTTTCTGTTTAATAATGATATTTTTTTAAGTGATCAGTTGTAATAAGCTGCTCTTCGCAAATGATTTAAAGACTTCTTGCAGTATTTCTTCAATTTCAGATTATACCTGCATGTCGGATAACTTGGATAGCATCTGTCATTGGCGTACTACGAGTAACTTACCACTAAAGGTAGTGAAGTGTAAATCTATGTCCTTCTCGCGGTGTGCGGAACCATGTAGTTTTGTCTATAGTTTAAATGGCGTTGACTTGGAGCGTGTTTAGATAAAGCGGGACTTCTTCCTTTTCTTCTTCATAGTTGACTGCCAGTTAGGTCTATGACTTTTTACTACTAATCTTAATGTGAATGTTTTTTATTTGGAGTGTTTGATAACCTATTTCAGTTTAATCGTCTTGGAGGATGAATTACCGAGGGCGTTTGTATCTCCATGGTCCATGAGGATCGTAGTTGAGTGTTTCTTGTATATCTGTATTGGGGTGGATTGTCATCTGATTGTAGAATTTTGTGGCAAGTTCGTTGATAGATAAATCTTTCCATTGTTCGAGTGTTAGTTTCGGTGTGAATCTGATTGTTTTTCATATACAATTGGGCTTTAAGAACCATTCTTAGAGTGAGTGCGGGATTTGGACGGAATTTTGACGTGAGACTCACGTTCGTTGACCACATAAACAATATCTCTTCAGCTGCTTTGAGAATGCTGGTATTTATCGTTCGCAATTGCAGATCTTTTACCAATTCGAAATCAATAAAGACGTTATACTTCTCGTTGGTTAGGTCACGTCTTGAGTATGCTTGTGTAGTGTCCTATCCACTTCATCATAGTCATATGCGGCAGCTTGAATTGGTTTAGAGCGAATTTGTTAAATTTTATGGACTCTGGTTGAGAAAGTTTATCCGTGTAGGAATGCTGACCACTGTCTATTATTATCCCGTTTCGAATTGACTTCTCTATATGTTTTTTGTTTAAATTGCTTTACAACACAGTTCATTCTCCTGCATTATTTCAGGAAATAAGATTTGCGTTTTGCCCTTGCATTCAATTTACCTTTTCCGAAAACTAATGTCGCGGGTAGATCACCTATTTATTCAATGTGCTCCAATTGTTGGGCAATAAAGCTTATTATTATTAGTATTATTTGAAATTAGTAAAGTGAGTTATTCCAAAGCACGCAATTACAGAAACAGCAATAAGTTTATTATCGAAAAGGTGTATCAACACTAAATTGAAATCTTTAAATTTAATTAATTTGTTTAACTTAAATAAATAACTGACCATCACAACGTCTATTATTTATATGGTGTCAACAAAAATATTTTGTAAATAATTCTGAATATAGATTTTTTATACTTACTTTTAATAATATGACTGGTACATTTGTAATTAATTTCCTCTGTGTTACTAATGTCCGTTGTACTGTTACTATCTACTTGTGTCATTTTACAGTCCACAGGTGTCATGTTAAATTTCTCTGGATTAAAACAATCGCCATAGTTTTTTGCTTCGCAGAAGTAGCATAAAGTTGCACTACCTGAAATATGTGAAAAGTACATTATTATCTTTCTCATAAATATTTGAAGATAAATTCTTTACATTTATATAAAGTTATAGATAGAAATAGAAGTTTAAAAAAGCCAATCGCAATAAACATTTGTAGTTTTCGGCTGGTTCGGGGAGTCCAATAAATTCCACTCAATCATAATTACACACAATTTCTATATGTATTACCATACGCTACCAAAGAAAGACGCAAAATTGTCCACGAGAATAGTATTATTGTAAAAATACAATTTGGAAGTTGTAAAGCACTAACTTAAATAATTTTGATTTCGATTAAAAGAGGAAGTATTAGTAATGTCAAAACATTGACGTCAACTGACATTCAACTGACATTCGATACATGAATTGGCTGGCACTAATGTAACATTTGAAAGCCATACGTCAAAAAATTGATTCAAGGCATATAGTGCGTAAATTATGAAACACGACGGCAACTATTGTCATACTAACCTATGACACTAACTTACTTCACAACTAATTATCGACAGGTAAAGCATTCACTGGGTGTGCGCGACATATAAAGTTCGTATAGTAATATATACGCGGATTCAAAAAAGATGATCCCTGTGTCACTAATATATAATTCTATCAAATAATTATGCCTACATCCAAATAAGAAATACCACGCGATCATTTAAATTCTAAATTATAGCAGGCGGGATTTTTTTATTAGGTTGTCCAGAATGTCAATTATTGATTAATTGAAATTTGCGGTTATGTTATACTTTGTGACATTTGTGAATCTTATGTGTAATCGATTTAAATTTAATGGAAATGAAAGCATTACAAGATAAATTAGTTTTATTGTGAATTACAAGAGGTGTTCAAAGTGTTCTCCCCCTGATGCAATGCAACTGTTAACCCTCCGTTTCATATTTTCAAAAGCATTTGCCAACATCTGAACGGTTATAGCGTTACATGCATTAGAAATTGCCTCTTGTAGTTCTTCAAGATTTTGTGGGTTATTTTTGTAAACTGTGTTTTTCAGATACGGATAAATGAAATAATCAAGAATCGTTAAGTCCGGACTGCGAGGCGGAAATTCAATGACTCGATTATCATAAAACTCGCGAATTCGAGCCATACTTTCCCATGTTTTGTGAGCTGTTGCATTGTCCTGTTGGAAATACCCATGTAAAAGTTCGTCATCATGAAGATTTTGTAAAAACGGTTCAAGTAAATTATTTCGATATATCTCAGCATTTATCGTTCCTTCAAAAAACACAGGTCCAAATATACGCCTTCTAGAAACCGCTAGCCAAACACCAATTTTCTGCGGATGGAGAGGCGATTGAATAAACTCATGAGGAATCTCCGAAGACCAAATACGCATATTTTGTTTGTTTATATAGCCGGATAGGTGAAACCATGCATTATTTCAGGAAATAAGATTTGCGTTTTGCCCTTGCATTCAATTTACCTTTTCCGAAAACTAATGTCGCGGGTAGATCACCTATTTATTCAATGTGCTCCAATTGTTGGGCAATAAAGCTTATTATTATTAGTATTATTTGAAATTAGTAAAGTGAGTTATTCCAAAGCACGCAATTACAGAAACAGCAATAAGTTTATTATCGAAAAGGTGTATCAACACTAAATTGAAATCTTTAAATTTAATTAATTTGTTTAACTTAAATAAATAACTGACCATCACAACGTCTATTATTTATATGGTGTCAACAAAAATATTTTGTAAATAATTCTGAATATAGATTTTTTATACTTACTTTTAATAATATGACTGGTACATTTGTAATTAATTTCCTCTGTGTTACTAATGTCCGTTGTACTGTTACTATCTACTTGTGTCATTTTACAGTCCACAGGTGTCATGTTAAATTTCTCTGGATTAAAACAATCGCCATAGTTTTTTGCTTCGCAGAAGTAGCATAAAGTTGCACTACCTGAAATATGTGAAAAGTACATTATTATCTTTCTCATAAATATTTGAAGATAAATTCTTTACATTTATATAAAGTTATAGATAGAAATAGAAGTTTAAAAAAGCCAATCGCAATAAACATTTGTAGTTTTCGGCTGGTTCGGGGAGTCCAATAAATTCCACTCAATCATAATTACACACAATTTCTATATGTATTACCATACGCTACCAAAGAAAGACGCAAAATTGTCCACGAGAATAGTATTATTGTAAAAATACAATTTGGAAGTTGTAAAGCACTAACTTAAATAATTTTGATTTCGATTAAAAGAGGAAGTATTAGTAATGTCAAAACATTGACGTCAACTGACATTCAACTGACATTCGATACATGAATTGGCTGGCACTAATGTAACATTTGAAAGCCATACGTCAAAAAATTGATTCAAGGCATATAGTGCGTAAATTATGAAACACGACGGCAACTATTGTCATACTAACCTATGACACTAACTTACTTCACAACTAATTATCGACAGGTAAAGCATTCACTGGGTGTGCGCGACATATAAAGTTCGTATAGTAATATATACGCGGATTCAAAAAAGATGATCCCTGTGTCACTAATATATAATTCTATCAAATAATTATGCCTACATCCAAATAAGAAATACCACGCGATCATTTAAATTCTAAATTATAGCAGGCGGGATTTTTTTATTAGGTTGTCCAGAATGTCAATTATTGATTAATTGAAATTTGCGGTTATGTTATACTTTGTGACATTTGTGAATCTTATGTGTAATCGATTTAAATTTAATGGAAATGAAAGCATTACAAGATAAATTAGTTTTATTGTGAATTACAAGAGGTGTTCAAAGTGTTCTCCCCCTGATGCAATGCAACTGTTAACCCTCCGTTTCATATTTTCAAAAGCATTTGCCAACATCTGAACGGTTATAGCGTTACATGCATTAGAAATTGCCTCTTGTAGTTCTTCAAGATTTTGTGGGTTATTTTTGTAAACTGTGTTTTTCAGATACGGATAAATGAAATAATCAAGAATCGTTAAGTCCGGACTGCGAGGCGGAAATTCAATGACTCGATTATCATAAAACTCGCGAATTCGAGCCATACTTTCCCATGTTTTGTGAGCTGTTGCATTGTCCTGTTGGAAATACCCATGTAAAAGTTCGTCATCATGAAGATTTTGTAAAAACGGTTCAAGTAAATTATTTCGATATATCTCAGCATTTATCGTTCCTTCAAAAAACACAGGTCCAAATATACGCCTTCTAGAAACCGCTAGCCAAACACCAATTTTCTGCGGATGGAGAGGCGATTGAATAAACTCATGAGGAATCTCCGAAGACCAAATACGCATATTTTGTTTGTTTATATAGCCGGATAGGTGAAACCATGCTTCGTCAGAAAAAAAATGTTAAATCCAAAGTGTTGTTGTTATCTAAATTATTCAAAAACCACTGACAGTATTCTATTCGTACAGGAAAATCTCGAGGGAATAGCTCTTGAACGACGTTAATCTTATGGGGATAAAGATTTAAATTTTCTTTTAAAATTTTTTGACAAGTTCCATATGAAAGGTTTATTTCTTGGGCTAATCTGCGAAGAGATTTTTTGGGAGACTGTTCCAATCTTTCTGCAACATCTGCCACAATCTCAGGAGTCCTTTTTTTGGGCGCGCCACTACCAGCTTTCCTACCTACAGTTCCAACATTACGAAATTTCGCCACACATGTGTAAATTTCTTGGACTAATTTTTGATAATCCGCAGGAAAATTAGGGAAGGCATTTTGAAAATCATTGATGCAGTGCGGTACTGAATATGTCCATTCACCATTCTCTTGTCGTTCGGCGTTTTTAAAATAACTTTCAGTAAGAAAAATCTTATGTTCTAAATCAAACATTTTGAAACGTCACTTTGACAAATTGTAAATTAGTACTTATATACCAACTTAATTTAAATTTCACAACCTACTCTAATTTAGAATTTAAATGATCACGCGGTACTACGTATAAGAAAGTAAAATTATTCACAATACAATAGTTATAACGTAATATATTTACTAACTGAAATGCTCTAAGACTTCAGCCTTTCTCAACTTATTTATTATATTGGTTTAGATTGTCGAAAAACCTTAATGTTTCTTAACGAATCCATAATAAAATTTAAAATAAATAAAACTTACGCTATTGTCGGTAATCAGATGATTATAGAAAAGTTTATAAAAAACGTCTACTGTTTACAGAAAGCTTTCGGCATTTTATTCAAAGGACGCAAATAGATAATAAACAGAATGTACAGTTCAAAGAAGAACTGTTCTTATACAATTTATATCAAAGCACAAATAAACACGAAAATTTTACAGGTAAAATATACACAATACACCCCTTTTTGACAGTTATGATTTATCTGACAATACCGAATTGAACTATTAGTCTATTAAAAATATGTTATAAAGAAATTTAATATTGAAACGAAAATTATGTGTTTATTTGCCATGAATGCATATATTACGATCAATATATACATTTTCTATCTAAACTAATGAAATAAAAGCCATCAAATATAATTTCACAAAATAACTTTTTTAGTTTCACTAATACAGTTATGACAACATGTAAATGTCATCAATGACGTGCAATTGAATAAAACTCCTCTCCTCTATACGTAACTTATAAATGATATTTAAAATAATTTTAAAATTCGCTTTTCTCACCGTAGCGAATGTCAAATATGTTTTTTCTGCATTGCACTGAGTAATTAATTAGGTAAATTTTAATTCGGAAAATTTTTCATTGCCTAGGTAGGGTAGTAGTAACACACCTGACTAGCAATTTGGAGGAGTGGATTCGAATCTCAGTATGGGTAAATTTGTGTAATTAAAATTTACCTATTTATTTACTCATTTGTCCGTAATGCCGCCCCAAAGTATCATTTTCTTGAGATGTTTCAAAACGAACGTAGCGCGCCTGACGAGCTATTGGGAGAAGTGAGTTCGTATCTCACCATGGGTAAATTTTGATGATTAATATTTACCTAATTAATTACTCAATGCAAAGTAGAAAAATCTAATTAGACATTTTTTACGCTGAGAAAAACGAATTTTAAAATTATTTAAAATTTACACATTTGTCCGTACTGCCTGAAAAATATATAATTATATCTGTTCCTTGACGTGATTCAAGACGATTAAGAATACTCAAACTCACTGTCTAGGTAGCATAGTGGCAGCGCACCTGACTAGCAGGTGGGAAGAATCTCACAGTGGGTAAAAAATGTACTAATTTATTACTAAGTGCAAAGCAGAGAAATCATATTAAACGTATAAATATAAGTCTGAATATGTTTTCCGAAATTATCCATCTAAATTAGTATTTCCTAAAGTATGAGCCACTATTCCACGTGGAAATGCATTTTTTACTTTTGTTTTAGTAGCAGTCATCGACGAGAAACGTAACCCGCATTAATATGAGTTTGCAAATGGAACCAAACATTTAAGAACTTGGTTTGCCAGTCATTCTATTGATCCAATAGTTTTCTTGATCCTGGGGAAAAAAATCTATTTTCAAGTTTTCCTTTCATATGACTTGGTATATTGGCATGTTGAAAGGACGTGATCAAAAAAGGATTTAGTACCTATTCATCTATAATTAAATTTAATTTGGAAACTATTCATAAAGCTGTAAATTGCACAATGCAATGAAATGAGTTTAATTTTTTTCGCGATTAAAGTTTCTCGATTGAAGTTTTTATAAATCCATTAATTATTTCCGTGTTCTGTTATTATATTAACATCGCCGATTTGTAAGCTACTAATTAAGATATGTGTTCAAAAGTATCAGTAAGAAAAGCCAGTCTAAAAGATGAGAAAGAATTGGAAAAAGCTACAATATTATAATTTCTCATCTTGTAGGTGCACTAAATTTTCTGCTTTTAACTGAAAAACTCTTTTTAAAACGTTATTCTACGAAAAAACTTGATAGAAGAATACGAAGAAATGGGAGAGATTTACTTAAGATCTATATTACGAATGGAGAGACTATGATTAAGGAAAAATAATATAACGAATATGAATATATTTTCTTCGTATATTCAATTACATATAATTAACCATTTCATGTGTGGTAATATACACAGATATTTTAAAATTATTTTCATAACTTTTGTTGTGAATAAACAGCGAACTAATCAGTCATGTTACCCCTACCGCAGTACACAAGAACATGCATAACTTACCTAGAGCAACGGCTAGTATCAGTCATGCAACTGAAAATGAAAAACGCTGAAACCGTTATGCGATAAAATGTGGCGATGTAACGTTATACTCTTTTTCATTCCTTTCAGAGAGGCTTTCTCTCCGAGGAAGAAGAAAAAAAATAATTCAACAAGCCAACACGACCCTCAACACACACACACACACACGTTCGTACACAGCCAATACAGCACACACTGCCTATCAAAACGTTTTCGCTGGAAAATTTACATATTAGTATTGATAAAGCGAATGAGTTATGTTCCTTTTCCTATGCCTGGCAAGGTATGGGCCCCCAAGAAAAAGTATTACTCTTTTCTGGTTGACCTGAAAACGTTGGAATGATGTTTTTCCGACGTGGCAGTCCCGTATAAATGCGTGGAAATGGCTTTATTATTATGATGAGGGACATGCAACCCGCTCTGGATGTATTACCTATTGTAACACTTATTTTTCTTATTTATGCCTCTAATATTAGTGCTAGTATTGGTATTAATACGAAAGTAAATCTAAGATTGTTGTTATGTCAATAAAGAAAATTTATATAGCAATATACTTACCAAGATGTGTTTCAAGTCTCAATATTTATTTATTTAGAGACACAGCTAGAATACTCCCATACAATGTGGGAGTATTCCAGTATGGGTCTCCATACATAGTATTCTGCGACTCGACCGACAAACTTACCCCATATATTCCGGGGGTCATTACAATCAAAAAATGTTATATGACCTATAAGTGACTTCCTCCTTGTTTCGTAGATATTGAAGGAATTTAATGAAAAAAAAATTATAAAGAAAATTTATTCATAAATTGTTAGATGATTAACAAAAAATTACAGTAACTGTTCAAATTGAGAATTGCCATTTTCTAAACATTCAATGTGTCATAGAATGTTGCCAGTTAATTGTTACCAAATCATTCTTTAGAGAATTGGTAACTTCAACTATACGGTCAGTCAACTCTTCGCGTGTATCTGGTTTACCATTAATGTACACACAAGATTTGTGGAAACCCCATAGAAAAAAATCTAACGTAGACAAATCAGGTGACCGAAGTGGCCACTGTATAGGACCACCTCGCCGTATTCACCGTTCCGGAAAACTTTCATTAAGAAACACCGTCACTTCTCTCCCAAAATGTGGTGGTGCCCCATCTTGCTGGAATCACACGAACCACGATGAGCTTCCAAAGGAATATCTTCCATGTAATTCGGCAATTCTTCTTTCAAATCGTGAAGGCAACTTTCTGCATAAAGACGTTCTTCAAAAAAATTAGGCCCAATAAGATGATTATTTAATAAGCGGCACCACAGGTTGACGGAAAAACGATGTTGATAGTTAACCACGATTGTCTCGTGTGGGTTTTGATCCGCTAAGATGTGAGAATTACGTGTGTTGTTAATACTATTCCTTGTAAATTGGGTCTCATCCGTAAAAAGTATGTGCGAAATAATCTCCAAATTATTTTGTAACCACTGGCAATATCGTACTCGATTTTCTAAATCTCCAGGAAGTAAATGCTGGACTTTTTGTAAACGACATGGATAAAGCCCATTATGGTGCAGAATTCTCCATACATTGGTTTGAGGAATTCCCGTTGTATGAGATATTCTACGGATACTGGTAGAAGGGCTTCGTTCAACTGCATTCAAAACTACTTCAGCGTTCCCTAATGCATCTTTTTGTACACTACGATTTGGGAAAGATCCTGTTTGTCTTAAACGGCGAAAAATGTTTAAAAATGTTGTTTGGTGAGGAAAAATGCGATCTGGGTATCGCCTGAGGTACTCCGCAGCTGCAGCACGTCCACTTCCATCGCAAAAACCATACAAGAAAACCATATCGGCATATTCTGCATTACTAAAACGCGGCATAATGGCTTAAATTAATATTACCGCACAAAAGTCATTAATTTGTCAAACATACGTCAATTCGTCAAGGCTAACTAAATTAGAGGAATTCACTTATAGGTCATATAACATTTTTTGATTGGAATGACCTCCGGAATATATGGTATAAGTTTGTAGGTCGAGCCCGCGGAACACTCTGTATACATAATAAGGTTATGACTACATTAAATTAGACTACAATTGAAAAGTTTGCAGCAACAAGGAGAAGATATCTGTGTTTTTGCCCAAAACGAGTTATGTATGTTGTCGCGTGGAAAAAAGATAGCCGCATTGCTTGGTTCAACAATAAGTTTTATGTCCGCTGTATTCTTAAGTAGGGGAACAATTTTACACATATTGTGCACATACCTTCTCTTTCATTTGGCACAAAAAGACTGTGTCTGTTACACATACAATGTTGTTCCACCAAACGTCTGAAGCTATTAAGGATGTGTGTGTAAATGATGTTTTGGGGTAGTCTAAAAGTACGTTCATAAAATCCTTTTACCATCAGAATATATCAAGTAAGTACTATAAAGTTAATAACTCTAGAAATTTTGTTGTGATTCGTGTTACACAATATATGATCTTTAATTTTGCCAACACCCTTGGTACATATTTGAAGAATAGTATCCAAAATAAAGAAAGAGGAAAATTTAAAATCTCGCAGTATAAGACCTTCGAATACTCTAGTGACCATGATACAAATATAAGATGCAGTGTGACAAGCAAATTTATAGTTTTTTTTGGGAATTTGTTAATTAAAATAATCCTAATCAGTGCTCTGATATTAAGAAGGAAGGATTATTTGATTATCCTCTAGCACATTAAAAGGCAAAATATGATAATGTGATTCACATTGAGAAAGAATAGGTAGGGAGACGACGTCAAGTGATCAAACTGGGTACAGGTCCGCCATATTGATACTACACTTACGTCAAACAGGTAGTGTTGGTAAAAAATGGACTGTTTGTTAAGTGTATCTACTTACATCCCTCTAAACTGAAGCTCTAAATCTACGTTTAACGTTTAAACAATTTTCGACAAACAAGCCGTGTTCGGATACTACCTCGGAGATCCGAGCACAGACTTATTTGACTTGAACAGCTGATTGTAGATCATTCTGAAATAAACTAACGAAAGATAGGGTGAGAGTGATGTACTTTCAAATGTGCTTGTAACTTAACCTTAATCATCTACAAATTTGGTGTTTGTCATATGTAACACGGTAAACCTAAACGGTTAAAAGATGAATTTTGAAGAATGAAGATTGATTTGGCATTGTCTAATGTACGGATGGGATCATTTATTATTGGATGATGATGAAAATGGTAATGGCAATACTGAATGTTTTAAAAAGTTGAAAACTTTGTTCAAGAAGTAGTATCCAGATTCAGGATTTATCAATTTAAGGTGCACTTCAGAATTAATACGGAAACGTTTGAAGGCATCTTACGGAAGTTGCACTGTGTTGAAATGAACGAAGTCAAGTCTGGACACCCACAACTCAATGTAGAGAAATAGGGCATGATTACAGTATAGTGCTTAGCAAATGTTGGTTCATGTACCACAACTTCGTCTTCATCTTCCTCATATATTTCTTCACTCCATTGCCTGTCGTTAAGTAGTCCCATAAAGTATTCCTTCCATACTTCCTTATATTGCTCTTCACATTTAACTACTCTTCCCTTACTATCCCTTATAGCACTCTCTTTATGTTTATATACTTTATTGTGTTCATTGATTTTTTGGTAATACCGCTTGGTATTCTTCTTCATTCTTTCTTCTTCGATATTCTTCATCTGCTCTTCCATCCACTCTCTTTTACTTCTTCGTATAGTTTGTTTACAGTCCTTTCTCATCTTCTCATATTCAATTTTATCCTCACTTTTATCCGTCCGTAACCATTTGGTTCTTGCTTCCACCTTCCTGACTAGTATGTCTTGACAAGCCTCATTATACCATTCATTCCTCTTAATCTTCCTTTCTTATCGACACATTTTTCTGCTGCTTCATTAATAAATTTCTTGATATTTCTCCATCTTATTTCTGTATTATCTCCGTCCCTTCTTTCGCTCGTCAACTGTCTTTCTATTTATTTTCTGTACTCCGCTCTTACCTTTTCATTACTTAGTTCCTCTATGTTCCAATCATTCTGTTTCATTTTTATTGTCTTCAATTTAATTGTCGTTGTCACCATAAAATGATCTGAATATGCGCATGCTCCTCTATACGTCCTAACATCTGTTATCGACGATTGCTTCCGTCTATTGACCAGCACGTGGTCTATTTGTGTCTGCGTTTTCTGATCTGGTGAGTTCCATGTTACTTTGTGTTGTCTTTGATGTTCGTACTTAGTACTACTAATGACCATGTTTGTTCTTTCTGCTAAGTTACATAATCTATATCCGTTGTCATTTGTTTTGTTGTGTTTTGTATATTTCCCCGCTCCTTGTCTATTATATTCTTGCTTCCCTATCTGGGGATTCAGATCACCCAATACTACAATGGCATCTTCTTTTGGTATTTTTTCAATTTCTATCTCCATCTCTTCGTAGAATTTGTCTTTTATTTCTTCATCAGCTGTTTCTGTGGGTGCATATATGTTTAATAATGATAATTTAAGCGGTTTTGTATCAAGTCTCATGTAAGCTATTTCTCCATTTATTGGTCTAAATTTCAGTACACTCTTTCTTAATTTTCTTAGTATCATGAATGCTACTCTCTTCTGTCCTTTCGTTTCTTCGCCCGAATACAGTACTGTAAAATTCTTTTTATCTATTCTCCATTTTCCTTGCTATCTCGTTTCCTGTATTGCTGCCATATCTATTCTGCATCTTTCCAATTCCCTCGCGATTTTCTGCGTTTTTTCTGCTACCAACATGGTCCTCACATTCCATGTGCTCAATCTGATTTTCATATTTCTTTTCTTCCTCTTTCCGTTGTTCATGTTCTACTCTCCCAGTTTACTATTTATTTTTTCATCGTTTGTTACCAGGTCACTATACATTTCATGTCCGTTCCTTTGCCAAGTCAAGTTCATCGTTCCCTCTCCAGCTTTTCTTTTTGTTAGTTTTTTGTAGGTTTTTGCACCACAGTATTTCCATCTTCATCCCACTACATTTCCCTTCCATCAACTTTTATTTTTATGTATCCTACTTTAACATTCTTTCCCTCTTTTCTAATTTTCTTGGCCATTAATCTCAGTTTCTTTTGCATATCCCTCTCTTGCTTTGTTAGATCACTATCAATGTATATTTCTTTTCCTTTCAATTTACTTCTACTTTTAAGTACTTCCATTTTTCCCTCAAATCTTTCCATGCCACAAAAATTTTATCCTGATTAATCTTTCTCACTTCTTTAATTTTACTTTCTATTCCAAATAGACCAATTAAAAACCAAATAATTGATGACCAAGCCTAAAAAAGGTTATTTGTATTTAAAATGGTATTTAACATTAAACTTCTTTTCTAATGAAGGTTATTTACAAAAATACATGCTTAATTGTCACGTTCTCCTGCAAGTTCGACAGTAATTAGATTTTAAAATGCTCAATTCCGGTGGTAGCTCTTCCATGTTCTCTAATAGACTTTATATAGGAATAAATCATTTGAGGATTTTTTCTAATTTTCTCTTTTTTGCATTAAAATAATCTCTTTAAAAAGGTGGAAATATTCTTTTGAAAACATTTCAAACTTCAAATGAATTAGATGTAGAAGCTACAAACGGAATGTCGTGTCATTACTAAAATTATTCGACTTGACTTATTTAAATATAACTTAATAAAGGCCGATATACTCCTTGCAATGGGGTATTCATTTACCACCAGAAAAAGAGAGAAAGCGCTGAAGCGTTCACCTTCTTCCCGGAAATAAATGTAAATTCTTCTTTAAAATTGCATGACTGGAATCAAATGACACTTCCCCTTATTGCAACAGAACTCGCAGGAAAATTCCGCAAGTTTGTCTCATGAATTTTCTCACATTTTAAACTAACTCTAGCGCTCTTTGTTTCTACATTACGGTATCTAATTTTCAAAGGTGTAATTCAAAATTACATGCATGCAAATATATTGAAAGATATTGCAATCTAAAATTGCACGTGGAAATTAGTTTTGAACGGATTGCAAAGCTATTTTTATATTACACTTTACCATATTATTAATAAATTGCATCATATATAACCATATTTTATAACAATGTAATGTACAGGAATTGTAGGTCCTTGTTAAGTTAAATTGTAGCTGAGGTATTAGGGTATAATAATAATAATAATAGAATTTATTGGCAGAAGATATAACTAAAACATACATAATATAATACAGACACTTGCAATACTTAAATAAATACTTCGCCAATTAGACTAAATTGCCTAGTTATACAGTGATAACGTTGGCGTTCTACCTTTAGCCTAACAGAAACAAAAGAAATAAGAATAGATAATTAAAGAGAAAAAAAATATATAAATATATGTATACATAAGTATATGCATATCCTACTAAACCAAATTCAAAGTTGAAAATTCACACGACATTAACAGCGCAAAAGTGTTTCACAGCTATACAAATAGTACATAATAACGAGATGAAAGCAGCCTCACTGTTTCTCAAACAGTGCAGTTGTATTCTAAGTATGATTAAAACAATTTTTAATCGTTCGCTTTAAGATGTTTTACAATCACAAAAAATACTGTTTAAGCAATATCTTTTGTATTCCAGGAATTGTCACCTCGTTCTTCTGCATTGAAACGGTAAGAAAATATATGTTAATTTATTTAGTGTTGATCTTTGTCCATTAATATGCATCCAGTTAACAACTTTATTGAAATGAATTATTCATATCCCGAACCCGCATTTACTTATTAAATTCATAGATGATTTCAAATAAAGCTATCCCTTACACAAACAAATACCTTACAATCAGATTGACAATCCATTAACCTATAAATAGCGCTAACTTCAATTTTAGTTACAAATTAGGATTTTTTGCATCATTAACTAAGTTATTAATAATTATAATATTTTTGTGCGATACTTACGTTAGCAGTGATGGCAGGGGAGGAAGGTGGTATAGATCGAGAAAATTCAAGTGTTTTTATTATTTATATTAATACAGACAGTGAAATAGAAGTTGAAAATGTAAGAGCTTCAGACTAACAATTTATACCTATTTTATACTATTGTGTTTTCTATCAAATTATGTATACATTTTACAGTATATTGTAATTTTTGGAAAATGTATCTGTTGTATCATGTATAAAATTGAATATAGTTGCAATTTTCCGCGCTTCCAAGCGCTTAATTATTGGTACGCCAATTTTTCGACCTTCTTGCCTATCCTCCAATCGCATCAATGACCTTTTCTATCCCCGTTTTCTTATACACCTAACGGAAAGAGTAGAACAAAATCTAACATGGCAGCTAGTATTAAATAAAATATAGATATAGAAAAATAATATTAATAACTTTGACTTGTCTGATTGATTTACGGTGCAGCCATTCCCACTTTAGCTATTTTTATGTTTTACAATTTCCATCCCTGCCTGAATTTATATTGATTGTCAAATATGACATTATAATCCCTTAAGCTCAGTTTACTGATTTTTTAGCATTATAGTACTATTAAATTATCATAGTTTGACCGTATCAACTGCTAAAACGTTCCTGCTATAATACGAGTAGTAACAGAAGTAATAGCTATGAATATATCAGCTACAGCTGTGCTGATCTTTCCCATCTGTATAAACCATTCCTTACAGATGTAATTAGAGCCAGCCCTAGAGTGCAGTTAATAATAAAATGTGGATTTTTGCTCTCACTAACATAAATACTTCGTTATATACTATTGGTGACTTACTATACATAATATACATATTGAGTAAGTAAACAATTATTTCCTTGAAAGAATTACCAAAGGAATGTAACATTTTCTTCAAGGAATTTGGATAGCACGACACGTACACTTGTATTACCTGCGGATTTTATCCAATGGTTGAGCAGCGGCTAGACAACCTATAGAGATTCAATTCTGGACTACAATATCTAGAAATGTTGATATAAAAATTACTGTGAACTGCTACAGTGCTTCGGATGGTACATAAAACCTATCGTCTCGATTATTTCCTTATACGTTGGGCTTTATTAGGGTAGCTTGCGCCGTCTGAAAGCAACAAACATGTGATCTTAGCTAGAAGATATACAATACAATTATACATTTATTTATTTATTTGCAAATATATCTTTTGCTTACACATTTTGAAATCAGTATTAGAAAGAAGGAAATTTTCATTTGACATATATGATAAAGACATTTGTCATATATGTCTATTACTTTTACATGTTCTGTGATAAATATTTGTCCATAATTTGTCATTTTTATTTATACAAAACTATCTGTCACTTGCACGCAATTAATTTTTTCGTCTTTACCATATTGAAATCAATAGTTTCAATCAAACATGTCTTTCGGTGAAACGCTCGATATGTCGCTGGATCCCATGGAGGAGACCAGATTCAAGAAGAAACACTCCGAACTGATCCAGCGCTTATTGAAGAAATTACATTTCACATACACCGAACTAGAATGTATCCTTCTAATTTACTATAAGTTACAAAAAGAATCACCCGACCAGAAACTCGGTATCAGTAAGGCTCAGTTTAGAGACGTTTTACATGCCGGTTTTGACATGACAGACGACGCACTGATGGACAGAATTTTTACGGCTTTAGAGAAAGGCACAACTCATCCAGCTATTATCTCTATGGAGACGTGGGCGTCTGCATTGTCACTGTTTCTTCGCGGAACGCTGGAAGAGAAGATAACGCATTGCTTTATGGTATACGATCTGATGGGAGACGGTATGATTGGGCGCGACAGCATGTTTCAACTTTTGAGAACTTCTTTGATCAGTTCTGGTAGTGATGATGATGCCGAGGAAGCTGTCAAAGATATGATCGAAATTTTGACGAAGAAAATGGACTTGGATAGAGATGGTAAAGTGTCTTTTAACGACTATAAACAGAGTGTAACGAATCAGCCGATGCTACTCGAATGTTTGGGAAAGTGTTTACCATCTAGGCTAGCTGTCCACGCTTTCGCAACTAGTTTTACAGAATTTGTCGGGAAAGTATAAATTTGACATATAATAATGTAGTATTAAATTAAAAAGAGACACTTATTCTATAATATTAATAAATTTTTATATGAGAATGACTTGTTTTTATATATAGCTATACCGGGTGTCCACACGAAAATTTTATATTGAATTATTTCTGGTGTTTTTGAAGACAAAAACTTGAAATTTTTGGTGGTTGTTCAGGATATAGGGGGACAATGAATAGTGTATTTCATACCGCCCCATCGGGTCACCCGCCGCCGCCGGCCTACCCCCACTCCAATATTTTAAATGACACCCTGTATTTTTTTTGGTGGTTTTGAAAGAACACAATTTTCTTGATATTCCTATGTGAAAAAACTAGTAACACACATTATGACATTTATGAGATATTTAAATTTAAAAGTTTCAGATATCAGAAATTATTAACTCCGAAAAATCATAAGTTAGTCATGGAAATAGTTTGCTTTAAATTAGACTTGTCAAAATTGTGACTTTTGTGTTTCATTAATATTAATACTTGTAAAATTGTTCTTAAAGTTTCGGCTTTTTCGCTGAAATGGTTTATACTCTTGAAGAGAGAACTGAAATAGTGATTTTGTATGGGATTGCAAACAAAAATTATTCCCAAGCGGCGACGTTATTCAATGAAAACCATCCAAACAGAAACGTATCTGTTGCTTATGTCAGAACGCTAATAGAAAAATTTTTGCAAACTGGATCTGTAAATAATAAAAAACGGAATACGAATAATTGTGGTGTACTAAATGAAGCTATGCAACTAGCAGTTCTTGGGCATATTAATTTAGACCCAGAGCTTTCGTTGAGAAAATTATCCGAAGTTTCGGGAGTGCCAAAATCAACCTGCCATAAGATATTAAAATTAAACAAAATGCACCCTTATAAAATTCAACTTCACCAAGAGTTGGGTGACGGTGATTTCGACAGAAGAGTCGAATTTTGTGAAATAATGACAGATATGATTCGGCAAAATGGAAATGTTTTGCGAAGTATTTGCTTTAGTGATGAAAGTTGCTTTTACTTAAATGGTCTTGTGAATAGACACAACTGTCGATATTGGAGCGACGTAAAACCCCATTTTTTCCGAGAAGGCAACACACAATATCCCCAAAAAATTAATGTATGGGCTGGAATTCTTAATAACCAAGTAATTGGCCCGATATTCTTCCAGGAAAATTTAAATGGACCTAAGTACTTACAATTTTTGGAAGAGCTAATACATCCTCTTATCATACAGTGTCTAGAAGAAAACTTGAATGAAATAGAGGAGGAGCAATTATATTTTCAACAAGATGGAGCTGGGCCACATTACTGTTTAGACGTTAGGAATTATTTGGATAATATTTTCCCAGGACATTGGATTGGACGTAGGGGCTCTATTGAATGGCCAGCTCGCTCCCCCGATTTAACTCCCCTAGATTTCTTTTTGTGGGGACATTTGAAGTCTGTTGTTTATAAGACACCGCCACAATCAATAGCTGATTTACGTAATAGAATAACAGAGGAATGTCGAAATTTAACGCCACAAGTGTTCGAAAATGTTAGAAATGCTTTTGAAAATAGACTTTATTTATGTTTAAATGTAAACGGTGAACAATTTGAGCATTTAATTTAACTAAAATGTTGTGAATAAATCTTGTTTTAAGTATTTCCATGACTAACTTATGATTTTTCGGAGTTAATAATTTCTGATATCTGAAACTTTTAAATTTAAATATCTCATAAATGTCATAATGTGTGTTACTAGTTTTTTCACATAGGAATATCAAGAAAATTGTGTTCTTTCAAAACCACCAAAAAAAAATACAGTGTGTCATTTAAAATATTGGAGTGGGGGTGGCCGGCGGCGGCGGGTGACCCGATGGGGCGGTATAAAATACACTATTCATTGTCCCCCTATATCCCGAACAACCACCCAAAATTTCAAGTTTTTGTCTTCAAAAACACCAGAAATAATTCAATATAAAGTTTTCGTGTGGACACCCGGTATACAGGGTGTTATAAAGTAAGTCGGCACTATTGCTAACTTTGTTACTAATGAAGCTCCAGTATCGGTTAAATTAGCAAAGTAGTAGTATTTTTATCGTGAACAATGATGGCAGAACCGAAAAGACAGCTGGAGTACTAATTTTCGCGCTATTTATAAAAGTTACTTTTTTTTAAATAGAACACCCAGTATATTTTTGCATATATTGAAAGAAGGAATTATTTTAAAAAAGAAAGCTTTTATACATTATTGACAAAAAATGAAAGTTGCGGCAGTTATCCACTATTTTGTACAGCAATTCATATCAATAAAAACAAGATAGCTATGATACAGCAAATATTAAACAAGCATTATGCATATATTTATTATAATAGATATCGCCATTTTGTCCAATACAATTCCGAATTCGTTTATGTACATTGCGAGTTACTTTTAAAATCGATCTTGCGTGTTATTAGTAGAGAGCGGAATCGAGCGAGCTAAACTACCACGGAGCCACAACCGTGAAAAGAAATAATGTAAACAACTGCGTGTTGTTTACATTATATCTGAATAGCACTAATTCATAGGGCGAACTGTAACATCTGTTTACTCCAGAGAATCAGAGAAAAAACTGCCATAAAATAAGGAATTTTATGAATAAAATCCTTTCTTCATCGGCGTAGGTACAAGGGTGACGAGTTTTTAAAATTTAATATATTTACCTTATATTTCGCAATATAATATGTATGTTTCAATAACATACGCGCACATTTTAGTTATCATTTATTTAGATCTAGAACGTTGTTTATGTTACTTTTTCTGATATAAAAATTAATTGTCAGTGATTCCGAAATTTATTGCAATGTCTGTAAAATTTCGTCACTTATCTTTGCTAAAACATACACAGAAATAGTTTTCATGCAGAGAATTTCGATAGTTTACAAAATTTCGTTACATGTTTAAATGACGATGCTCGAAGTATTTCTGAGTGCAAGGAACTAACACAAATACCAAATTTAAAAAATCAGTTGTTATTCCTTCAGGAACACTTTGGAAATTTGCCTAAACTAATGACATATTTTGAAAATCGAATCTCAAAGAAAGTCGTGTGGCCACCACACGACTTTCTTATACGTATGAGCGTTTCAAACTATACTATATTTTTTTTACACAAAAATTATTCAAAATCCTATTCTGTTCTCTTAATAAATCGCTATAGGATGCATACTTAGCATGATATTCGAAAAAAGGACTACTCCCTAAGAGTAAAAGTGTTACTTCCGGTCCGAATTTTGAAATTTCATATATTCAAAAAATATTGCAAATCTAGCACTAAATACTTTTGTATTCTTGATAAATACATATAGAATGCATAATTTACGACATATTCGCAAAAAATCGCTATTCGATAAGAGTAAAAGTGGTAATTCCTGTCTGAATTTTGAAATTATTTTTATGCAAAAGATATTGAAAATTACGTTTTAAATACTTTTATACCCGTAACGTACCTGTCTAAAAAGCATGACATGCGAAATATTCGCAAAAAACTGATTTTCGATAGGAGTAAAAGAGCTACTTCCGGTAGCAGCTTCGAAAAACTTTTTAAATAAAATTGTTCTCAATTTTAATTTGAAGTACATATAAATTCTTTATAAATTTGTTTAAATTTAGTAGTTGACGAAATATTGGCAAAATTTAATTTTTTCACTGAAGTAAACTGCTACTTCTGGTCTACCGATTTTACTGAAAAACTACTCAGACCTCAAGAGGGAGATTAGACACGTAAATACAAAATTTGGAATTGATATCTACAGCGGTTATCGTGGTCACATAGAGACACACAGACATTTTTTAAAAACATCTTTTTCGGTATCAGGGGACTTCAAAACGTGGACATCTGCAAAAATCTCGAAGTCGAAAATTTCACATTACTTCCTTATACTACGTATAAGAAAGTAAAAATGGATTAACCACACTAGATGTGGCTATTATTATTATTCCAAGTGACTTAGACGCAGTTTTTAATAGAAATGCAGGTTTAATAACATTGCGGCAATTGTGTATGCTAATGTAGAAGGGACGTCTTCTATCTACAAGGATGTACTTAATTCAAAGAGAACAAGTCTTACAGAAGAGAAAATGAACAAATAGTAGGGTATTTTGTATTTTATAATCACCAGCCACTTGTTATTCAATTATATAAATAAAATTAAAACCTCTTTAAAAATACAACATTTCAATAGCGCGCCCATGGGCGATGAGTCATGACTCGCTCGATTCCGCTCCCTAGTTATTAGCTATAGTAATTATTTTATTTTGCAGCTCTACAGCGTTTTCACATCTCCCTTTGTGAATTTCATTTTTTAAATATCCCCAAAAATAAAAATCTATAGCGTTTAGACCCGGGGACCGTGGTGGCCACTGAATTGGTCCATTCGTACCTATTCACTTATTTCAAAACATTTCGCTCAAAAAATGTTGTACTTCGCGATGATTATTCGCTGCTGCTCCATCTTGTTGAAAATGTATATGTTGCTGAGTAGCCAAGTCCAGGTTATCCAAAAATATTTCTAAATGTCTTCAAACATCTATTATAATACACATATGCACAATGCTAGATTAATATTTACTGTTTTTTTATCATTCCCATCTTGATTTTATTGATATGAATTGCTGTACAAAATAGTGGATAACTGCCGCAACTTTCATTTTTTTCTCAATAATGTATGAAAGCTTTTTTTTTTTAATAATCCCTTCTTTCAATATATGCAAAAATATACTGGGTGTTCCATTTAAAAAAATATATCTTTGTTTTCGACTGTAATTGCAGCGCAATACTACAGTCGAAAGCAAAAAAAAGTAGACAAAAACACAGGTTTCTGGTATAGACTTTCTCAAAATGATTAGTGTGATAACGACTTCAAATTTATTTGTCAAAATTTGGTTATCTATCAAAATTGACAACCTTACAGTTGATATTAAACTATTATCAAAATGCCTTCCGTAAATGAATATAATAAAGTCAGTGTTATTGCAGATTTGAGTAACGGTTTCAAAATATGTGAAATTGTGGAAAGGAAATAATATGTTATGGGAAATAGAAGGAAACTTAAATTCAGAGACTTATATCAACATTCTAAGTATATAATGTGATGTTGCCTTCAGTGGAGCTATTTTCTCCAAATCGCAATTTTATAATTCAACAGGATAACTGCCTCATCCATCGGACAGAGTGGAAACATGGTTCAGAGAAAATAACATCAATGTGTTGGATTTTCCGCCAAGAAGTCCTGATTCAAACATTATCGAAAATGTGTCTGATGATTAAAGAAATAAAGAAATTAAATCGAAGACCTTAAAATAGACAAGAACTGGTAGAAATAGTTCACACAGCATGGAAGAATGTAAATCAAAATATTTGTACCAACCTTTATAACTCTATTCCAAATAGATTGCAAGAAGTTTTAAACAAAAACTGGTCTATAACCAGATATTAAAGCATATATTTCTTCATCATGTTTTTCAATTATTATTTTGATTTGTATTAATCAGATAGAAGACGTTTTGATAATTATTTGATTTGCCATAGAATAATGACTTGACACTAATGGCAAGTAAATAAAGCCAGGTTTACAAAGTACGAGATTTCTTGTCTACTTTTTTTTTGCTTTCGACTATAGTTAACTATAGTCGAAAGCAAAAAAGAGTAGACAAAAATCAAAAATGCAGATTTCTGTCATAGACTTTCTCAAAATGATTAGTGTAATAGCGTCTTCAAAGTTACTTGTCAATATTTGGTTATCTTTCAAAATTGACAACCTTAAACTTTATATTAAGCTTATTATAAAGATTCCTTCCATAAATGAAGATATTAAATGTTATTACACATTTGAGTAACGGCTTCAAAAAGAAATAATATAAATGAAAGCACAGCTTTTAGAATTATTAAAATATGGCGAGATCAGCATAGAATTTGTAGAATTTCTGGTTCTGACCACAAAAAAATATCAACAGCCGAGCAAGACCGCCATATCACAAATGTGCTTATTGAAAATCCATTTACTACAGTAATGAATGCAGCTGATGTAAATAACTTTCTGGGTTTTGTTTTTACTGTCCAACGAAGAATTAGAGAAGCTAATTTGCGGTCTATAAAACTACCGAAAAACAATTTGAATGTGACCTACAAAGAAACTCGTGTAAGATATACACTTGAACATCTGTCCCATCCATACATCGAATAGAGTGAAAACATGGTTCAGATAAAATAATATCAATGTGTTGGATTTTCCGCCAAGAAGGCCTGATTTAAATATTATCGAAAATATGTGGGGAGTTAATGATCAAAAAAATTAAATCAAAGATCTCAAAATAGACAAGAACTGGTAGAAATAGTTCACACAGCATGAGAGAATGAAAATCAAAATAATTGTACCAACCTTTACAACTCTATTCCAAATAGATTGTAAGAAGTTTTAAACAAAAACGGCTCTATAACCAGATATTAATAGATGTTTTCTTTATGATGTCTTTTAATTAGTATTTTGATTCGTGTTAATCAGATAGAAGATGTTTTGATAATTATTTGATATTCCATTGAATAATGACTTGATACTAATGATAAGTAAATAAAGCCAGGTTTACAAAGTACGAAATCTCTTGTCTACTTTTTTTTGCTTTCGACTGTAGTTCTACCATATTCACTAAAATTTTCCAGCCAATGATAAGAGGGAATCTAATTAATTTTTGTTGTCTCGAACCTGTCTTTTGAAATTTTTTTTGATATAATTTAAAAATACAAAATATTTAGCAATTGGTTTTATGAATCTGTATTTTTTTAAATCCTGAAATATTTTTAAGATACATTTTCAAAAAAAAAATTTTATAAATTTCTTTATTAAATTATATATAATAAAAGCCGAGTAGCCAATGGCAACCAAACCCGGTCAAAATCGACGAAAATTGGGTACGCGGGGGGAAGAACTCGTCTCTGGATACGCGAAATTGAAAGCTGCCCTTTGGCGTGAAGTTACCGACGACCTTAAATTGTTCCTCGACGGAGAGTTTTTCTTCCCAAGTGGAGCGTGTGCGGAGATATCGCCCGTTGAAGAGGAGCGTGCATTCGGTGTTTTAACAGAAAAATGGATTACGTCATGACCGATTCCCAGGACAACCGATCAAAATCGTAAAAATGTCAGGTATGACAGGCACGCGCGAAAGAATTGTAAAAGTTTCACATTGACGAAGAAATTTCAGGCCGTCGAGGTTTAGAGTGCGGAAAGAGGGTTGGAAACCAAAAGAGTGGACTTTTCCGCGACGATTGAGTGCACTGTCCACGTGCCAAATCTGTCGCTGCCGAAGGTGCAATTCATTTAAGGCTTTTCTGCAGGATATAAAAATCTCGCGATGACGAGTTTGCGTGTCATTAATGACATATATATTCACGTTCATCCATCGATTGTCAAGTTGAAATGTCAGAAGGCCGACAAATAAGGACATTACGTAGAAGTGTATTTTTAATTGAAACGTGGTACCTTTCAGATACGTATTAGTGTTATTATTATCAATCGTTACTATTTCCTTTCTATATGAATATACGAACAAAATGCCGACGGATATGATAAAATAAACTTAAAGTGTATTGTCGCACGTAAGTACAATAATAAATATAACGATTTTGCTATCTTTTATGAAGATATATTAATAAATACAATGACACTCTATTCATTATACATGTCATCGAAATGTAAATTTCATACAACGAAGAACTTGAAGCAAGCTTAAATAAAGAAGAACCGTCTGAGTTTTGCCATTTGGGCCTGTCAAATTACGTTAGATGCACACGAATTATACAAAACCTAAATGTCAACAGAATGTTGGAAATGTATCAGTGTTCAAGTTATAATTATATAAATTTAAGCCATTTTACGAATGGGATCATTTAATAACATTTCTCATCGATCTCTCTACGTACAAATAATAGGGCGACTTTTCTTTATTTGTCAGATGTGTCCGAAGCACTTCGAAATAATAAGATTCCCATAAGCATGTATGTCATTTCGTTTACCAATTCAGTTATAAAAGCAAGTATTTAAAGTGTACATTTTTGGTTAAATGGCACGACAGTGTCTAGCATCAACCGTATAGGAGCTAGCAAGATTTTCGATTGCGTTTTAGAAAGTATATTATTAAAGCGTAATATGAAAATTAATTAATTCTCTCAATGACCTGTAAGTTTAAAACATGTTTTATTAAGTTAGCCTGACATTTCGTTCTCACAAGTTTATGTGTGAACAAATACAGTTCAACGAACTATTGTCACGATGACAGGTGGAACGACAATTTTGGTTAAACATCTTCATGTCAGCTGTCTGACTTTTCATTGTCATAGGTATGTGTCATCGAAATATCGTTACGATGACAGTCTGTCAGAAAATTTGAATTATACACTATTTCAATCGTAAACTTGACACAAAGCGTAGTACCAATTTTATAGAACTAATAACGTGAAACAACATTCAATTAATTTTTTTTTTTGATCTGCCGACGTTCACCATGGACTAGATGTACACAACTGATACAAAACCTGAATGTCAATAAAAAAATTTTAAATATCAGCGTTCATTAAATTATATAGGAATATTGTTCGCTTTGTGGGCAAAGTCTTAATAAATAAATTCATTTGCCACCATAATGTATAATCCATTTCTAGAGATATTTCTTTAAATTTAATCTTCATTCATTACAATAGCAAAGTTAACTACATAATTATCCTCCACTGTCATTCATTCATATAGAAATTAAAATACCGTAAATAGTATCGGTAATAGTGAATAGGTACAACCTAACCAACTAAAAAGAAGAAGCGTATGCGGTATCATAAAAATTAAATTAACATTATGAATGACATAGGTACTCCGACAATTTTATGTATTATGGTTAGAGTTGTTGCCGATATGCCATACGATTTTTTAACGCATACACATAATCTGACATTACGTCAAACCAGTGAGCTGTAGCAGTGAAATCAACTGTTCACAGGGACAAATATTATACGGATCTAAATTCTAATTAGCTCCCTTATTTTCAGAAATAGCGTACCGAAAATAGTTATACCGTATGTTTTTAGTTGTTTTTTAATGATATCTGCCTTATGAATACAGGGTCACTAACTACATATGAATATATACCGTATAACATTTACAAATTACAGTTTTAAACGTTTGCAGGTTTTGTCATTAAATACTGGAAAAATCTAAGGCAAGTAAATTTCTAAAAAAAACGACCCCTGTCGTAAATTAAGGTGGAAATAATTGACAATACAGGGTCACTAACTACATATGAATATATACCGTATAACATTTACAAATTACAGTTTTAAACGTTTGCAAGTTTTGTCATTAAATACTGGAAAAATCTAAGGCAAGTAAATATCTAGATCGAGGGAATCAAATACGTAAGCACTAAAGAATATACTAAACGGCATTAATTTAATCAAACATGAATTTACCTTTTATTTGAGAATATATACGGGAACTGATCCGAAGGAAATGATACAGAAGTGGTTTCTCGATTTTTTGTTATGGCTGTAAATTAAAGTTGAAAGAATTGAAGCCCACAAGGTCAGTAACTACATATGAATATGTTTATACACTTAGAAATGACAGTCTTAAAAGTTTGCAGGTTTCATTCATTAAATACTGGAAATATCCAAATAGAATTAAAGAATTTGAAGAGTATATATACTAAATTACATTAAATTCATCGATCACTAATTTAGCAGCTTTTTTAAGAAAAGTGTATACTTAAAACCAGGAAATGAAACAGAAGTGATCCGTATTTTTAATTTTTCAGTACGCAATCCTATAATTTGACATGTTGATATGTAATTAAGTTTAAGTGTAAGAATATCCTTTAAAGTAACAGGAAACATTAACACTTATATACAAAAAATCCATCTAACGTTTGACTTGCGATGAAACTTCAATTCGAGTTATGAACCATCAAGACGATCAATAGGCGATAACACTTACTGGGAAACGTCAGAATTCACTGCAATAATAGTCTCGGTGGTGTAAACGACTTGGTATGTCATCTCAAAAATACTGTGACCTGACCGGACTAAATACTGAAAACACCAAAGATGTGACGATAAAGAGATGTGCTATCGAAAAAATATCGAGGAAGAACAGTCACTATCATCGACGTGTTGTGAAACTTTAAAGCCATAAAGTCGGCAAATGTTGGACAGTTTGGTAATGAAAAGTGAATTTATTTGGCTAATCACCTGAGAACATACGCGAAGCGAAAAGAAGGGAACAATATTTTCTTTCCATTTACATGGGCGCTATGAGCAGACACGATGTGAATATGTAATGTTAAGGAAATGAAAAAATGCAAAGTTCAGGAGTGGTTTTTGATTAATGAAATGTGAAACCTATTAGATATGTATTATTATTATTACCAACACATAATAAAATATCTCCATCCTTTCCGCTATATTACTATAAATTGTCAATAAAATTAAAATGTTAATCACAATAAAATTGATCTTTAATGCAGAAAATATTAAATCCAATTGCCACATTTACATATTTCAACAATGATATTCAATTTGACAATTAGGTCTCGCAGATTTGAAGTTTATAGGAGGAACTGATATAAACTTCAATTAACCTCTGACGCAGTGACGGTTTTCGAAAAAGTTTAAAGTTAATCCTTAAAGTGGCCAATCAATTTTAAATCACAATTACACTTGCCGGAAAACTTCAAAATTGACAAACCCAATAACACCGATTCTTATATAGTCTATTGTCTATTTTGAACGAACGGCATAGAAATTTATTTCGGCACTGCTCTCAACATCAAGATGTCCGACGAACGCGGTACAGGAACTCCAAACGCACCTAGACAACACGATAAAATGGTTCGAACAATGGAGGACAACAATAAACGAAGACAAATCCCAAGTAATAATCTTTCAAAAGGAATCGGAAAACATCAGACAACGAAATAAGCATCAACAACAACACTACACCATGGAGTAGAGAAATTAAATACCTGGGAATATACCTGGATATAAAGCTCAATTATAACACACACATAGCAAAAACGATAACCAAAACCAAACAAACAAGATGTCAACTATGCCCTCTTATAGGCAGAAAAAGCCAGCTGAACACGAACAACAAAATTCTACTTTACAAACAAGTATTACGTCCAATAAATCAGATGGAAAACCACTCAAATCAAAATCTTAAAAGAGCACTTGCATATGATGGAAATGAAAATTTCAAACACAAAAGACCTAAAATGGTTCTACTTTAATTCTTAATCAAAATAAAGAAAGATAAACAATAGCTAATCAAATTGAACTCCAACATTCCAAGATTCACCGCTCTCAGATGAAGAGTAAAAGACTAAATAGTCTAACTCAAAGCCACAATAAAGAAGAAGAAGAAAGTTATTTCTGTTGCCTATTGTGAAAATCAATGTTAATTGTAACACTTTACTTTTCATAAATGCATAATACATACATATCACATTTAATTTAACGATTTAAAGAGTAAAATAGGCAATTACTATTTTAGTAATGGAACTATTACTACATATAAAGACAATACGATACAGAAGCATCATATATGGTAATTTAATAATTATTAGTTACTCTAAGATCGCAAAGTACTTTAATACACAATAACATCACTTCTTCAGAAAAAATGAAGTAAGCATTACTATCCAGCTGATTTTAATATGTGCTGATCAGAATTAAGAATAATTGACGGGCACATCTATGTCACCAAGTTCATTTTTCTATTACCGTTTCTAACACCGATAAATTTAACTAGGGTCTACGCAAAATGTCTGTATTAAATATTAAAGTACGTCGGCATAGCTGACAATGACAACTTAACATCCACATTAGGTTGACTTAAATATTATAGGAAACGTCACAATTGACAGGCAAAAATCCGTCTAACATTTAATTAACGTTGGCAGTCGCACGAAAATTCAATTGCAGGCTATCAAACGTCCAAACGATCGATCAATTTCAGTTCGTGATGACATCTGAACTGCTTTCATGATGACATTTATAACGCAAACATATATGTATATATAGGGGTTCGTCAAAAGTTTATGATAACGGACACTAGAAAAACCATCATGGCAGTGCTGGCGTTTTACAGGAAATTGGAAGAAAGATGTAACCGGATGTTATTTTGTTTAATAATAATTCTGTTATAAAAACAAGCACTTAAGGGATGCGACTGCTGGTTGTCATCAACCGATCAGAGGCACATTTTCTGTTAAATGGTACGACATAGCAGGATTTACCATTGCGTTTGAAAAATAGAAGAGCGACAGTACCTATTTTTAAATGTTAGCAAATTTAAAAACACTTTCTGTTCATCATATTTTGTTAATTTCATACGACAATTGGAAAGATAATTTGGTTAAGCACTGTCACTGTGACATTTCGTTCTCGCATGTTATTATGAACGAACACACATCAACGAACTGCTGTCACGATGACAAGTGGAATGACAATAATTTACCTAAGCATCTTAACTTCAGTCTGACTTGACTATGACAGTCTTACGCTAATTGCACACGATTTATACAAAACCTGACTCAACGAAATGTTCTAAATGTCAACTCAACGTTCAGTAAGTTATATAGAAATATTATATATTTTATGGGCAAATTCTTAATAAATAAATTCATTTGCCACAAATTATAAATGTCAAATATTGTATAATTCATTATTAGACATATATTGTTTAAATTCAATCTTTATTCATAAACAAAAGCAAAGTGAACTACAGTTGCAATTACTCTCCATTAACAGTAACTCAGATACAGATTCCAATATCATTGTTATATAAAATAAGGCAAAGGAGTCAAAAGCAATTAATAACATTTTACTTACATTAAAAAATATATAAGTGTTAATATTCATGTACCCTTGCGTCTGGCAGTGATCACATTTCCAAAGAGGCACATTTATAGAGCAACTTATAGAGAAGAAGTGGACGCGAAGAAGCAATTCTAATTCGAAGAGTTTAATGAAACACTATAATAACAATAAGAGCGAGTGTTCAATAGAATAACTGTGTCTTAAATTAAAAAAAAAATAAAAACAAAATGAGTAATCAACATTACTTATACCAATATTGTATGACAAACATTATAGATCACCTGTGATGATGAACGAATTATATTCTTTTTATATTGTGTGTAAGTAAAATATTTACACAGATATTCCCACGTCGGTCTGTGTTATTTTTGGTTATTGTTTTTAGTTCAACTACCAGCGTCACTACTAAATATTTAAATTGTAATAGGATCGTCTCAGCAACCAACATAGCCAGAGCACGATTTACAGGCGAAGACTCAATGCCACTGCAACTGCAAACTCACTTTGACAGGAACAATTTCAGAGCAGACACATGAAACTAATTTATTAATACGGAAGCCAGTTATAAATTCACTATTATAAATAAAATTAATAAGTCATACATATTTTATTTAAAACTTGATTCTTCTGTGTAATGGGCATGCATTGTTCACAAATTTGCATTATAACAAAGCTCAAAAGGTATGTCAAAAGATGTATGATTATTATTAAATATTACAGCCCAGAAATGACGTTTGTGGGCCATGATAATTGACAGGTTAAATTATGCAAAGCTAAAATAAGTCTGATATTACTTTTTTAATAATGACTTAGTCCTTTCATTGTGTAAAACTAATAACACTATGAATCTTTTAGTGTCAAGTCTTAGTATTACGATAAATAGCATCTAAATTTCAAACTTCAACAACGAAAAGTCAGACTCACGTTAAGATGCTTTAAACTGTCGTTCCACCTGTCACCGTAACAGTAGTTCGTGGACAAAAATATACGTCTATACAAGGTGTGCCAAAAGTTTAGAAAATTGATTTTTTGGCGTTTTACAGGGAACTGTAATAAAATTGTAAGCGGACGCGAAAGGCGATTCAAGCTCGAAGAGATTGATGGACAGCTAGTTATATATAATAAAAGCCGAGTAGCCAATGGCAACCAAACCCGGTCAAAATCGACGAAAATTGGGTACGCGGGGGGAAGAACTCGTCTCTGGATACGCGACATTGAAAGCTGCCCTTTGGCGTCAAGTTACCGACGTCCTTAAATTGTTCCTCGACGGAGAGATTTTCCTTCTAAGTGGAGCGTGTGCAGAGATATCGCCCGTTGAAGAGGAGCGTGCATTCGGTGTTTTAACAGAAAAATGGCTTACGTCATGACGATTCACGTGACAACCGATCAAAATCGTAAAAATGTCAGGTATGACAGGCGCGCGCGAAAGAATTGTAAAAGTTTCACATTGACGAAGAAATTTCAGGCCGTCGAGGTTTAGAGTGCGGAAAGAGGGTTGGAAACCAAAAGAGTGGACTTTTCCGCGACGATTGAGTGCACTGTCCAAGTGCCAAATCTGTCGCTGTCGAAGGTGTGACTCATTTAAAGCTTTCCTGCAGGGTAAAAAAATCTCGCGATGACGAGTTTGCGTGTCATTAATGACTATGTATATTCACGTTCATCCATCGGTTGTCAAGTTTAAATGTCAGAAGGCCGACAAATAAAGGGATTATGAGATTATGAAGGAAATGTGGTACCTTTCAGACACGTATTAGTGTTATTATTATCAATTGTTACTATTTCTTTTTTATTTATGAATATATGAACAATGCCGACGGATATGATAAAATAAACTTAAAGTGTATTATCGCACGTAAGTACAGTGACAAATATAACGATCTTTCTATATTTTATTAAGATATATTAAATACAAATTATATATGTCATCGAAATGTCGTCACTTCTCGCGAAAGAAGGTCCGAAGCAAGCCTAAATAAAGAATCATCTGAGTTTTCTTTATTTGTCAGATGTGTCCGAAACACTTCGAAATAACATAAATACATCAAATATGTAAAATTCCCATAAGCATTTATGTAATTTCGTTTATCAATTCAGTTATAAAAGCAAGCATTTAAAGTATGCCACTATGCGGGTTGGCACAAACTAATCAGAAGTACATTTTCAGTTAAATGGTATTAGGAGCCAGCAAGATTTTTGATTGGGTTTTACAAAGTACATATATATACTATTAAAGCGTAATATGAAAATTAATTAATTCTCTCAATGACCTGTAAGTTTAAAACATGTTTTGTTAAAGTTCATCATGTTATGTTGTTAATTTCATTTGACAATTGGAAAGACAATTTGGTTAAGCACTGTCCGTCTGACATTTCGATCTCACAAGTTTATGTGTGAACGAATACACTACGACGAAGTATTGTCACGATGACAGGTGGAACGACAATTTGGTTAAACATCAACTTTTCATTGTCGTATAAGTGTCACGATGACAGTCTGTCAAAAAATTTGAAGTATACACTATTTTTATCGTAAACTTGACACAAGGCATGGTACTACCAATTTTATAGAACGAATAACATGAAACAACATTTAAATGCCGAACCGTCTTGGTTTTTTTTTTTGGTCTGTCGACGTTCACCTTGGCCTAGAAGCACACAGTTAGACAATTAGACTTAGCAATCAGTAAAAACATTAACAAAACCATAAAGATAGAAACTGAAAGTGTCATGAGCTCTGATCACAATCCAATTATAATAACTTGGAACGAAGACATAACCGAAAGAACATATCACACCTTCAAGACAGACTGGGCCGGCTACAAAACAGAACTAGAACAAACCATCACTGCAGTTCCTAAAATACAAAATACTGCAGAATTAGAACAGAACATAAAATCACTACAAGATAAAATAACAAACGCTGTTAAATATAATACCATCAAAATAGAAAGGATATATAAATCAGGTAGTCTACCACATCATATTAAAGAACTAATAAAGGAAAAGAACAGAGCTAGGAGAAGACAAAACTATACTAAACAACCTTCAACATCAAGTACATAAGGAATTACTGGAACTGAAAAATGTAGAATGGCAAAGAACACTCGAAGAAATAGGTGCAGACCCCTCTAAGACATGGAAAATAATCAAGGCAATCAAAAGAAGAACAAATACAAATCCCACCACTTCAATTCAATAACTTCACACAAGTCACAGCAGAAGAAAAAGCAGAAGCTCTAGCGGAATCACTAGAAGAGCAATTCACTCCGAACTTGGATGAACTAGATATGCAACACGTAGTGCAGATTCACAAAGTAGTAAGCAGAGAAATACGTGAACCCCACTCCCCTAGCAACGACCCAGTCACAGCCGAGAACCTAAAAGCAATCCTTAAAGCATTAAAGCCCAAAAAAGCTCCTGGTATAGACAACATCACCAACAGATCACTACAAAACCTCCCCCGAAAACCAATAATGTCAATTCTAGCAATAGCAAACTCCGTTATCAGACTCCAAACATTCCCAAAGATATGGAAACATGACAAAGTAATAGTTATACCTAAACCAGGAAAACCATAAAACAATACCAAGCAGCTACAGGCCCATAAGCCTGTTACCATCCATTAGCAAAGTGATAGAAAAAATAATCCTACAGAAGATAAAGTACCACTCTGACAATCAAGACATAATACCAGAAGATCAACATGGGTTTAGAGAAGAACATTCAACGATAACACAACTTTCAAGAGTCACTGAGATTATCCAAGAAGGATTCAACAAAAATCAAGTGACAGCAGCTGTATTTCTCGACATAGCAAAGGCATTTGATAAAGTCTGGAGGCAGGGACTCATATATAAAATGATAATACACAATTACCCAACACACATCATAAAAATCACGAACAGTTTTCTCTAAGGACGCTGCTTTCAAGTTAGCATCCAGAACACACTTTCCTCAATAAAACATCCAACAGCGGGAGTCCCCCAGGGCTCATGCCTGTCACCTCACCTATATACAATATTTACAGCCGACATACCAGTATCAAATCCTACAAGATATTTAAATACGGCCACCTTTGCAGATGATTCGGCACTGCTCTCAACATCAAGATGTCCGACGAACGCGGTACAGGAACTCCAAACGCACCTAGACAACACGATAAAATGGTTCAAACAATGGAGGACAACAATAAACGAAGACAAATCCCAAGCGTAATCTTTCAAAGGAATCTGAAAACAACAGACAACGAAATAACCATCAACAACAACACTATACCATGGAGTAGAGAAATTAAATACCTGTGAATATACCTGGATATAAAGCTCAATTATAACACACACATAGCAAAAAGGATAACCAAAACCGAACAAACAAGATGTCAACTATGGCCTCTTATAGGCAGAAAAAGCCAGCGAACACGAACAACAAAATTCTACTTTACAAACAAGTATTAGGTCCAATATTCACATATGCATGCCCAATATGGGTGCATATGTGCAAGAACAACATCAAAAAACTGCAAATAATACAAAACACCAGTCTTAGAATGATACTAAATGCTCCATGGTATATGAGAAATAATCAAATAATGAATGAAACAAATACCCCAACCATTATTGACTACATCAAGGAAAGAGCGCTCAGTTTCTATAACCAGATGGAAAACCACTCAACTCAAAATCTTAAAAGAGCACTTGCATATGATGGAAATGAAAATTTCAAACACAAAAGACCTAAAATGGTTCTACTTTAATTCTTAATCAAAATAAAGATAAACAATAGCTAATCAAATTCAACTTCAACAATCCAAGATTCACCGCACTCAGATGAAGAGTAAAAGACTAAATAGTCTAACTCAAAGCCACAATAAAGAAGAAGAAGAAGAAGAAGATGCACACAATTGATACAAAACCTGAATGTCAACAAAATTTTTCTAAATATCAGCGTTCAGTAAATTATATAGAAATGTTGTTCGCTTTGTGGGCAAAGTCTTAATAAATAAATTCATTTGCCACTAATTATAAATGTCACAATAATATTTAATTTATTTCTAAGAGACATTTTGCTTAATATGCGTCTTCATTCATAAACAAGAAGAAACTGAACTGCGGTTGTAATTACTCTACATTGTCGGTCATTCGGGTACAGTTTCCAATATCGTAGTTTTAAAAATTAAAGCAAAGGCGGGGTTAATAACATTTAACGTCCACTGAAAGAAATATTATAACCGTTAATATTTACATTTTATTGCATTATCAATTATTATTATTATTACTATTGTATCGGTCATTTATCATATCTTTAATGTCTTGGACACATCTCTGTCATCTTTCTACATACAAATATACATACTGCGTCTTTAATTTAAATTTAGAGTAGCTTATGATATCAATATTAATTTGGGAATACTGTGCTACAGTAATGTTTTACATTTTGACTACTGTCATAATTAAGTCAATTAATTGAAAAGTTCCACAGTGTTTTCAAATTAATATTGAAATCGTAGGTTATTCTAAAAAAAATAATTGAAGGCACGGTACGTCTACAATGACATTCAATTTGACAATTCATTCTCGCAATAGATCGAACTGTCACCACGATGACAGTTTGCAAGAAAATTTAACGTATGGGCAACGTTTATCATAAAACTTGAGACAAATAGAGTTAGAGTACTACCAAATTTAAAAAACAAAGAAATTTATATATGATACAACAAATCTTGATCATACAACCATCTTAGGTTACATGGAATAACAAAAAGAGCAAGTATTCTATTAAATTAATGTGTCCTAAAAAAAAAAAAATGGGGGGGAAAGAGTAAATTGAATAATCAGCACTTGATGACTTATATCGACATTTTATGACAAACATTATCGATTTCAGTTCGTGATGAAATCTGAACTGGCTTCATGATGACAATTATTTCAAAAAAAAAGATTAAACACCCTGACATCTGTCTGATATTTCATGGTTCATGTTTTTAAGCTTCATCGATATTTATTGTAGACCTTGACACAAAAAGATATGAAATTACAAATTTTATACAGCGAAATGACTAAAAATTAATGAGAAAAGTGCTATCAGATCCATTTTAGTTTTGCCTATATACCGTGCCTTCAAATACTTTCCGCATTAGAGACCGCCATGCTTTTTTTTTAATGGTTGGTGACAGTGCATAATTTTAATAGTTTGGTTATGTCATATAAATAATAATAGGCATCTATAATTTGAATTTAAGTATGACAACTGTCAGAATTTGAAGTTTTCAAAAAATTAGCATGTACACCAACATTGATTACTTAAAAACTTCAAAAACAGCCTACTCTAATGCGGAAAGTATTTGACGGCACGGTATTAGACAATTACCTTAAAATATGATTTATATTATTATTACTAGGTGACAGACGAATCAAATTCCAATGTAATGACAATTGTTTTGTAACTATTCAATTTACTAAAGTAAATATTCCGGTCTAATTCAACAATTACTTCTACTAAATAGTTTGATTGTCAGTAGAAAGTTTGAAGTATGGGCAGCGTTCAATCATTTAATGCGATATGTTTGAAAATACACCATTAAATCAAATTGTTAATCAAACATTCTGATGATGGTTGATGATGATCGTGTCCCAGGCTGGTGGCTCATATTTCGATGGATTGGTTGTAATCATGAGCTACTTTTTTGTGTTATTTTTCCTTAAATACTTAATAAAAATCACAAAATGATCCAACAATTACAAATTATATTCTTTTTACAGTGTGTGTAAGCAAAATGTTTACACAGATATTCCAACGTCGGTCAGTATTATTTTTGGTTATCGTTTTTAGTTCAACTACCAGCGTCACTACTAAATATTTAAATTATAATAGGATCGTCTCAGCAACCGACATAGCCAGAGCACGATCTACAGGCGACGACTCAATGCCACTGCAAACTCACTTTGACAGGAACAATTTCAGAGCAGACAAATGAAACTAATTATTAATATGGAAGCCAGTTATAAATTCACTATTATAAATAAAAGTAATAAGTCATACTTATTCTATACCAACATTTTATTTAAAACTTGATTCTTCTGTGTAATGGGCATGCATTGTTCACAAATTTGCATTATAACAAAGCTCAAAAGGTATGTCAAAAGTATGTTTGCGGGCCATGATAATTGGCAGGTTAAATTATGCAAAATTTAAATAAATCTGATATTACATTTTCAATAATGATTTAGTCCTTTCATTGTGTAAAACTAATAAAACTATAAATCTTTTAGTGTCAAGTCTTAGTATTACGCTAAATAGCATCTAAATTTCAAACTCCAACAACGAAAAGTCAGACTGACGTTAAGATGCTTTAAATTGTCGTTCCACCTGTCACCGTGACAGTACTTCGTGAACAAAAATATACGTCTATACAAGGTGTGCCAAAAGTTTAGAAAATCAAAAATGATTTTTTTGGCGTTTTACAGCGAACTGTAATAAAATTGTAAGCGGACGCGAAAGGCGATTCAAGCTCGAAGAGATTGATGGACAGCTAGTATTTCATATAATTACTAATTTCAATAATTTATCCTTTATATAACAAATATAAATATTTGAGAAAGTACAGACATTAATTCTGACATTTATTGATCAGCTTTATTAAATTATTTACAATTATAGGATACCTTTATCTATGAGTAACTCCTTTGTTTGATAGGTTCTCTGGCAATATTAAATCGTGAATAATGGTTCTTGACTAGTAAACATATCTTAAGCGCAGACATAATTAGTCTATATATCACCAAGATTACTCAAAGAATTATCGTGTATGAAATGCAACGGATGCATTTCGCACACTCAAAAACAATGGGTAATAAGCGAGGACCTGAATCGAAAACGTCCATAACATTAAAGCCAAACCGAGCAGAAGAAACAATAATAACAGTAACATCGGAGAGACCCGCCTTTGATTGGATTAGTGTCGGGATCGGACCGGTTGTGAGAAAATCTTTGTTTCCTTGTCCGCTTCTGGCGCTCTGTACCAATATACATGTATAACGTATTAGCGCACGGTCACGGGTAAATGAGTAATAATTCCAACAGATAGCGTCGTAACCGAGCCCGTTAAGAGGGAAAAATCACACGCGCACCGCAGTATAGACGGCGCCACCGTACGAAACAGATGTCGATCCTGTCACTGCCGGGGTAATGCCAACGTATGCGGAAATTAGAAAGTTTGGATTTTATCTGGACGACAGAGCAAGAAGATAAAGTCGTTGAGATTACTGCTTGACAAATTCGTCTGTACTATTAGTATTTTTCTGTGATACTTTCTAAAAAGAATCTTACAGGGAATTGTTCTGGTGGCTTGGAATTAAATAGATCGTTATCTGAATTTCTTTATTGTGGTACTAATTCAAGATAGAATTCGAGTTTAAATGGAGCAATTTTTTGGAAGATATACTGGTTTAACTATAAGAAAACTACTATTAACTACTACACATAACAGTGTGACCAGTGAAGTCCGCATCATATGTGATTTTTTTTTATTAATAGATTTATTCTAAATTTGAGTTTGGCATCAATGTCTGCTTCGATCAAGATGAAAATTAACCAAAAAAATAATAGTCACGTGATTCGCATTATCTGTCAAATTTAAATTTATTTCCAAAAAAAATTCAAAAGTGGGGTTATTTCTCAAAATATCGAAAATAGTTATTAGAAAAAGTTTTTCTAAAAACAATTTTTAGCCCATATGCAAAATTTCAGCTGCATAAGATAATTTAGATTTTTTGCCAATTTTGTTGTAAATTACACCACTGTTGCGAAATAAGACAACGCAACCTACATAAAACTTCTTAGTTTTAACAATGCTTTATTCCAGTCACATTTTCTTTAAGGCAGCGCCATATTCAATGTGTGTTTTTCTACAAAATCCAAATAGGGTCATTAACATTTGGTCACATGTGATGCAAAGTTTATTTGTTTTTGACCTTGTATAAGGTAACTTCATAAAATAACTATTTTTGAAAATGTAGTTTGTGTCTAAAAGTAATACACATTAATATTAAGAAAATAGTTTAATTGAAAAGTCAAATTTTCTAATAAAATAATCATAATACATTATAAAAATGAAACGCATTTAAAGTTCCACTTTTCAATTAATAAAAATATGTATTTTTGGTATTTGAATATTAAATTAAACATAATTTGAAAAACCTAAAAATTAAAATTACATTTCTGTGTGCCTTCCATTGCGTTCAATAGAAACAATTGTTCTTCTTGATACATCTTTAATGGAGTTTCTGATACTAAGGGGCCTTATTTCTAAAATACAGTTTCGAATCACCGTTTCCAAATGATCAACATTACGCAAAGGTTTTTCTTTGTAAACTTTTTGTTTTAGGTAACCCCATAAGAAAAAATCAAGTGGGGTTAAATCCGGAGACCTAGCCGGCCAGTATTGCACAATTTTGAGAGCTAACAACGCCGTTTGAAGTGAAAGTGGCCTCGTCGGTCTACAAAACGTGAAACGGAAAGGACATATTTTCTTCTTTTTCCCCCTGGTACCAAAAAGAGAATCCCAAACGTATGTCAAAATCTTGTTCCTTAATAGTATTTATAAATTTAGGTTTATACTGCTTAAATTTATTTTTGTGCAAAATATTCCTTACACTCTCTCTTTGAACGTCAGTTCTGCGAGAAACATGTCTAATACTAGTTTGACCATGTTCCACAATATCTAGGCAAACATTTAATTGGTCTTCACTATGTTTTATAGGATTTAGAGATTTTTTAAATGAACTTTCCACCGATCCAGTTGATTTAAACTTCACCATATTCCTACTCACAGTAGATTGTTGCACATTTTTGCCTGGATGCCTTTCATTAAAAATGTTGGCCGCTACACGATGACTTATGTTTTCACCACATATTAATACAATTTCAATTCTTTCCTGTACAGTTAACATTTTTTTATTTAATACGCAATATTAATTAAAAGCCACTATGACAAACAGAAAGCGATTTGACTGTCATTAATAAAGCAGGGGCTTGTTGATCTTTTTTATCATTTGTTTTGCGGCCAACTTGTGTTTGGTGCATCATCGTAAGGTACAAAACTAGTTAATTTTTTGGAAACTGAACTTACATAATAAAAGACTATTTTTACTTTTTATAACATAGCTCCATAACAAATTTTAATAAAGGGGTTTTAAATTAAATCATTGAAACTAAACTTACGTAAAGTTAAACGAAAATTTATTTTCCACTTAATGCAGACTTTACTTGTGACGCTGTGTACTTGTCTGTATTAATATAAATGTGTATTACTTTTAGACACAAAGTACATTTTCAAAAATAGTTATTTTATGAAGTTACCTTATACAGGGTCAAAAACAATTAAACTTTGCATCACATGTGACCAAATTTTAATAGACCTATTTGGATTTTGTAGAAAAACACACACTGAATATGGCGTTGCCTTAAAGAAAATGTGTCTGGAATAAAGCATTGTTAAAACTAAGAAGTTTTATGTAGGTTGCGTTGTCTTATTTCGCAACAGTGGTGCAATTTACAAAAAAATTGGCAAAAAATCTAAATTATCTTATACAGCTGAAATTTTGCATATGGGCTAAAAATTGTTTTTAGAAAAACTTTTTCTAATAACTTTTTTTCGATATTTTGCGAAATAACCCCACTTTTGAATTTTTTTTGGAAAAAAATTTAAATTTGAGAAATAATGCGAATCACGAGACTATTATTTTTTTGGTTAATTTTCATCTTGATCGAAGCAGAAATTGATGCCAAACTCAAATTTAGAATAAATCTATTAATAAAAAAAAATCCCATACTATGCGGACTTCACTGGTCACACTGTATAGCTCATGGTGTTTTATTATTTCCTTTAAATTAAGTGTGTATATGAATATATTTATTTTATTTTCATATTCACGCAGTTGTATCCTAATTACTAAAATAAGATACCTATTTTAGCTAAACAGTCAAAAAATATTCATACTTGAGCTGATGTGTGTCTAATTAAAAATGTACAAAAAATATTTTATTCGAGATAAAATATTAATTAAATAGGTTTCTAAATGTTAAATTGGGCACTAACCTACCTGAAATTTTAATCTCGTTGGTAATTCGGGCACTAGCTAAAAATGTACTCGCAGAGGGTCTATATAAACTGGGCACCGTATAAAGCAAACAAAAACAATAATATAAAAATAGTGTATTTCAAGTTGAAGTACAGCAAAAAGATAGAAAATAAAAATATGTACTCATATGAAAACAATAATAAAAAAATATTTAATTATACAAAAACATTAATATAAAAATAGTGTGTTTCAAGTTGAAGTACTTATTATCAAACAGCAAAAAGATAGAAAACAAAAAGTACTTAATTATATAAAAACTATAATAAAAAGATTGTGTATTTGAAGTCATACTGATGAATAAAATGATATACACTTCACAAAGTGTAATCGTGATATTGTTCCATTATTTAGTTGTTCACACAGTTCATTTAGAGCTCTTAATTTTTGTTTTGCGCGCGTGTCTTTAACTCTTGCTGGTGTGTGTACACTTTGAATTTTGACATAAGTGTCTATTTGAAATTCCTTTAGCTTTTCGATAAATGTTGAATAAAATGACTCACTTAGTTTGGAATGAAACGCTTCGCATGCGTTTGTGGTGTTAGTGATCGTTGGAGTTGCAGTAGCCCACATATGCGGAGGAAAAGGAGCATCGTCTTCTATGTATGTCTCCAATAAATAATCGGCGTATTCGACAGCTTATGCACGAGCAGGTTTTTCGGCAAACAAATCTAAGGCGAAACAATCGCCTACTTCGTCAGGATTCAAATACGTTAATCCAAATGTATATCGCAGCCATTTTCCTATTTCGGAATCTGTGTTCCTAAATTCTGCTGTTAAACCCAAACTTTGGATTTTCCTGAACCACGATTGGTGCCCCAAGGTTCTATATTGCGACCGCTATTATTTCTGGTATACGTAAACGATTTACCTAGTAATATTCACGCACAAACAGTATTGTTTGCCGATGACACTGTTTTTCTAACAAAAAACAAAGATCAACATTTGCACGATGTAGAGGGTGTAAATTTACAACATGAAAGCAAACTATGGTTTAGTGGAAATCGTTTAACACTAAACGTAAGCAAGACAAAAACCATCAACTTTAGGAACAGGAAATAGACACACCAGGAGCCTATAAAATACCTAGGATTACTTTTGGACGATGGTTTAAATTGGAAAGCACAAGTGGATTCACTATGCATAAAATTACCAAAGACTATGTTTGCTATACGTAAGTTGTCGTATTGTGTTAGTGAGGAAGCGGCAAGATTATCATACTTTTCTATGTTCCATTCTGTAATGTCCTACTGCATAATAGCATGGGGAAATTCCGTTGATGCAAAAAGGGTATTTGTGCTACAAAAGAGGGCCATCAGAACAATCTACAAATGACCTTACAATTATTCCTGTAGGGAGGATTTCATAACAAAAAAAAATGTCATTTCCATGTATATATATTTACCAAACACTAATATACATAAAAAAAATCAATAATTACAGCTTTCGCGGAGATGTACATAGTTATAATACAAGATCCATAGATCAGTTAAATGAGCCTCAGTATAAACACACCAAAAGTAAAAGAAATAATATACAAATGAAAATCTATAATAAGTTGCCTCAAATTATTAGGGATATGTCCATGAATTCTTTTCGTAGACTTCTTAAGAAACGTTTGATAGCCAGAGGCTATTACTCAGTTCAGGAGTATTTAGATGATGTTGATAATATAATAATGTAAGTCAGTGATCGAACGGAAGCTAGGGGTAATATATTATGTATTGTAATTACTTGTGTTGATGATCTTCATGTTTCTACATTTGTGTGAGTTCCTTTTGATATGTTTTATATCAACTTTTGTATTTTGTCCTTATTTTTTATTACCTACTTTTATGACAAGCTATGTAACATTTTGATAGCAAATAAAGATATACTCTTTACTCACATATACTCTACTCTATTATTTAGTAAGTTTTCATAAGTTTTCCTATTGCGTATGCATCATGTTACAAATTATTACCCTGATTCATTGAACTATAGCTGCCGTGGTGGGGGTGCCTATCTTTATTCCATTCAATCGCTTATATAATTCAGCGTGCCCGTTTTAACTCATTTGTCACAGTTTTCGGCTAGTCCTTAGGCTTGCGTACTCGTTCAGTACTATTATACAGTTCAATGCCCTGACTAATAGGTAAATACATTTATGTTTGCTAACCCTTTAGTAAAACAAATTCTCAATTAACAATAAACAATCAAATCTTGGTAAGTAACATCTTAATGCCTAATTTTATTTAACAAATGATTAAAATAGTGCATTATCAAATCTGGCGATAAATTTCAATTGGTTTGTGATTTTTTGCTAACAAGAATCTTATTACAGCTCTTACTTCACAACTGACGGGATTTTCAATAGCAACGCTCATTTTAACACTCCGTTGTATACAAAGCACGATAGGCAAGAACCGCAAATTACCGCGCCAGGCCAAAACGTCTGTTACTTTCTGGATTAGCCTCGTATTAATAATTTCTATATAGCTATATTTATGTTAAAGAATAATACATTTTATTACGTTGGGAAATTTAAGTCTGTAACTGATGACCAAAACATACAGGTAAACTTATATATACCGCGAGGGGATTGATCTTTGATCACACAATTAACAAATCCTACTCTGGATAGAAGAGAGGGACTATTGTTTACCACTTGAAGAACCGAAACCTTTTTTTTTGTTACCGGAAATAAATTAGAGATTTGTTATTTCTTATTTCAAATACTTTCTTATTGACTTGTGTTTAAGTTTTTGCTGTATTGTTTTTTTTTGCAGTTTGAAGTTCTTTTCACAGTCAACCCTTAGGTTTGTACAACTTGTTTGAAATAAAATGAATTTGTCAAATTTCTATTTACTCTCCGCAAAGAAAATATGGAATCACTTATTTTTTTTTGAATATTTTTTATTTTTTCAAAATTTTATGTTCTATAACTAAGTAGTACACAAACATATTAAAAATAATACAACATGCAAACGAAAAACCAAAGACCGCAACTTGATGAACATTACAATTGAAAAAGTAACACCATCGTAAAAAAATAATTAATGGAAACGTGACTATTGGTATTGCAAGGAATATATATTCCAGGGTAGTGCAAGGTATTTAATGAGTATTACTGGGTATTGCATCGAATTTGAAGGGTATTAATGTGAAATACCTGGCATTTAGGAATTGGTGTACAAAATATTGTGAGCGAATTACCCCTCGGTTTCTACATAAGACATTTTTTGTTGACGATGCGTTATCACAACCATAGGCATAAATGGGTTAATTCGACTGATTGTTTCTTCATGTCTCCAACATATTATTAATTTACACCTATTACTCTTTTAAAATTAAACTATAAATTTAATAGTTTGAATATATTGTATTAAAATATCTTTCTCTCTTAGTTTTATTTATATATTTAAGCTGTATGTTTATACAGTAAAAAGAAACCTTTAAAAGCCCTTCTAATCTTTACAATTTTCATTACATAATATAGCAGTGGTGAAAATAATAATATTCTAAAACCTTTCCTAAATTTCATCTCACATTTCAATACTCGTTATAACAAATTGTATGGCTTTGACACATTATTTAATATCTGAAATGTAATTCAAGCTAAAGCTGCCCTAAAAGTGTCCCTGTCATTATGATATCAAAATTGTTCTGTCAAATTAATAATTTAGTTCAAACGTGAATATTATAATTTGAAATAACTACAGCTATACATCAACAGCGATAATAGAAAACTTCTCGTTATGCAATAAAAATTATTTCTATATTACACATTTCTACATTACGCCTTAATCAAAATCCCTCCATTATTTATATTTCATTTGCGGAAAGCCTCGATCTTAAAACAAATTTTAAAAGCTCGTATAAATTATATGAAATAATGTTATTTTCCTTATCTCATCATTCGGGACTTGTAATTTATACGTACGCTAACGTTTTCTCCTTTTATAATTTCATAAATTGGCAAGACATTATATTTTCATTCATGACTGGCGAACATATATAACATAAACGTGTTTTACACCGTTTATCAACCAATATTTACAGCTTATTCTTTTAATATGACATATGCACGACTCCCTTGTTAATAAGGTGAACGACATATAAACACACTAGGGTCATGTTAAGTATGTGTGCGTGTTCATTTGCAAAACTAGTTATAATAATGACATGTGTAGATGCAATATAAGTAATAAAAATTGGAGAATAATTGAAATGCCATGGTTCTGTTTAGATACCTGCCGATGCACATTTGGTATCAATAGTTCAAGATTTTGAAGATAATATGGAGCAACACGTACCTTTCAGTTAGCATTGTGATGTAGTAATAAAATAATAATGATAATAATTTTCTATTGTTTCTCCCTCCACATTCTCCTACTTAATCCAGGATATCTCACAGCAGCGAGTGCCGGGAGATTCCCCGGGGGTTCCTCACATTAGAGAAGGCAACGGGCAACATAAAAAGAAGAAACAATTATATTTATGCAAAACTTTGATATATGAGCAATTTTCCTTTATGCAGTTAAGTGTTTTTGTATTCTTGATGCTAATTAAACATTCAAGTATTTGTTGGCAAGATTTTTGTACTTACCTTATAGTGCTGGAAAGATTTGGTTTTGGTTATACCTTCAGTTAAAGACTGTAAGAACTGTACATTCATTTTTACAACAGCTATTAAAAAAAAAGATTGTCAGCTAGTGTAATTTAACCAGGTTTAACTTTATGTTGGTATGATAACCAACTGCATCTCGAAGATTTCTCAATTTTATAATTATTCAAATCACCTTCTCAATCAAAATTATAGACAGCGGTCGCTCCATCAACATGCAAATGTCAATGGAACGGCCACCACCCGCACCCCCACAATAGTAATTTTTCCACAACACTAATAATAACAATAACAATAATCTCAAATCACCACAAAATTTTTAAATGAACATAATACGAAATTTTCAATTAAATGAATTAAACCACTAAGCTCCACGAGCTTGATAGTGGCGTGTGTATACGATTATTGAAAAAAATGAAGTGAATAAAAAATACCGGTTAAGTCAAGTAAATTTTCATCGTCAATGAACGAGTCTTCAATATAAAGGATTAGTTTTAAATAGTGTCATTAAAAACGGGGGGTGAAAGAAAAATGTGAGTAATGCTCGTATAAAAAAGATCGCGGTCCAATGTGCACACAGTGAGGAGAAATTGATTTATCTTTCCTCGAGTCCGAGCCTGTTGCAATTAAGGGGGCTTACGCAGAAGTGCCGACTAACTGCCGTGAGGTAGAACATAAGGGGGTGGCATCATAAGCGTTAATGTAAATTCCGCCGATGTAAGTTATTCGTTAAAATAAAAGAAACAGCAGAAATTTTTGTTTTTATAATTATGTCTTTGCATTAAATTGAATACAAGGATTAAGTAAGGCTTCGTTGGGAATACTATCTTATAATTCAAATAATTTACTCTCAAAGTTGGCAAAATTTACATAATAACACAGTTTCAGAAACGTTATTTTAAAAACTAATTCCAGTCGAGCATGCATTGTGCCTTTGTTTATTTGTGTTTTAAATTTCGTTTTGATATTTCGTAAATAGAAGCGGTACTATTGTTTTAACGAAATTTTGTCCAGGATTTACATTAGCGCATATGGCGCCACCCCCTTACGTCCTACGGCAGTTAGTCGGCACCTTTGCATAAGCCCCCTTAATACACAAACATAATAATTTTGAGATAAAGGAATTTAAATTTCAAATAATCTACTTCTATTTAATAAAAAACAAACATGGTAATGCACTGAGGTTGACGATCTTTTCCTGCTATTCACACAAAGAAAAACATCGCCATAAATCTTTTCAATTGCCATTCATTCTCAAAGATTGTAACTATTTGCATTTTATCGTTTTTTGGAAGAACTGCAATGACTCATGATATTTACGTAAATACGTGTAGGATAAACAAAGTTATGGACCGACTTTAACTACATTTTGGCCCTAAAAATTTCGAAATTTTTTATGTGTTACAAATAAATTTCTCTTTTGATTTTCAGTTAGACATTTATACATATTCTTCAGATTCGTATAGCCTGGTACCTATTTAGCGGTAACCCTGTATACGTTATTTAACGTTGACAATATGGCTACTCCCTGATGCAACAGCCATTCTTTAAGGCTACGCTTAAAGAGTCCCAGAGCATGTTGCCCCTTCAGGTCCTCCGGGAGCGAATTGAATAACCTCGGCAACATAACCTCCCACTTTCTGGCTCTATACTTATTTCTTTGAAATTCACCTCTAGCAACACCTTCTCCTTCCCTGATCCCAGTGGCATATTCGTTGTTCACATTCGGTAGTTGTTTCATGATGGCATATGTGTGAGTTGCGAGTCTGTATAGGAGAAGTTTGTCCACCGGAAGAACAGACACATGTTTATATATTTCGTTTACAGAGTCCACACCAGCAAGGTCCCATACCACATTCTTTATAACGCGGTCCTGAATCGATTTAATGTTTTAGATATACACTGTTGACGCCTGTCCCCAAACCGATATACTTTATGACAAGACTGATTCCAATAGCGCACTGTATATTATTTTTGAAATAGGTCCCGACAGAAACTGCCTTAGCCAGAAGAACCATTCACCCAAATATCGCACTTTTTGGATAACATGAGGGTTTGAGTCTTCCGCAAAAAGTTGTTCTCTCTCCAAACACCTAGGTATTTGTTTAATAAGGTTACTGCAGCAGCAGGTGGAAGTGCCGCTAGTTAAAAATTCGTCATAGTGAAAGGTTACTTTTGGTCGAAACAGTGTGGCAAGATGCGGCGGGGAGCGTACATGCAGCAACACTGTCTTTTCCAAGTTTATAAGTAAGTTCCTGACATACGCCCACTCCTGGAATCGTTTAAATTCACTCCGCATAATATTATTTGCTGTTTACACATGCTTGTAGTTTAAGTAAATGATAGTATCATTCTCATATAAACGGTATTGACATATGTTGAAGCATTGTCGAATATTCTAAATATATAGCAGATACAGCAAAGGACCCAAAATGCTACCCTAGGGCATTCCTTGGGGCAGTCCTAGGGTTATACTTTCCGTTCGACTTTTAGTATTTTTTATTTTCAATATAATCTGTCTATTAGAAAATTTTCCAACCATCGCAGAAGATCCCCCCAATCCCCAATCTATCCAATATATCCAGCATAATTCTGTGGTTTATGGTGTCAAAAGCTCTGCTAAAATCAACAAAAATACAAAGTACGCGCGTCATGTCGTCGAGCGCGTTATTGACTTCATTTGAAAAATTTTCCAAATTGGAATTTATCTAAAATGTATTTATTTAAGTAATTGATTAGTTTGTCTGCTACATATCTTTTGAAGATCTTATCTATGCTGGACAGAATTGCAATAGGACGGTAATTGCTGAAGTCCGACCTTGATTTTTTTATGTGTGGGTCTTATAATTGATGTATTATAATAATAATAATAATAATAATAATAATAATAATAATAATAATAATAATAATAATAATAATAATAATAATAATAATAATAATATCTTCAATATATCTCCACAATACAGAAATATAAGCAAAAGTAATTGAAACATTTAAAAAAACATCATTAAAAAATTCAGTAAATAAGTTTGTTATAAGAATGTCTTATTGACTTCTGATCGTAGGCCAAGTATTCGAAGATAAGCTGTTATGAGCTAATCATTCAATCTATTTTATGAAGTACGATATTTTCATAAAGTTAAAATTGTTAAACTGCGTCTCCCTTTTGGAAATTTGCATTGAGATTAGTAAATTTGGAAGAGTGTGTGGAGGTGTTAGGTCCAAATGTTGAGTGTTTTTGGCAAATAACACACTTACTGATTGCACAAGTGCTCATTCTGTTTATCATCAATCGGTTTATTGAAGGAGTACTTGTCCAAAACAATTATGTGTAAATAGTAAGAACTAATTACTCTGTATTTTCATCAAATGCATGTTAATCCATATTGCACATTAAATAAAATAAAACTATTATAGTCGAGTCGCTCTTGCAACCGACGTACACCACCAAAATAAAATGGCGAAGAATTTGAGACGTTGAAAAATTTTACCTGTCAAGTAATATAACCTACATAAGCCAGTTCAGGATTGTCATAAATAATAATATTCATACTCCTTTAGGCATTTATCATAATTATCTTTTGACGTTTGTTATAATTGTCATCTAAACATTTTAAATTTGTCAACAATGCTTGCCTCCTAAACAGTATAGCCAAATGTTATATAAAACATAAGTATAGAAAAAATAATATTTAATAGCTTTATTTATAATATTTAATTTGTAACTGGCTTTCATGTAATAGTATTTTACTATGGGAAGATATATATCCGGAAATATTAATTAATTAGTTTAATTTTATTGTTTTGAAATTGTTTCGGCCGATCGAAATTTGTAGTGGTAGTGAATCGTCGTCTTTAGTTCGTACTTTGGCCGGATCGATTGCCAAAACGACTCGACTAGGTATATACATGTATACTTACTAGGTAAAATTTATTTGTACAGTTAAAATAAATTTGTGTCACAGCACAATGACTATTCATGTGACACCCGTATGTACTACAAGAACTTTAAATCTTGTTCACTTTCTTCTTCAATTTTTGGTTTTATTTGCTTGATCGCTGGTAACAAAAGTCTATTAAAATCCGTCTGCACAGGTTAATATAAATTATCATTATAAAAAGTACACTAAAAACTATTTTTTTCTATAGCGAAAATTTAAATAAAATATATAACCAGTGATCATCAATATAATGCAATTCGCGGTCATGACATTTTTAATACAATAGCGTCATCATTGATAGGTTAGGATATTCACATATAGACAAATACATAGAAATTTTATTACGATGTCGAAAAACTAAAGGAAAATTACCTAATTGAAATTATTAAACACAGTAAGTAGAAACAAGTAACATAATTGTTTAGATAGAATATCAATTTATATACTCTTAAGCTCATGAGTTAACCACCGGAACCTATTCAAACTATAGAGATTGTTGCTACTAGGGTTTACATTCTTAACATAATACTTCTCTTCAACGTTCTTATATGGAAAAATGTCAATAATAACTTAAATTCCACTTGCATGAACGAAAGAATCATTCGGCTAGTTTGATCAGCTGTTACAAAGCTGTATCTAGAGAGATTGCTACTTGTGTACTACAATATACTCATTACCTGTAAGTAAAGTATACGAACACATTCACATTTCATGAAATTAATGTGAAATAAATTTACAAATGTGTATAGCAAACATTCCAGAGAAGCTCGGAAAACAAACGCGTATACCAAATACAATAATACTGCTTGTAATATATAAAATATATTATATGGAGCGATGTGATTTATTAGTATATTTTAATTAGATTACTGAAAGTTACTAAAGAAATTAATTAAATAAATACGAATTTTCAAACAAAACATCAGGTTTCCTGTCATATAGCCAACTTGTACTACATGAATTTGTACCTACTCATATTAATAGTATGTGAAAATTAAATTAAATAAGCGATAATATATTATATAACATATAGTTGTTGATTAAATCAGATTAAAGCAAGTACTGATTATTCTAAAGTTGCACACTTTTGTATAAATATATTACATAGATAATAATCATCAAAATTAAAATTAAATTTCTAAATAAAATTAAGATTTACAAAACACAGTTTTGGACACCCATTAAACTTTAAATCATTATGGTCATGACATAATAATAAAAGCAATAATATATTTATTGCTCATCGATCACAACGTGATATCGACCTTGTCAAATTACAATCTTCATACAATAGCATACAATACCACAAGTAAAATAAATATGAAATATCACCTCCCATTCAAGTTGAAACAGAAACACTATGCGATATACAATGCGCAGATAAGTTTCATATAAAATGTCAAAATGTATATCGAAGTACTACCCAACAGTATAAAAACAATTATCCAAGAAATAGTTTTTAATTTCTCTTTTAAATATTGGAAATTGGGCTAAATATTTCAAATCACTTGGCAATTTGTTACAGACTTTAATGCACATATGACTCCAACATATGACCTCACCAACAAATCTAGTTGTGAACAGAATAAAATCAGTCAAAATAACGAATGTAGTAAGAATAATTCGTTATTCAAGAAAACGCGCCCTCACGATGAAATCTAGCACAAATATTATTCTCAATATCTTTTTTTGCAAAACAAATACCCTGATTACGAATGACAAATGTCCCCAAAACAGACTCTTAGCTTCCGCGTTGCATACAATAAACTACTGAGCCTAGAACACAATCCAATTATATCCGCTTTCCATGACAATCGACCATTCACAGTTCAACCCAAGAACCCACTGGCGACCGGTACCGATGCACCCTCCAGCCCAACCAGTGCGGTCTGGTTCCCAGAGCAAAAAAGGCTCAAAATACAGTAAAGTAGTCCTTTAAAAATTCAGCTTTAATTCAGTGCGTCTACACATGCATTCTTAACAGAAGTAGACTCATTACTACTACGCGACAGCTCCGACAGATTGTTTGAGTTGCGTTGAGTTGAGTAGGTCAAAATAGATCTTTGCAACTATATATTCATTATCTATAGATTTATAAATGCTATTTAAAACTGAATAAATAGCATCATTGTCGATGTACCCTCCGAAAAACCGAATTGATTCGGCCTAAATATCAATGATGACTAAGTTGTGTGTACAATATTATTTTTGAAATTATCAGTTGTGTTTTTATTAGATACTTCTATCTAAGGCCATTTTCAAAAATCTATCCTCAAAACTTATATTATGTTATTAATACAATTAGAAATATCATTATATTTTAATGAAAGACCATCTAAATGAATTCATTTAATTCACTCACTTCTTTATCTTTTCCTAAGCTGAAATTAAAATTTATAGCATCCTCATATATAATCTATTTTTCCAGCACTTATTTCTGAGGATATTCTTAGATGACTATCCTCAGAAATATCTGATCAAAAATTATATTAATTTATTAATGCAATCAGAAATACAACTATAAAATTTTAATGAAGGCCAATAAAAATTCATCCATCTAAAATAGAAATATAAATTCATCTTTTACGACTGTTTCGTGATGAAACCAGGAGCAAATATCGGGAGCATACTTCAACTCTTGCAAGTTGAAATAATTCATTTAAAAATATTCATAGATATTGCACACATAAATACGAAGCATTTCCCCACCACCATGCTCTCCGCTTTAGTAATATTATATTTGTTCAATTTTATTACGTTTAATCACGGAAAACGTGCCAGTCTTATTTGTTACCTTCTGGCGAACGCGTGCAAAGTTATGAACGACAGAAGCTATTTAATTCAATAGTATGTTGTAGGTAAATACATATTATTCGGAATTTATCACGGGGACGACGGAAACTAGTTCAGGTTGTGTAGGAACAATGCCACCGCCACTTTATTCTAGAATACTATAGAACTAGAGAGTTTACTCCTTCATGTCTGTTTGAAGTATATGGAACGTAACTGTTGCATTTTGCAACGTCGCGAAGAGGAGAAAAGCAAGCGTAAACTAGTAATTAAAATAATTAAATGGTCGGAAGATTTTAGCGAAGTTTGTACGAGTTGTTTGTAGGTAATTGTCTGTTTGGTAAAGACACGGCCGTGGCGTCGGCGTTCAAATGACGTTCGACTTACCAATTAAGAAGTGCTCGTTTGAAGGAGCTCAAGTTGTCAGAAAACACGTCCCTAAGTAGATTTTGATCCTATGTGTATTATAAAGGAGTTGAATTATTCACAACTTTGTAAATGAGCCTTTCCTAGTCATTGTGAAAGTGTTGATAATGTTTATTTAGAAGAGTGAACTTTACTTAGAAGTAACTTTAAAAAAATATCTAGTGACTTTTAATGCCTGACGGTAGTCTGAAATTTTTGCCCGTAGTTTTATATTTTGAATGTATCTAATAATACAGGTGTCCCAGAAATAAAAAGACGGAGAAGCAGGTATGTAAAGTCTGAACAGAAACAGGCCCAAATATGCCGCAATAACGAAGAAATTAAAAATTTAATTTTCTATGTTGTTTTTTAAATAAAAAAAAATACATTACGGACCTGGCACAGAATGTATGTTTATAAATACACGTAAGAATGCTCATTTGTAAATAGAAACGAACACGCATTCATAGAAAAATACGGTTTTATTTGTATAAAACGGGGAAAAAACGTTAAATCGTACTCATTCATATAAAACATGTTTTTCGCCCGATGCGTCTAGATAACGCAGCTATGTAGTCGGTTGTTCACCCAGATGGGCGACCCACTTTATTGCAGACAATGAAAGATTTTTTTTATTTTTAAAATAGGAAGGTTAATGTGTTTGTAGTCGGAAACAGCTGATTATTATTATCTTAGAAAATTCAATAAATCGTAGTCTTTTTAGCAGGTGTAAGATTAAAGTATAAAGTAGAACTAAAATTTATTTGATATTTATTATGAAGTATCTATTTCTCCTCGTTGTTTTTTTAACATAAGTAATAATAATGGTCGTTCCGAAAAGAACCGATTGTGAAAGTGAAGCAGGTGGATATTTAGTCCAGGGTCGGCGTAAGGCCAATTGAATTCTTTATTATTTTATTTCTGCCGTCTGCGCACGAATAAAGGCTTGATATTTTGAGGGTACGTTTTTACACAATCTAGCTTCCGATTTCTACTACTCCGTCTTTTTATTTCTGGGACAGTCTGTATATTGAATATGTAAATTTCAGCAACAACTTGTTTATTATATAGTTTATCTATTCCTATTTCAGTAAGTAATTTTATTTTCACTATTTATTTTCATATTATATAAAATGATTCTTCTAGTGATTATCTTCTTAGGGGTAACTTATTACGTGTAAATCAATTTTGCATCCATGCACGAATTTTATAAACTTGTTTTATATTTCTACTTTTTCTTATGATACGTCGAAATGACTTGATTATAATGGTCATGTGCTATCATATACCGGTTGTGACAAATACCATTAGGCATAGCAAATCAATGTATGAATGTATGATGAATACGTCGTCGCCGGCATTGGGACAGCAGTAGGTATCGGGTTGGTATACATATACATATGCATACATCGTACATACGTATACATGAGAGATTAGTACTAACCCATGTACGTGCGATTATTTAGTCGTTAGATTAAATGTGGATGTATGCGTATGGGTGGGTGTGTAATGTGTATGTTCCCTATAGATTGCGAAACCTCTGGACCGATTTTAATGAAATTTTCTGGAAAACTCGGGCATAGTCTACAGAGTGTTCCTGTGAAGTTTGGTGCCGATAAAAATTGATTTTTTTTTTGGTATCGCTCGTTCTTTTTTGAAGTTCGAAATATTGCTTTACAAAAGATGTCATTATTTTTAAAACCTCTAGAAATCAATACTTTTTTTTTAATTTAATCAAAGAATATACATAAATTCTTGGCATAGGAAATAATAATACCGGTGAGTGGCAGGTAGTAGTAGCGGTAAGTAAGGTAAGCGTCGCAGAGACCGCTTTATGTAAAGGGCGCTGCTGTAGGGTCTCATTAGCAGTAAGTACTCAAAAAGCTTTGCAGCATTTACAACTAAATTATTCATTATTCCATCTTCGACCGATATATCCCCCATTCTTTCGCCTAGGTTTAAGGTGGGGTGTAGGTTGTCCAATGATATTAATAGAAAATACGGACAGCTTACTGATGTTCTGAGGTATTTAAAGTTTCGCAAGACAGCCTCTTAAAAATATTTAATATTTTTCTTTATTTTATTATTTTAATTTATATCGTACAGTAATTTAGTAGTATATTATAAAAAGCTATAGGGATCTCATAGTCGCAAACGTAATGCAGTTAGAGAACAATAACGCGAGAAACAAAAGAATAACACGAAGAATCTATGAACAACATGAACAATACTTTGAGTTAGAAAAACAACACAGAGGGGCTGTTTTCGATCTTATTATTGAAATAATAAAATAATTAGCAAAGCAATGTCTTCCGTTAAGAGGAAGATTCGATAGTTTGTTTGTTAAAAATAATGTTAACTTTTTCTGCTCTCGTAATTGTTTTCGAAATCTGTTGCCACAATGGCATCTCACATACAAAGTGCATACAAAGCAAATATATACATTATTTCAACAAAGCAAGTCAGTTTTGACATTTGTCATCTCGGCTGCGTTTTGATACACTTTCAAGTTGATTTATAGCTTTTCCAGTAAATATTCTATTCTATTTAATACGTCAGGCTATGTTGTATATGGTTGTCATAATTACAATAGAAAAGGTAGAGTCAGTTAAGGTTTCTCAAGGAAGAAAGGATAGAGAATTTGTGGCCTAATATCGTGTAAGAGCAAAATTTAACAAATTTATAGAATGGTACTTGCAGAAGTTGCTTATATCGTTGTTCATGTTCATAATAAAGATACTTACATATTTTAGGATGTATCTGTTGCATTGATTTTGAGCCGTCAGGTTTTCCGACTTCACTTAAACACAAACACAATGTACTTATAATGCTTTGAATTTAACTTCAAAGTAACGAGTCACCGTTTGGTGTGGATTTTGAGGTGATAGAATTGTAGAACCATATTTCATCGGGAATGACGTCGACATTAAAGGAAAAATGAATTGTGAACATTACAATATGGGAATATAAAAATTCATGTAGTCTGCATTAGTCGGGATGAATTTAGACGAAAAATGACCTGAACAAAACAAGGCAATCTGTTTGTCTGTAAGAGTAATTGGCACAACTCATTAATTCTTGCATAATTGTGACAAAATTTTTGCTCTATTACATGATGGGAATATCATGTCTGATTTTTTGGCGTTGCTACTTCACGAGTTTCATAAAAAACATGTATGTGTTGGACACTTGCTGGAAGAGCAGGTGCTTGACGACGGCAATTGTCCATTCGCGGGAAAGCATATGATCTAGACTCACGTGGTTGATGAATATTAAAAGATTATATAAATTAGAACAGACAAGTAAGACACAAGCATTGTGAAATTGTAGAAACATACCTGGTTTTTTTAAAGTTTCAGGAAACCCTACTGATAGGTATGAGAAATTACGTCTTATATGTTACCTTTCATTACGCGCCATTTTTCGATACTTTTAGCTCAACCCTGTTTGACGTGTTCCGCTTTATGGCAAATAAAAGAAAAATAAACAAAATAAAGTATTTGTAACACAAGCACTTACCTGCCAATTCATACAATAAAATTGTCGAAGATAGAAAGGTGACATAAAAGAGAGTATTTTTATAATGTTAGACAGTCTGGAGTATACACTTATTGGGTAAAACTGAAAATCACATAGAAGTAAACAACTGCTATCTGTATGTGCAATGCTACCAGGTGCGAATCTTAACCTTAAAATCTGCATTTGGTTTTGAGTCTCACAAAATCTCTTTATATTAGTGGTGGTAGAGATTAGAATATCGCTATACAGGTTTTTGTGTGACTTTCGCATATTAAGGGGGCTTACGCAGAGGTGCCGACTAACTGCCGTGAGGTAGGACGTAAGGGGGTGGCGCCATATGCGCTAAAGTAAATTCTGTAATATATTTGCTGTTTGTTTTATTTTACCAAATACCTTACATCGGCGCAATTTACATTAGAGTATATGGCGCCACCCCCTTTCGTCCTACCTCGCGGCAGTTAGTCGCCACCTCTGCGTAAGCCCCCCTGAATTATATATCAGGGAATTTATAAAAATGTGCGGGTGATGCAAACCTAAAACACAAATATCATTGCTGAAAGCTACTACGATAAAATAGAGTTTCAATTGTTCATGTGAGACCATGAAATTCATCTTATGCATTCTAGGGTTAATTACTATTACAAAACTTTAATTATCGCAGTCATTCATGACTTATTGTTTACAAATTTATATTATTATTTTGTCAAACATCGAATCTTGTACCTATTAAATAATAATACATATCTCTTTGTTTTTAATTGCACTATCCAAATAATATTGTTATTGTTTAAGAATCCGTGCTTTCTTTGACGGCAAGCTAGTGAATATTTCATTAATGATTTCGAGTTACTTATCTAAACATTAAACCATGTTAATTCCACTGTAATTCCTCTGGAGGAGCTAGAGAGAAGTTACACCGGTTTCGAAGGCCATCAGCAAGCCAGAAGCTAAATCACTTTTTGCTGTTCTCGTGAAATTCGAGAAATCGACGGCTACCAGGTCGAGTAAATAGAAATATTTATGAAAAGAAATGAAAGAAGAAATAAATATCTACGTGCAGTTCATTTACAAACATTCATCTCTAATGAGAAATAAGACGAAGTATAGAAATAATAATGCAATAAGAAAAATATATTTAAATATCCAAGTATTACCGAATCGATTCCAATATAAAAGAAGAGGGAAGTAAACCACAGTCAAACCGCAAACGTCGTTACACAATAAGGAGATCTAAAATAGGAAATCAGGACTTCCGCTCGTTTTCTGGTCGCTTTTGGAAAGATTTATTTCCCTAATTGGTCGGCATGTACGCAGAATGAAATGATCGAAGGCTTTCCCTTTTTATATATACGTAAAGCAAAAGACCACGCAGTCGACGACGGAGAAACCTTATTAAAATTCAACTCGAGAAGAATTCAAACGCATTTTCAGCCGTCTGTCTGATGGCAGAGGAAAAAATACTTTGAGGGAATAAATTTAAATTAAGACCATTATTATGTTTTATGTCGCAGGAGGCCTTTATACGACTACAATTTTAGAACATTTACGGAGACATAATTCTGAAAATTTAATTTGGATGAAATATATACTTGGGCGGGTAATGATATGGATACGGTTAAATTTAAATGGAAAATCTGGCCTTTGAGTAACTAGGTACGTAACTAAATTAAAAAACTTTAAGGTTTCCGAAGAAAGTCGTGATTAAAGCTATTTTTTTTTAATTTTTAGATACGCAAGCAGATTTGTGCTAGTCATTACTCCTGTTGCAGTAGGTTTGATTTGTCGTGGCGGCAGATTGGATGAAAATCTACTTGTTCATATAAGGAGTCTAAAATAAAAGACAAACATCTCCCATTTGTCAAATTTGTGAGATTGTCGAAAAACAGTTACTGTGCGTTGTATTTGTTTTTTATAAATCTGTAATTGGCCTATATGAACAAAAGTTTCTAAACTTTTTGTAAGAAAGCATATCAAAATATGTATATTTCCGCTGTTTTTTTTTGAATAGCGGAATATATCATGTCTGATACCAAAATATTTTACAAAAAATTTTAAGTTTCAATAATGAAAAATAAGTGTCAGAATCGAACGAAATTTTAATATACAGAGTGTCATCTTCGCGGGGAAGTCAAATTATGACTTTATGAGACAAGATATTTCAGAGTGGTTTTTTCTCCATTTTTTTGTTAACTGTTCCATTTCTATGGAAACCAGCTTTATCTGCAAATAACTCACTATCAAAGAGAATTTACCTGTGCATTTAATTGCCGCCCATTGGCAGAGTACTCTTCTGGTTTAAGATGATGGATGCTTAACTCAATATTTAAATGTATTCATTAAGGATGATATTTATTTCATTTTAACTAATTTTAAGATCATTGCAACGATGGTTTGGCTAATATTCAGCAAACGTCTTCTTTCATGGGTACTGACGTATGGATTATTAATTGTTGCCATAAAAACTCTTATTTTAATCATTAACCACGTATTGAGGTTTCCTTGGATTTGAATTGGCAATACTACCAGTAGCAACGGAAGCACCCTTTACTTTTCTAAGGGCATCTGCTTTGGGACGTATTCTTTCAGGGTAACGCTGCTGATAAACTCTTTGTGCTGATAAATAAAATTTTTACTACCTTATAACTTTTTGACTAAGAATTATGCGGGGAAAACAAAAATCTAATAATATATAGGGTGTGCCATTTAAAAAACTATAACTATGATCAGCCACCAAGTTATGTTATACAAAATAATTTTAAAACGTGCTCCTAATTAGTGGCTATCACAGGAAAAAGCTGTTTCGAAATATCTTTTCTCATACAATTACAATCTGCCTTCCCCGCGGAGATGACTCATCCCGCACATTGAAATAAAATGTAAATGTTATTAATACAAAGCAGTATAATAATATAATTTAGAATTAAATCGAAACAGAAGCCATATAAAGTAAACATTCGAAATCTCTTCCTGTCCTTGTATTTCAACTTTGTCTTCGATGTGTAAGTCTTCTGGAAGTAAATTCTTATAATAAGTAAGATCTTTATAGATTCTTCAGAATACTCCATAATGCTTGACTAGTTTCCATTAACATTCTTAACTTCAAACTTCTTCACATCGACACCATTTTTATTGCTTCAGGATCTATCATACAAATGTTTCTCCTTTCCTAAAGATTCCTCTGTAAGTGCCCAAATAATTTTATTAATACAGCTCGCCTTTTATTAGGATGCTGCCCCTTTGACATTTTTTGTGTAAAAGCGTTTTGAGTTCTTGAATAGAAAATGCCAACATACTGTTGGTTTCATTACGCCTTTAGCCGAATCCCTCCAATTAATTACTTCTTCTTAATGACAAACTGATCTTATTTTTAAGAAAAGTTCCGTGTAAGTTTCTGGTTTAGCAATCACTTCCAATTTTTTAACAACTTGCTGGATTCTTCCAAAGAATCGGTCTGCTGGCAAGAATGAATGGCCAACAACGGGGAACATCAATAAAATACGCTCAACATGTTTCAAACGAAAAACAATTTGAAACACATAGAGAGTAAAGTTGTGTTTATGGTTCTCACTATTTTTTGAGTGCTTCCAAAGTCAGTTTTCATGTGTCTACAATGAACTTGTACAGGGGATTTCATTTCATTCTTTAGGAAATTCATTTTCTGTCCAGTAGTAAGAAAAACACTCCTAGAGTTTGAATGGAGATTTTAAAGTGAAATTGTAAAGGTAAAGCCAAGAGTTTGAATGGAGATTTTGAAGTGAAATTGTAAAGGTAAGGCTGCGTTGAAGAGTAAGCTGCTTGACCGGGTACTTTTGGTATGACTTTTTGGCAGTCGAAGCTCAAGGTTATTAAAACAACAAGTCATCTACATTTATTTTGTGTATTTTCTTTAGCAATTGATTGCACCCTATCCTCAGCACCAAACGGCTGTTTAATCCTATCTCTAAATTCTAGACACGTGGAATATACGTTATTCCAAAAAAAATTTCTATTCAAAATATTTATAAAATATGACTCCTTATCTTTTCCTTCGGAATACTGCTGTTTTGTTGAACATTCTGTACACTTTTGGTGGACAAATCAGAGGATAGATATAATTTTGTTGTTGTTGATCGACAGTAATGAGCCTCTAAACATTTGAAAGTAGATATAAAATATATCGACATCATTTCGGCTTCTTTAAGGGTTCAGTAAGTAATACAGCATATTATTACACAAGGGTTACTTCTTATGCTTTACACAAAAAAATTATCCGACACTTTTCAAGGTTTTCATATCCGGAACTTAGAGATTAGCAAATTATTCATTGAACAATTAATTGTCTAGCTTCTAATGAAATCTCATTGTCAAAGTCATAAACGTATTAGAGGGTTACCATACCAAACATTCAATTATGAAATCAAAATTCAAAACCCAATCAGTTTTGGCAACTTTCAGAAAGTAACAAATCATTTTATTATCGTAATCAAGAACATGTGAAATCTATGTTAAAATTAATGGTGATGTCACAATGGCTATTTCGTTGGGCGCCAAATTCTCACATTTTTATTCTAGACGCTCAAATTGCCAAACAAGATTAGTGGGTGATTGTTAGCGATAATTGTTTACCAGAAACATTAAATGCGTCATCTTGTCATGTATGGTGTACAAGCATGACAAGATGGGTTTAGGTTAAAATGTGCCCTAAGGGAAGATATTAATAAAAAAAAAGAGATTATCTTTGAAGTTATTCTTATGAAGTTTTAAAATTACGTTAAAAAAGCAATAATAAGTTAAACCAAGGTAAATTATTACAAGTCGGTTTAAAGTTATACGTTAGAAATAAAAGTAAAAGGTAACTATAGGCAAAATTCATGTGTGTTGACGGACCTCGATCGGTAGTGAACACTAGCCAACAGATAATGGCGTAACATAGCAGTGAAATCCTTGGGCTTTTTTAAAGTAGTCTGAGAGACAAAAAGGTGGCATTTGACGTTAGACATTGTAGTGCCACTTTTGCTGCTTTTAGAATGCTGGGAATAATCGTATGCAATTGTAGATTTTTGGTGAATAATCTACAATGAAGGCATTATAATTCTTTTAGGTGTTTCGCAATTAGAATACGCTTGTCTGATATTCGCTTTATCTGTGTCACATACCCAGAAATGTGTGTGGAGTAATTGATGCACTTTACCTGCATAGAAAAATATAGAAATGATAACAGTCTATTGTTTACTAGTTTTGATTTAATTATTTTCTAGAGGGCATTCCCCAGACATATTTTTATTGTTTAAAGTGCTCTATAATACTGCCTGCTCTTTTGCTTTACTTAAACAAATAAAATTTGACGTGCTGCGTCTTGCAATGCGTCATGTTTATGTTTTCCATTTTTCATTTTCCAACATTAACATCCCAGTTAGATTACCCATTTACTTAAGTTACATATAACTTTTCCAAAATTAGCTTATATTGAGATATCAATTATTCCAGCATCAGTTTTATAAAAAATAATTTTACTATTTACTCAACAGATATTTTTAATAAGCCCTTGTATTGCTTGCTGTGTTATATTTATTTTTTGTATTAGTTGTATTTTATTTGCAATGTTGATTATGCTTTATGAGCATGCATTAAATTATTTTTTTTTTATTTTTTTTGTAGCTGAATTGTAACTTACTACTATTACAAAACAGGAACTTATTAAGAAATGCGTTTAAATGTTTTGATAATTTTAGTAGTGCTTACAGAAAATATATAGTCAGATCATGAATTTTTCCAAGTTGAACTTCTTGAGCTAATATAATATGTCATTACATACCGCAACGAATAACAGGCATTTTCATTTAATATTTGCTATATTTTCTTCTTTTTGAAGGTGTGGGTGTATTTTTGTCGAGCGGCAGAATTGCATCTTCAGCTTTCCACATCACAACTTGTTCGTTTGCAGTTTTTCATTCATTTTGGAATTAAATTCAGTATGCATAACTTATGTTTGCATATATATATATATATATATATATATATATAGAACGGAAATCAAGCCATTTATTATTATTGCTATATTAGGAAAGCATGAAGGTATTCATATAAATGAAACAACGGTTTATTAAGAGTAAAATTATATTTTAGGCATCCAAATTTTACATATTTAATCAATCCCAATTTATTATTTAATTATTCATTTTCATTATAACATTCCCAATTTCATTTCATTTAAAGCTATTCAAATAAAATTATAAACAGTTTCACAACTAGCAACATATATAATATATTTTGGTAAATAAAATTATCCATTTTTCCCAGTTTTTAATAACACATACATATGGTAAATATATAGGGTCTTTATCACAAATATATATATTATTTTTTTTACATAAATTTTCTAATTTCTTTTAATTACGTACATTGTCACGTGATTCGATCACGTTAGTCATCATTGTGACAACTTCCATTGCTAGAAGTTGTCACAATATAATAAAAGAATGTACACGATCATATCATAAGAACCATACTGCTTTACTAGATACAATAAAAAATATTTTAGAATTAATACGTATTGAAAGATTATTTAAGTGTAAAGAAGTAGAATGAATTCAACATTTAGCGCAATTTGGTTGGAACAGCTAACTCAATTAAATTTACTATTTTTTTAAAATCAATTTAAATATGAAGAAAGTTTATTAATTTTCTCTGTAACATATTTTAATATCCATATATCGCTTGGTATCAGGTGGTTTTGAAGTATCTTCTGCTTGTGAAAAGTAATAAAGATGAATTTCTTCTGTGATGTTATATTGTTACAAGAAATAAATCATTTTGCTTAAATCGAAAAAAATATTGTAAATCATAACTTACGGTTTGACGATATAGGTACTGTTAAACAGCAAAATTAAATTATATAAATTTTGCCCCCGGTAAGATTCAAATCATGTCTCAAACGTTAGTCTGCGCGCTACCAACTGTACCATAATGAGGAGAACAATGTTCATCATTGCATTGCTAAAGATGGCACAATCTACTGGTTGGCACATTCTTTTGGCCTTAACAATCGCACTCCGAGATATAATGTTACTCATTTACCCAGTGACAAATTCAATACAAAAAATGCAAAGTCATTAAGAGAATGCTGAGAGTTAATTTTTCCACCTAATATAATTCTACATATTGTAGTTTGTACAAATAAGTATGTTGGTGAATACGGCACAGTCGATGAAATGCTAGAAAGTTTTCGTGGTCGCTGTAAATTTAGCGCGAATAGATCAGCAAAATTTGGTTTAAAGATAGTTAATTTAGAATGTTTTATATATGCTATTTAGAAGTACATGCAGGGAAACAGCCTGGAGGATCATTTCAATTGGATAAAACAAATAATGCAACCAATTTTGAACATAGGCAGAAACGTTACGAGCTATAAATATTTTATATCTATACCTATAGTCAAAGCATGATTTCAATGAAAACAACCATACTTGGAACTCTCAGAAAAAATTAAAAGAGATACCTCCTTTTATGTTCAATACTAAAATTAAACTATTGGGTAGCAACATATTTGCATTTTGCAAAGCCATGGTTTTAGTTTCACACAAATCGAAACCAACTAGAATCATTTCTACAGTCTATATTTCATACTGGTAATAAAATATATGAAGATAATGGTGATGCCTCAAAACCGGAGACTATCACGTTTTACAATTTCACACAAGGCGATGCTGATGTTGTGGACGATCTCAAGTCAACGTACTCGGTCTCTAGGTATCGTTGTAGATGGCTTCTAAGATATTTTTTTCAATTTTGAATATAGCTGGTATTAACTCTCAAATAATATACCGGGTTATTCAAAATTAATTTCAATTTAATTAATTTGTATTTCACAAAATATAAATTGGATATGAACAGTCTACACACCGAAGAAAAGAAGAAGTTCCAAAGTTTGTTACTACCATTTGGGCGGTGATAGCTTCGTAAGCAGCCGCTAGGGTACTCGCGCCAGTAAGCAGGCATTTCATGTCACCGTTAATTGTGAATAAGATGGTTACTAAGCAGCATAAGGTTTTCTGTGTTCTTGAGTTTGCAAGAAGTAACTCGGTAGTTACAGTGCAGCGGCCATTTCGCCTCCGATTCGGCATTGAACGATTAAGCAACTTCAACAAACTGGATGTCTTTGCAAAGTAAAACGCCCGGGATGTCCACGTGTGACAGAGGATGAAGTCAGACGAATAGAAGACAGTTTTGTTCGTAGTCCAGGAAAGACAACCAATAGAGCTAGTAGAGAACTAGGTATACCTCAACCAATGGTATGGCGAGATTTGAGACAGCATTTGCTGTACGAGCTCTGCCGCTTACAACTGGTGCAGGCTCTGCTTGAGAATGACAAAGAAAAGCGTATTGAATTTTGTGCTGATATGCTAGAAATGATGGAGGATGACGCATTTCGACCTCTTAATTTTTAGCGATGATGTTCCATCTTAGTGGAAAAGTGAATGGACAAAGTGTTCGCATATAAGGTCTGCAACATCCACGTACAACGTCGCAACTTGAGAGAGACTCAACGAAGCTAAACGTGTTCCGTGCTTTATCACTGACCAACATTTATTGGCCATTCTTTCTTACGGAAAGCACTGCAAGTGGAATAACGTACCTGGACATATTGGAATAATGGTTTTTTCCTCAACTTACCCAAGATTCACAAGATTTCATTTTCCAACAGGATGGGGCTCCTCCTCATTGGCACCTTCATGTCCGACGATTTTTAAATCAATCTCTTCCTCAGCCGCATGGGTCTACATTTCTGGCCGCCGAGATCTCCTGATCTCACGCCATGTGACTTTTTTTGGGGGCCATGTTAAGGAGATTTTTTTAGTTCGCACCTCTATCAACAACTTTGGTCGACTGGCAGAACCGTGCCCTCAGTAATACATGACATGCTTCTTCTGTGTAGGCCGAGTTTTGCTTCCGCTGCCGTGCAGCAAGTGGTTGATATATTAAACATTTATAACGTGTGTTGAAAAACTTAGAAATTTCCTCCTTTCATTAGTATGTAGATTGTTCATGTCCAATTTATACTTCATTAAATGCAAATTAATTAATTTGGGTCCATCTTTTTGAATAACCCTACATAAAAGTAGTACCGAAATCATTCAAGACCACCGATAATATTTGAAGACGTTGGCGCACGAATTGATCAAACCACATTTAATGAATCGATCGTCAACACAGAATTTACCGTTGACTTTACGTATTGGAATTCAAAAAAATGTTTAACATGAAGGAGCCATAAGTTGTGCTTGAATTCGCCTAAGGTTTTTGTGCCTTTTGTCCTAAGAGAAGAAATTCGAAGAAGCAAGGGACATTATGTTGCGTGCAATAAAGCTAATTGCACAGAACACGCTGAATGTACCTGTCACTCATGTCCCAAAGTGTATAGTTCTTCAGATCAAATGTCAACTTTTTATCGAATACTGGATTTCTTATAATTTATTTTGGATTAGCTACTAGGTACTATAATTTATTATTTTTGTGTTATTACTAGTTATTAGCGAATGCTAGGCGTTTTAAATTCCCATAAGCAACTAAAATGCTTAAAAAGTAATAAATATTAATTCCAACTCGAAAGATACTGGTTTTACTTACATCTGAGGTTTAATAAAATTATAACGCGATTTGTGTAGGGTTAATAATATTAAACACAAATTTAAAAATTCCGGAATATCCTCATTGAAATTATCATCCACAAAATAGCAATACTAAAATGAAATAACAAAATTATCCTTTCTCATTTATTTTACTATTTTGCAAATAGTATTTTACGAAAAGAGTAATGGAATAAATTTTATATTTTACGTTGTATAGATTATATGGGAGACGATAAAGAATTACAAAAAAAAATAGTTTTAAAATACATTTTCCTACACCATTAGCTATATAAACTAGCTATCCATCAATCTCTTCGAGCTTGAATCGCCTTTCGCGTCCGCTTACAGTTTTATTACAGTTCGCTGTAAAACGCCAAAAAAAATCATTTTTGATTTTCTAAACTTTTGGCACACCTTGTATAGACGTATATTTTTGTCCACGAAGTACTGTCACGGTGACAGGTGGAACGACAATTTAAAGCATCTTAACGTCAGTCTGACTTTTCGTTGTTGGAGTTTGAAATTTAGATGCTATTTAGCGTAATACTAAGACTTGACACTAAAAGATTCATAGTTTTATTAGTTTTACACAATGAAAGGACTAAATCATTATTGAAAATGTAATATCAGATTTATTTTAATTTTGCATAATTTAACCTGCCAATTATCATGGCCCGCAAACATACTTTTGACATACCTTTTGAGCTTTGTTATAATGCAAATTTGTGAACAATGCATGCCCATTACACAGAAGAATCAAGTTTTAAGTAAAATGTTGGTATAGAATAAGTATGACTTATTACTTTTATTTATACTGGCTTCCATATTAATAATTAGTTTCATTTGTCTGCTCTGAAATTGTTCCTGTCAAAGTGAGTTTGCAGTGGCATTGGGTCGTCGCCTGTAGATCGTGCTCTGGCTATGTCGGTTGCTGAGACGATCCTATTATAATTTAAATATTTAGTAGTGACGCTGGTAGTTGAACTAAAAACAATAACCAAAAATAATACTGACCGACGTTGGAATATCTGTGTAAACATTTTGCTTACACACACTGTAAAAAGAATATAATTTGTAATTGTTGGATCATTTTGTGATTTTTATTAAGTATTTAAGGAAAAATAACACAAAAAGGTAGTTCATGATTACAACCAATCCATCGAAATAAGAGCCACCAGCCTGGGACACGATCATCATCAACCATCATCAGAATGTTTGATTAACAATAATAATTTGATTTAATGGTGTATTTTCAAACATATCGCATTAAATGATTGAACGCTGCCCATACTTCAAACTTTCTACTGACAATCAAACTATTTAGTAGAAGTAATTGTTGAATTAGACTGGAATATTTACTTTAGTAAATTGAATAGTTACAAAACAATTGTCATTACATTGGAATTTGATTCGTCTGTCACCTAGTAATAATAATATAAATCATATTTTAAGGTAATTGTCTAATACCGTGCCGTCAAATACTTTTCGCATTAGAGTAGGCTGTTTTTGAAGTTTTTAATCAATGTTGGTGTACATGCTAATTTTTTGAAAACTTCAAATTCTGACAGTTGTCATACTTAAATTCAAATTATAGACGCCTATTATTATTTATATGACATAACCAAACTATTAAAATTATGCACTGTCACCAACCATTAAAAAAAAAGCATGGCCGTCTCTAATGCGAAAAGTAGGTATTTGAAGGCACGGTATATAGGCAAAACTAAAATGGATCTGATAGCACTTTTCTCATTAATATTTTAGTCATTTCGCTGTATAAAATTTGTAATTTCATATCTTTTTGTGTCAAGGTCTACAATAAATATCGATGAAGCTTAAAAACATGAACCATGAAATATCAGACAGATGTCAGGGTGTTTAACCTTTTTTTTTTGAAATAATTCAAATAAATCATGAAAGCAGTTCAGATTTCATCACGAACTGAAATCGATTGATCGTTTTGACGTTTTATAACCTGCAATTAAATTTTTGTGAAATTGCCAACATTAATCAAAAGTCAGATGGACTTTTTCTGACAATTCTGACGTTTCCTGTAACATTTAAGCCACCTAACGTGAATGTTGAGCTGACCAACATTTCGCGTATGCTCTAGTTAAATATATCGGTGTTAAAATAATAATAGATGAGTAAAGATGGCTACACCCTTTAACTGTTACTTAATTTTAGTTTAATAATATACTATGTTCACCAATTTTGATCAGCATGATGTATTCGTTTCTTTGAATTACAATTAACGTAGGGCTTCCGGGACAATAGTCAATAGAAATAAATTTATATGACGTTGGTTGCAAATAATCAAGCTCATCAGTGCTCCATAATGTTTGTCATAAAATGTCGATATAAGTCATCAAGTGCTGATTATTCAATTTACTCTTTCCACCTTTTTTTTATTTAGGACACATTAATTTAATAGAATACTTGCTCTTTTTGTTATTCCATGAAACTCTTCGAGTTTGAATTGCTTCTTTGGAACGCGACTACTGCCAGTCGCAGAGGCACTTGAATTTTAACGGTTATAAATTTTCTTTTAATTAGTTTATGAATGAAGATGCAAATTAAATTAAATATCTCTAGAAATTAATTATACATTATTGTGGCATCTATAATTATAGACAAATGGATTTATTAACTAAAAAATTTCCCATAAAATGTTTAACATTTCTATAGAATTTACTGAAAGCTGATTACTTGGAACATTTCGTTGACATTCAAGTTTGATATAATGCGTGTGCACCTAGTCTAAGTTGAATGTAAGTAGGCCGAACAGGTAAACCTAAGATGGTTGTATGATCAAGATTTGTTGTATCATATATAAATTTCTTTGTTTTTTAAATTTGGTAGTACTCTAACTTTATTTGTCTCAAGTTTTATGATAAACGTTGCCCATACGTTAAATTATCTTGCAAACTGTCATGGTGGTGACAGTTCGATCTATTGCGAGAATGAATTGTCAAATTGAATGTCACTGTAGACATACCGTGCCTTCAATTAATTTTTTTTGGAATAACCTACGATTTCAATATTAATTTGAAAACACTGTGGAACTTTTCAATAAATTGACTTAACTATGACAGTAGGTAGTCCAAATGAAAAACATTACTATAGCACAGTATTCCCAAATTAATATTGATATCATAAGCTACTCTAAATTTAAATTAAATACGCTGTATGTATATTTGTATGTAGAAAGATGACAGAGATGTGTCCAAGACATTAAAGATACGATAAATGACCGATACAATAGTAATAATAATAATAATTGATGATAATTGATGAGCAAGTGCTCTTTTAAGATTTTGATTTGAGTGGTTTTCCATCTGGTTATAGAAACTGAGCGCTCTTTCCTTGATGTAGTCAATAATGGTTGGGGTATTTGTTTCATTCATTATTTGATTATTTCTCATATACCATGGAGCATTTAGTATCATTCTAAGACTGGTGTTTTTTGATGTTGGTCTTGCACATATGCACCCATGCATATGTGAATATTGGACCTAATACTTGTTTGTAAAGTAGAATTTTGTTGTTCGTGTTCAGCTGGCTTTTTCTGCCTATAAGAGGCCATAGTTGACATCTTGTTTGTTTGGTTTTGGTTATCGTTTTTGCTATGTGTGTGTTATAATTGAGCTTTATATCCAGGTATATTCCCAGGTATTTAATTTCTCTACTCCATGGTATAGTGTTGTTGTTGATGGTTATTTCGTTGCCTGTTGTTTTCAGATTCCTTTGAAAGATTATTGCTTGGGATTTGTCTTCGTTTATTGTTGTCCTCCATTGTTTGAACCATTTTATCGTGTTGTCTAGGTGCGTTTGGAGTTCCTGTACCGCGTTCGTCGGACATCTTGATGTTGAGAGCAGTGCCGAATCATCTGCAAAGGTGGCCGTATTTAAGTATCTTGTAGGATTTGATACTGGTATGTCTGCTGTAAATATTGTATATAGGTGAGGTGACAGGCATGAGCCCTGAGGGACTCCCGCTGTTGGATGTTTTATTGAGGAAAGTGTGTTCTGGATGCTAACTTGAAAGCAGCGTCCTTAGAGAAAACTGTTCGTGATTTTTATGACGTGTGTTGGGTAATTGTGTATTATCATTTTATATATGAGTCCCTGCCTCCAGACTTTATCAAATGCCTTTGCTATGTCGAGAAATACAGCTGCTGTCACTTGATTTTTGTTGAATCCGTCTTGGATAATCTCAGTGACTCTTGAAAGTTGTGTTATCGTTGAATGTTCTTCTCTAAAAACCCATGTTGATCTTCTGGTATTATGTCTTGATTGTCAGAGTGGTACTTTATCTTCTGTAGGATTATTTTTTCTATCACTTTGCTAATGGATGGTAACAGGCTTATGGGCCTGTAGCTGCTTGGTATTGTTTTTGGTTTTCCTGGTTTAGGTATAACTATTACTGTGGCATGTTTCCATATCTTTGGGAATGTTTGGAGTCTGATAACGGAGTTTGCTATTGCTAGAATTGACATTATTGCTTTTGGGGGGAGGGGGGTTGTAGTGATCTGTTGGTGATGTTGTCTATACCAGGAGCTTTTTTGGGATTTCATGCTTTAAGGATTGCTTTTAGGTTCTCGGCTGTGACTGGGTCGTTGCTAGGGGAGTGGGGTTCACGTATTTCTCTGCTTACTACTTTGTGAATCTGCATTACGTGTTGCATATCTACTTCATCCAAGTTCGGAGTGAATTGCTCTTCTAGTGATTCCGCTAGAGCTTCTGGTTTTTCTTCTGCTGTGACTTGTGTGGAGTTATTGAATTGAAGTGGTGGGATTTGTATTTGTTGTCTTTTGATTGCCTTGATTATTTTCCATGTCTTAGAGGGGTCTGCACCTATTTCTTCGAGTGTTCTTTGCCATTCTACATTTTTCGGTTCCAGTAATTCCTTATGTACTTGATGTTGAAGGTTGTTTAGTACAGTTTTGTCTTCTCCTAGCTCTGTTCTTTTCCTTTATTAGTTCTTTAATATGATGTGGTAGACTACCTGATTTATATATCCTTTCTATTTTGATGGTATTAGTTTTAACAGCGTTTGTTATTTTATCTTGTAGTGATTTTATGTTCTGTTCTAATTCTGCAGTGTTTTGTATTTTAGGAACTGCAGTGATGGTTTGTTCTAGTTCTGTTTTGTAGCCGGCCCAGTCTGTCTTGAAGGTGTGATATGTTCTTTCGGTTATGTCTTCGTTCCAAGTTATTATAATTGGATTGTGATCAGAGCTCATGACACTTTCAGTTTCTATCTTTATGGTTTTGTTAATGTTTTTACTGATTGCTAAGTCTAATTGTCTAATTGTGTGCATCTAGGCCAAGGTGAACGTCGACAGACATAAAACAAAAAAAACCAAGACGGTTCGGCATTTAAATGTTGTTTCATGTTATTCGTTCTATAAAATTGGTAGTACCATGCCTTGTGTCAAGTTTACGATAAAAATAGTGTATACTTCAAATTTTTTGACAGACTGTCATCGTGACACTTATACGACAATGAAAAGTTGATGTTTAACCAAATTGTCGTTCCACCTGTCATCGTGACAATACTTCGTTGTAGTGTATTCGTTCACACATAAACTTGTGAGATCGAAATGTCAGACGGACAGTGCTTAACCAAATTGTCTTTCCAATTGTCAAATGAAATTAACAACATAACATGATGAACTTTAACAAAACATGTTTTAAACTTACAGGTCATTGAGAGAATTAATTAATTTTCATATTACGCTTTAATAGTATATATATGTACTTTGTAAAACCCAATCAAAAATCTTGCTGGCTCCTAATACCATTTAACCGAAAATGTACTTCTGATTAGTTTGTGCCAACCCGCATAGTCGCATACTTTAAATGATTGCTTTTATAACTGAATTGATAAACGAAATTACATAAATGCTTATGGGAATTTTACATATTTGGTGTATTTATGTTATATCGAAGTGTTTCGGACACATCTGACAAATAAAGAAAACTCAGATGATTCTTTATTTAGGCTTGCTTCAGTACTTCTTTCGCGAGAAGTGACGACATTTCGATTACATATATAATTTGTATTTAATATATCTTAATAAAATATAGAAAGATCGTTATATTTGTCACTGTACTTACGTGCGATAATACGCTTTAAGTTTATTTTATCATATCCGTCGGCATTGTTCATATATTCATAAATAGAAAAGAAATAGTAACAATTGATAATAATAACACTAATACGTATCTGAAAGGTACCACGTTTCCTTCATAATCCCTTTATTTGTCGGCCTTCTGACATTTAAACTTGACAACCGATCGATAAACGTGAATAGATAGTCATTATATGTGTGTATTGCACGACTGGTGCTTTCCGCCAATTTTGACGTTTCCCGGCAAATGCCATATCGCGAACTCAAACTGATTTGACGGTTTTGATAATTTATAACCTGAAATTGAATTTTTCGTGCGTTTAACTTAACCTTATCCGAAGTTTGATGTGTCACGGTCATCTGTATCGATCCACCGCCATTTTAAAATCGAACCTAGTCCATATTTTTTATTTTACACGTAGGCCTTATGGCAAAATACTATGATTCATACTCTTTTTCTGCACGTTCTAAAATTTTCAAAAACTCCTTTCGGGCCCTCGTTCTCTCTTCGGAGACGTGAAAAATGGCCTAAGGCACGTGGGACCGTGGTCCCCGTCGCGTGACACTTTCGTTCCCACCGTAGATGCGCCAGGTTCTCAGAAAACTGTCTCCCCAATTCGTCAATTTTGGGGTATAGCTTTGCCGTTTTAATCGTTCGTGTTAAAAAGAGCGAGACAATTGGCTTTTAGTATATATAAAAAATATCAGGAAAAAATATGCCCATATATTCCCCGATATTTATATATTCCGTGTACATTCTTTTATTATTCACCCAAATATCTTTTCATTACATTTTACATTTAATTACATATTATCGTGTTAGTATATTTACATTAACAAAATAAAAGAAAACACAACAGTTTTTAGATTAGAATTTAAAAATTTATCTTTCGCCATATAAAACATTCATTAAATATATATTTTACATAGAATATTCTAAATAAAGAATTGAAGTGATTCATTTTTATATTATTTATATTACTTTATTGTTATAATTTAAAAAAGAGCGACCATTGACCATCCTCTTCTCAGCGTCCTCCGTTATTTGTCTTGCTTCTCTCTTAGTTCTAATCTTATAGTTTCTTGTCTTTGATTTTAATTTAGTACTCTTATTATTCGCATAATCATTACAAATCTCTTATTATTCTTATTATATATATATACTTTTTTTTATTATTAAATACAGCCTCAGTTCCTTAGTGATTTAATTTATACACTGACTTTGTTGAGAAATTCTTATCTTACCATTGAAATATGAAATATTGATGACTTCTTTTCATTAGCATACATCTGAAACAAGAAAGAAAAAATATCTTAGTAAAAGTAAAAATGTACATTTTATTATTGTAATTTAATGTAAATTGAAATCTACATTTTTATTGCGAAGTAGTTTAAACCAACCAACAATTTTGTTTATTTAATTAAATCTATTAAATTATGGAACTGATAAATATACTATTGGATACTTAATGCTCACATCTCTTCATGAAATACTAATGCCTCGGTGAAAATCCAAATAAACAATCGAAACAGTTTTCTTTAACATCTGTTTGAGGATCACCAGTGCTTCATTTAGATAAGTGCATATTTTGGAATAGTATAAGATGCCTTTGGAATAAATAACTGAATTTTGATAAATATTTTGTTATATTTTAAATGTGAATAAAACATTAGTTTTCAAAATGTATGTGTTAGAAACCGACTGTAAATTTCTTTAAACTGTTTATTCTAAATGTACATCAACCCATGTATGAGTTAAGCATTATTTAGATAAGAACATTATATTTAAGACTTTTTGTGTTTGTTACCGTTGGTACGTGAGAATATTCGTACGTACTATAGCTGCTATAAAGATGAAGAGAGAAGACGGATTGCATGTGCGTCCCAAACAGAGAAGCCCGGTTGATCGAGAGAATCGACAGGGGACCTTCCAACATAGCGATTGACAGCATATTAGACTGTCCTGAACCGCATAAATAAATAATATAAAGGTCCCTATATATATTGAAGACGTTATTTGAGACTATAATAATTGTAATACTCTATTGTTATTTTAAAAACCTCGGCTTAGCTCAATAAATCAATATATTATTAAATTCCACCACTTTCGCATAATTTACTAATACTAGTTTTAATGAAGTGGTAGTACTATAAAAATCAATGTCAAAAATTATAACCTACTTTTCAAAATATACTGTCATTCCTATTAATCAATAATTCTTTATATATATATATATATATATGTAAATTTGAAGAGTCTAAGAACCTCTTCTTCTTCAAATAATACATCAGAATGGTTAAACTTTAATTGCTGCATAATCCTCCTGTTGGAAATACTACTTCAACACACGTTTGGTACTCGAAACACCTCTCTGGCAATTTGAACAATCTCTGAATCTCTTCCCCTTCAAATATGATCCAAAAAATGTCCTCACACTGGTTCGGCTCAGTATTTTTTAAATTATGGGTAAGTTTTCTTTATTTACTACCAAAAATCTTCTTTATATTCTTACACGTGATATATATATATATCACTTCACACTCAGATAGTAATTGAAAATTAACTTTTACTTCCACACAAAGTTGGAAATTATAAATTATAAGTATTCGCGATAAATTATTCAATATTAACACTTTTAATACTCAGAAATCTCATAATATATTGATAAGGGGGTATGACATGCGTATTGCCCTTAAAAAGCACTTGCATACGATACGGTAAGTACCGTTTAGAATTTCTTGTAATTATTTTATAAATTGAATTTTTATTTCAAATATTTAATTGCCTCGGGCTAGCTATGTTGGTTGCCTAACTATAAGGTGGGTAACGTATTTTATTTAAAATAGCATGGACTCTGTTATTTATCTATGTGCTAGTTTATTGTTAATAAAATTAAAATGGTGTTTTAATTTATTTGACTGCTCCCTGTAGATTAGAACTAATCTTTGAATTATTTATTAAGCGACTGAATTTGTAACAGTTCAAATTTATTTCCACAGTTGGTGCACCTGGGACCCACACACACACGTGGATGCAGAGCAATTCAAAAAATGTACGCGCTCTATGATAGCTAGGTTATGTGAACCTTAAAAAAATCAGTTTATTGTTGGCTTTCACGTTCTGAATTTGAACGTTAAATATAATTAAATCTCATTAATGGGTCGTTAAAAAGGCTTCGAATGAGGAGGTACACGACTTATATTTGTATGGCGTATGGTAACCTACTACTTCAGCGGAAAAGCGGGCCCAATTCTTGACAGTCTGGGAGATCTATTAATAGAACAAATGTACGACCGAGCATGCTTTTCTAAACAGCTGTTCGGTCAAGGTTGAGGATGATGTAACTGGGTCAAATGAAAATACAGGTATTTTTCTTTGATTAGGTATGCTCTTTATTATTATTGAATTGAGTGTAACTTTATATTTACAGTTCAAAACATCTTTATCAAGAATGTCTGTAGGCATGACCTTTACTTGGAATATCATGAACAAATTACTCTACGCAAGTCATATTAGGCATACACATAACAATATTTAATCTGTCTACTTTACTAATGGTAAACAATCGGATTCATCCTTGGATTTCTAAATATGATTATCTGACTCTTCGTCTCTTAAAATAAACTAGTGTGACACGTAAGTTTTAAACTTAGATCGTTGTCTAATTTAAAATGCATGAATGGTATTTGAATTATAGGTTAACTATTTAATTATCCGGCTATTATGCACTACTTGAAACGGGATATGTTAGAAATGAACGTTTAGTCCTGGTAAAAAAGACTCGGATTACAATTAAGTTGACTATCAGTTATTTACAAGTTTGTCTTGGTTCCTTCTAATGAACGTGAAATTATACAATTGTCACTTTACATACTGTTCTTGTTTGTTTAACTTTAAGTTGGCTGGCTGGAAAGAATGCAGGTGCTGCTGTCGTTCTTGAAGGGGGCTCCACAGATGCTCGTAGTTGATGGAACGTCTTGACCCTCCGAGTTGATTCTCTTGATAGGCACCCCTGGTGTATCTTCTTGGCGGCACCTTGTTCAGATGTGTTGACTCGTTGTAGATGACTGGACACAGGTTCGTATTTTTTTTTAAATATATTTGAAATGTTGTTTGGTTAACTCCCTGGTAGTTGAAGTTAATATCCTTGTTGATTATTTCTTTCTTTCCAGTACGTTATTTGCATCCTTGGTTTTTCCAATATCGAAAACACAGGATTGACTTCAATGTGTGTAGTTGCACTAGCTCGCACTTTGTTTCACAGAAGTGGGATGCTCGCGAATATTTAGAACAACCTTACTGGTTGTGTGTAAATCTTGTAGGCACTGTTCTTTTCACAACCTTACTGCTTGGTTGTTGTAGAAGAATCCATTTAAACACAACCTTACTGCTTGGTTATAGCAGAAGAATTCATTTAAACACAACCTTACTGCTTGGTTATTGGAGAAGAATTCATTTAAACACAACCTTACTGCTTGGTTATTGCAGAAGAATCCCTTTTAAATCAAGGTACTGTCCTTTTATACTTTCCTATGTTTGTATGGTGGTTGTAAAGACAACCAACAAAATTCAATCAAGCCGACAATTATCCGTTCATTTCAAAAGGCAAACCCTATTGTTTCGCGATTTTATTGCCTTCATAAATTCTTTTGAAATTTATTTCTACTATATACAATCTTAGAATTCTAGTTTTGACAATTAAACGCGCATTACAAAAGTTTAACAGCAGCGCGTTTGATTTTCTTAGTACAGTTCTGATCATAAAAATATCATTTTTTGTAATTTTTGATTTGCCTAACAACATACTCACTATGTGTATCTCTAATGCAACGGCGTTTACAATGGTTCTCTTAACATTTAATTACATCGTTTCTTTTTTTTCATTTCCGTTTCTTTTTACCAGACAAAAATTCATTTATATAAAAAAAATAAAATTATTTAAGGGTGACTTTTGACAACCTATATTCAAACATGTGATGAAATCTTAATAATGCTCATGCCCTGTTTGTACAGGACTTGAATATGTAAAGGGCTTTAGGTTCAACATGTGTGTACCCAAAAGTTCGTTTCTTTACTGAATTAAAGTTATATTTGACCGGATAAAGACATTTATTGCCAACGTCCATTCGTTCCATTTCAGGATGCTAACAAAATTTACACTGTTTTAACCTTCCAATTGTTTACAAAAACCTATGATACATCAAGCACTGATATTGAAGTATCCCTGTTAATTTGCAAATTTGACAATTTTAGTCGATTTTTATTATAAATCATACTTTTGCAATGGCCACATTTGTCGACCCAAAGTAAACATTTTTATAAGTAAACCAATGAGAAGGATACAAATGTTTTATATCTTTGTTATGTGTGATGCGAGTTTGCGCACATTGTATGCGCATTTGACCTTAATCATATGAACAATTCAATAATAATTATTTCAACTACAATGTACAAGGGTTCGCCCAAAAGTGAATCTTTTAAAACATGATCGAAAATCTAAATATTCATATTTTACGGATTTGACTGGTCGTGGCTAAGATTCAAGACCAGTTCAATATGTAAATTTCAATGTTATTCTCTAAACGTTGAAAAATACATCCGCACGGAATGCAAAACAAAATTATTCTCCCTTATTTATTTCTCTTAATTACCTTGACGATCATTTCATTATTTTTCAAATTATCCAATCAAAATTCACCACATACTCTTTATATTCAATATAGTTCTTTTATAATCTTATTAGATTATTTATATGCATTTTAACTTATAGAATACGCATTATTTAATCCATTTTATATTTTAATGACCTGATTTCATTACTTTGTATCACATTTTAAATCGTATTTAGATTATATACATCATGATCCGTCAAAATCCAAAATGTCATATCCTCTTTTTCAAATATTGCCGCGAATCTTAATTCAAATTTTACTATACTCAATTCCCCATAGAATATTATATGTTACTTTGCATATCAACGTTATTTAAACAATTTTGTTCAAATTTATTAAACATAACCTTCTTTTTTACCATAACTAATATTTTTAATCTCTTCTTTTCAGATTACACAATAATCAAAAAGAAAAGAGAAAACAAATATTCTACTATTATACAAAATGAACATAAATCAATATTATATAAACTTAATTAACTCTCAACATAATAAAGTTACAAGAAACAATAGTTTTAAAAATTTGATTATCTTTGTATATTCTTTAAATCAATAAGAATACCATTCCTTTTTTAAAAACACGAACAAGAATAAATATAAACATAGTTAAACAAACCATGTCAATATGTATATATTGATATGCTATTGCACTTCCGTAATCAATATAATGTGTGAAAGTAATGAAACTCCAAAAACTGTTTGTATGGTCCCTGTATATGAATTGTTAATGAGATGACCAAAATACAAATAGTCCAAACTAATAAGCTAATAAAATTATAATATGTAATATATTACTTTCAGCTAACCAAATAACTGTAATAATTGTATTTAATATGCATATTACTAATTCCTTAACATGGTATTCTCTAATCATTTATTTATTTATTCGAAATTTACTGTAAGTAACATTATTAGAATATTTCCTTTCAATTCTTTCTAAGAATAATACAAATATTCTTAATACCACCCTGTCCCTATAATGTTATCCTTGATTGTAATAACAACAGTAGTATACTTGTTACGTGGTTAATATTTCAGTACCAAAATAGAACTAAATTCTAAATAATAGTTTTTAATTAATACAAACTTCTATCTCTCTGGACGTGTCTATGGTTCGTGTAAACAACAAAATGTTCCTAGGATTATTGTCGATAATTTCCAACTTATTTAATATATGTAAGTAATCAATCTATTAATTAACCCTGATATTTATTTACGTATTGTGACTTTCTTTTTTAGCGTCGTAAGCTTTACGTATCGCTTAGTTCCCGCCTTTGGTTCTGAGTACAAGAAATAAGACATTTAGTAAGTACTTTTCACTATGATGTATGAAATTAACTGTAATTACTAATATCTCAAGGTAAGTTCATTTATAAATTGTATATCTAAATTTTCCCTTTATTTACAATAGCATTAACATTTGTTTCACCTACGTAAAGTGACTTTTTCAATAGTCGTTAAAATAGCATTTAATATTGTGTGCAAAGAATATTATATGAAAGCAAACTAAAAAAATAGGGATTTAAATTATATGTCAAAATAGCCTCAATCTATATACATCTATTTGTGTATGTATCTTTAATTTGCTTGATCGAATAGAATTTCAAACAATTATTTCACTTTGAATAAGATGATAAAATTGGTCTTAATTTAGAGACTTAATCAAATCGTATGATAATCTAAAATTAAAAAAAACATATTTAATATTTTTTCTTCGATAAGGCAATATCTCGATATTTGTAAATTACTTGTCGATAATAATGTAGCAAAATATTATATGCTTTGTATGTTTAAATTTGAGCAAATTTTGTTTTCCTCATATACCTATGTTGTTTGTGTTTATATAGATACTGAAGAACAGCTGATGATGTATAATGTATTATTTTGTAGAGATTATTTGAATAATTACAATTAATCCGTCAATATTGAATGAATTCTCAAATTATTTTTAAAAAGTGTTTTTATTTTAACTGCATTTGATATTAGTTTGCACATGTTCTTTGTATTCGTATTGATATATATGGAACGTTGGTTTCTAATTCAGATGTTATGTAAATTAGAATACCTTTGTTTTCTTTAATTGTACCATTTAATGCCCTAAGGGCATTTTTTTTAATATCTTTACCTGAATCGTCCTGGGATTAGAACATGAGCTAGCCAGGTAGAATAATTTAGTTTTCAGTTTATTTAAAATATTAAAAATAACGGCCAATAATTTGACGGTTTCGGTACAAAATTAACAAAAAAATTAGCGCTATCGCCTACGAGGTAATGCAAGAATCCGCTACAGTTACGAATTTGAGAAGTTGGTATCAACATATGATTTTAGTATATGTTAAATCGGGAAGATGCAATCTAGTTTCGTCACAGTATATGCGTATATCCCTTCCTACAAACCACGTTTCAGTAAAGGCACATATGGGTCATGTTTAATTACACAGGAGCAATACACAGATATATGGTACTCCATTTATATGAAGGCCATTGGCACGTGAATGAAATGAATGGCAACGACAACGCCGGCAGAAACTGTTATAGCTCATAGAAAATTAATACCGGCACATATACAATTTATTAGAGTAACGAGCTCCTGTTGATTTATGCGAGAAATTAACCTGCTACGGCGGCTGTCCTATAAGGTTTATACAACATATACCTACATACCGAGGAATTACATAATAGCTGCTGATGTCCGTTTTATACTAAGGAATGAATATAATTAGGATTCCTACATTTATTTTCGGAAGATACGTGTATTACTAGACTAATACATTGAAAATAGAATAAGTAATAACGTAGAAGTAGTTTAAAAGTGTGTTTATTGTTCAGTGCAATATTGTTTTAACAAACTTGGGTATCCTCAGGTGATGACGGCGTGTTATATTCACAAGATGATGGGTTATATATTTTTTATACTCGCTTATCAAAACATGTAATTTCTCTGTTGCATTTGCATGTGAGAAATAAGAATTGCATTAAAGAAATAAATCATTATTACAGTAATAAAGTATAGTTGTGAAAATGTCCACTTCAACTCAATTTGGTGTATTACAACTTGTAAATTTCATAAAATCAATTAAAAACTATAAAAAAAGTCAGTGGTGCCATCTATTATTACACACCCATATTATTAATTGCTGATTCTCGATATTCTTAACCTAAAAGATTATCTATGATCTGTATGTGGCCTATGATCTTCAATATACATGATAATAAATATTATGCTATTGTCACTATCGTGTCAATTTCTACATTGTAGTATAATGTAATAACCAGGGCGAATTAATAAATGAATTAACTAAAATAATAAGAAGGTAAAAATGCAATTTCAAATTTATTAATTGATATCTATCTTAATCATAGTTAGGGCTAACACTGCTGCTAACATTAATGTTGATTCAACAAGGATTACACTGCATAATTTAATATTAGGAATCTCATTTCCTCCTTCAACAAAATGTGCAGATCTGGTCACTTCTTGCGTGGATGAGCTTCTACGTATTTTGGCTAGAAGAGAATCTTCTACATGTCCCTCTGCCAAAGAAGAAAATTTCCACCCTCCAAGCCGCTTAACATCGTAACTGCGAAAGCAGTAACCTGTATATCGTAATGGAGTAGCTAATTTTAAAAATTCGGCAATTTTTATTGGAATTTTTCCTACCGTGTTTATTCCTATAGGCATATTCACAAAAAAAGCTTTTTTGATTCTGTACAACTTGCACCGTAAATTCTGTATTGAAGAAGTATCAAAATCCAATCATTTTTAATTATTAAGTTTTCTTTTAATATATGTCTTTGTTGCAGGTAATGTTACAAATATGATGTTATTTTTATTAAAGTTATTATCATTAATTGAAGTATTACAGTTCTTTTCTACGAGATGCTCCATATACTCTTATTATTAACACTGCCTGAAGTATCTTGTAGTTTAAAGATTTGTAGTAATTTATGGGCTTTTGTTGTTAACTGTATTCGCCTGCTGTGGACACACTGATGTAGGTACAACGCTGACAACTAGTAGCTAGGCATTGATGTGATCCATTGTCTGTGTATGCTAGTAATATTCATTCTTGTGTATACAAACAGCCGTTACATAGTAGGGTCCAGTATTTTGTAGTACAATCAAAGAGGGATGAGCATGGATTTGGCTGTACCAAATAAGCAAATGTGTTTGGGCACTCGATGCTGTCATAATAGCCACTGATTTGGCCTTGCCAATTTAAATTTTTGATTGAATGTTTATATTATCATTTGTTGCATTTATATAACTTATTTATTATTCATTTTACTCTATTATGAAACTTCTGGATTTAATTGCTGCTATATACATGCGTTTTGATTTTCGCTTTAATCCATAAACGAGATCAATTATATTTTGTAGTGTCGTCACCTTAACGGACCAAAACATCTAGCCAATAATCAAGTTGGTGTAACACTGCTTTACTTCCACTGTCACTACTACTAGTAAAATTGTGGCTTTCTTCTGCATTAGTAGAAATGTCAATGTCAATTATTGAGGTTTCAATAAAAATCAATATATATATATATATCTATATATTGATTTAGTGATCTTTAAAGTGTATATATATATAATAATAATATATAATATATATATATATATATATACATACAGTATGTGGCAACATAGTACCCCTTCTTTCCTTTCCAATGCCAGCACGACCGATACATGCTCGTAAGTAAATACAAGTTTGCGTGGTTAGCAGTAACTCTTCGACCACCGGCTTGGGTATTTGTAATGCGTTCAGAAATAATATTTACGAGTTGCAAGGATTTGTTTTTCTTTTTCCTTTTAGTAAATGCAGAGAATTATTAAGCTGCGTTCACGCTGCATGACAGAAACAAAAGCGTAATTCTGATAAAATTAAAAATAAGGTAAATAAAAAAGGATTCTGAAAATAATAATAAATTACTAGATCAGGAAATCGCGGCGGCCACTTGTGTTTCCCGTTCCAGTAATAAGACGGCATTGCAGACTAGTGAGACTAGATCGCAAAATGTTCGCAGCTAACATTGAATGTAAAATCTGGTCGGGAGAAGTGGGAAGATCGGAGAAAATCGTTGTGATGTCGATTGTTGCCGGGATTGGTGACGGACGGTGTGGGGTGGCACGTTGCCACGTATTACTTGTATATGTATAAATCGCATGTAAACATTGAATCCCTATACCTAATGAAAATTGACACATACGGTATATATACCTCAATAATTGACATTGACATATTTACTAATGTAGAAGAAAGATACAATTTTACTAGTAGTAGTGACAGTGGAAAATTAATTTATGTTAAACAAATATTGTCAAGACATAAGATAGGCAACTTAAATTACTATACAAGAAAATGTCATTATCATGAAAAACCAAATACGTATATGGAAACTAAGTAAAAAATATCCTGGTTACTAAAAGTCAAATAGAGGATTTGTGAATTTTGACATGAAAGGTAAAAAATTATGGAATGAAACGAGATTTTTGGAGTAAAGAAGAATTTATATAGAGAATTGGGTATAAAAGTAATAAATACCTGATTTTATAAGTTAATCATCATCATCTACATGTTTGATAAGCCGTAAACTTGTGGAAGTCATATTTTGGACCGAACTGATTACTGAATCGGAATTACCTTGACGTTACTTATAAAAGTAAATGGAATTGAATTTATAAATTGAAAAATACATATAAGAAACGTTTTACGGAAATAGAAGAAGCCCATAACGTATATACAAATACGAAAAAACCTATTGGAAGAGGACCAGTCCTATGACGGAAACAGATAATCGTAAAGTAAAACTATAAACATTTAAAAGACAATCATTTCATAATCGTTTATATCAACCATTGAAGGAAAATCTTTATAAGATAAAGAGAATAATAGAATTGATCTTTCATTTATTGTAAAAAATGATTCTATTTTATATTAACATCATCTGAATAGTCATATTTATATTATTGAATTAATAAACTTCATTAAGAAGGAGAATTTAATTTTGAAATTGAATTTATTGTTTATGTGTTAAAAAGAGTTTATTCCATAATTACTTAACTTATTTAGTCAACATACATTATATTGTGTTTAAAAAAAAATAATATTTTGAAATAAATAATAAAATAACTTTTACGAAAGAATTCAATCCTGAGATTATTATTTATTTTTCATACTCGATTATAATTTCTACCGACTGAGCTTAGCTAGAAAGACAAGAGTATAATATATACCTTACCTTTACATTATGTGAAAAGCTTTTATCGAAATATCAGTAATTTCGTTTAGATTTATATTATTCCATAATAAATAGAATGCAAAATGTTGAGAATTTAAATTATTTAGCATATTAGTTTTCAAATCCGGCAATGGAATATTCTTGTTAATATTTAATTATATTTCATTAAATTTAATAATGGGCGTTTCGCAATGTAGGAATGCTTCTTTTTTATATTAATTTGAATACTATATCGAATATTTTAATGAAAATTCAAACAATATAATTATTATTTATAACAAAATTAGCCTACAGATAAATTCAGTACATTTTTATCCACAGCTTCATAATAATTATTTATCATTTTCTTCCATGCAAATACACATAAGATGGTATATAGATAGTGTACATGGTGCAGTTTGTTGTTGGAAAAGTTGAGTGAGAGTTCCACTCTTCAAGATAAGAGTCGAGAGAAAGAGATTTCATATAGTTTTAAGTGTTTTCATTGACGAAGCTTAAGAAATTATATGGGAAGATGCACTTTCCTAATTGTGTTTGTCAATTCATGTAGTACTACTGCAAATGGAATATTTTCGTTTGATAAAACTAAATATGCCTGTGCTAGGTAGAATAAAGAACTTGCTTAGTTTTTGATACGTCTAATTTTATCGTTTAATAAGAAGGTGGTAGAAGTGAAATGTTTTGTATTTGCGTAGTTAGAAATTTAATATTTACGTTTTTTTTTGAGGAAATTACACACACTAAAAGACGTAGAATTTACAAATTGTAGTAGCCTGTGCAATTTTTGTTTTCCATACTCTAATATACTTTCTTTCAGAATAAGAAGGAGTGGTTTTAATATCGAGCCATAATGGTATATATTTATAAGTTACGTCATTGATTTTTGCGTTGGCAAAGTACACGATATCTGCAATATTATAAAGTAACCAGTCCTTAATCTCATTTTCTTACATTCTCGCATTGATTTAATATATTTTACTATGTCATGAAACCAATCTGTACTTTAAAGTACGGCACACACGTTTGTGATCAAGCAGGTCCAAGCAATCGCGTTAAAATCACCACTCAAATAGCGTCACTGGTTGGTATACTTACGACGACAAAAAACAGTTTTAAATTAGTACAAAATGTTAATGCTACAAACTCGAACAATGCTAAAAACAGTAGTTGTAATGAGCATCTCCAAGGCAATAAGCAGGGTATATGTATTAATAATAATAATAATAATAATATTACTCCAATTTTGTATGTATTGTAATATGTATCTATTATAGGACTGGCAAAATGAACTGTATATAGTATAATTAACAAAATAGGAATACACGAACATGATCTCTTAAAGAAAGTATGGGCGGGTATCTGAAACTACTAGAATTTGCTGAATATGTCCAAAATACTTTAAGGTTGATAGCAATTTCTTTTTAAACGTATGAAAACAGCTAACTATCATGGCGCTATAAATTTAATTTAATTATTTTTGAAAAATTGTTAAAACAACTAGTACTCTGTAATAATAACTGACAATGCATCATATAATTCACGGAAGGTGGAAAGGCTACCTACTTAGAAAAAATATAGTTGTGAGATGGATTATTGGATGATATTGTAGAATCATTTGTTATTTGTGTTGAAAATAGTGGTAGTAAAAGAAGCTCATTATAGTCAAGTGAATTATAATGCTTTCTGCAGCTCAATTTTTTTATATTTAAAATTGCCTTTTGAGATATTTTTATGATGAATTTTGAATGGAATTTACAGTTTAAATTTTACAATCAAACCTGATCTAAATATCAATCAACTTATGATCTCGAACATGTTACTTTCATTTTTAAAATTAAATTTCATGAAATATATATATGCACGATTTTGGAGTTTACCAGATTAGGTTTTGTGAATAATCACATTGAATTCTAATTTTGTACTGTTGTACAATAATTTTGTTAATATAAATTCGTTACGCATTTAAAAATATTCAAAATTGGTGACAAATTCCTATATACACAACTGTTTAGATGTCATATTAAATTATTTATTGCATTTTAAACTATGTTCCGGAGTTTGGTGGGATATCTGAATCACTCCTTCTTATTTTGACACAGGTTATAAATACGTAATTTAAATTAAAGTATCTGCAGGCCAGGTATACGATCTTTCTCCACTCTCTTCTGCATCTTGCTTTCTCTGTCCAGTTGTTTATAATAATAATAATAATAATAAAGTGTCTTTATTACAACAGGAGACAAGGTATACAAGTATATAATTAACATAAATACAATGGATATACAAATTGAAAATTAAAATTAAATTTAAAGTTAATAGTTAATAGTTGTAACCGCAAGGCGAAGTTCAGCTAATGCTGCTTCACAACTTAACCTTAGATATTGAACCAGAAAAGATTGTATTTTGATATCGAGTGCCTAAAGCAGAAATATTCGATAACGCACCACGCACCACTGCAAAAATGACTACACAAGAAAACGAATACTCTAATCTGAAATTCTGAGGGTTTCCAAAAACATACAAAAAAGCAGAGTTATTAAACTTTAAATTCACCAAATTTACAATATCTATTGATTCTACAAAATTAATGAATCCATTCACTAGCAAGCATCAACACCTTGCCCAAGTAATAATTTTTTCCTCATAGAACTACGGAAAGATGAGCCAGAAAAGACATCTTTATCTTTAAATACCTTACATCCTTCAGCACCTCGTCCATCCATCGTCTTTCGGGTCTGACGCGTTTCCTCTCTCCTCCTGTGCCACCTTTCATCTTTTACGTACTCTCTTGTTGTTCATGTATTCTACGTATCCTAACCATCTTAACCTATATACCTTAGCTATTCCTATGATACCTGGCGGGTTGTACAATTTTTGCAATTCTTTGTTTGTTCTTCTTTCGCATCATCATTCACTTTTCTGCCCTTATATATCTTATGCAGGCACTTTCTTTTCCATATTACCAGCATTTTTTGTTCCCTTTTATCCAATTTTCACTCTCAAACACTAATGTAAACCTCAATATTGACTGATACACTCCCAGCTTTACCCCTCTATATATGTAGTAATTACTGTTAAGTACGTTCATAAGTTCGTATATACATATGTTTTCTTTCAGAAATCTGCTCTCGATCTCTTTCCTTATACATGGCTTCTTGCTAAATTCTGTCCCCAGACATGAAAATAACTTAATCTCTTCAAAGGTGTAGACTTTCCCCTTCGTTGTTCTCATGTTGAACTTTTTATCTTTAGTATTTTCTTTTTTAGTTGACGTCATATATTTTGCCATTTTATCATTTATTTCCAGCCCCATTTCCGCTGCACTTTGTTTCAATCGTAACAATACTTCTCGCAGTTCCTATTTACTTATCATAACAATGTCGTCCGCAAATGCCAAGCACTGGTGCCGCTTATGATAAAGTATTCTATTTATCTTCGCTGAACCGAAGATAGTGAGTCGCCCTGTTTTAGTCCTCCATCACCTCAAAGTTTTTAGTTACCCCCGTTCCAATTCTTGCATATTCTGTCCATTTTAGCTTGATCATCTTTTTCAGTTTATTATTTACTCTTAGTACCCTAAATGCTACATATAATTTACCCCTTCTTACTCTGTCGAACAATTGTTTTCAATAAAATACACATATACCTTTTAAAATTCGTAGCTTTCTGCTTGTCTAAACGTGAATATTTGATCTATCATTGATTTTCCAACTCTAAATCCATATTGATATTCACCTAAAGCTTCTTTCATTTTAGCAACCAATAGAATTTTTATAAACGAGGCCACTCTTTTATGTATTGGATAGAACATGACTTCTTTCCATTGTGTCGGTATGTTTTCTTGCAGCCGTATGTCCTTTATTAATTTGTGCATATACACAATTATTTTTCTGCTCTATTTTTAAACATTTCTGCTGTTATATCGTCCTTGCCGGCACTTTCATTTTTCTAAAGTTTACGTATAATATCTCTTATTTCCTCTACCTTCGGTATACCCCCATTCAGTTTTTGTTCATCGAGTTCTCTATCACCAATACTCTTCTTTCTAGTTTTTCTTCTGTCATTCGAATTTCGACGTCCTTCAAAATATTCTTTCCATCTATTTAGTAAATTAAATTACAATTTATAAATTTACAGTAAGGTACTGTGCTATTTATAAATTTAATTATCCTTTAACATATCCTTGAATGCTCAATCTAGTTGGTACTGAACCCTTTGCCAGCAGTGTTTGCGTGAAGCAAAATACAACATTTTATTTAAATAGATAGATATTCCTTTAACTAGAACGAAAAACATCCTTAAATTCCAAATGCATTGTAAGCATAAAACTATCCCCGAACACACGTAATAAATATCGATCAAAACCTAATTAGCCCAATCCAGATATTCCTTACTTTCTTGTTCAGCTAGATATATTTCCGGGGATAATTGACATCCTGGCCGACTGACCAAGCATAGTCAGAGCGTGATCTCAACTTTAATTGAGGATGCTAGTTATCCTGAAGGGCACACGCATGGTTCCCTTTAATCAGTTGCTGATCCGTGACACAGATTGATTGATACAATTTGTAATAAAGGATCCTGGGATAGGGAGGTTGACGGGCCGTGTAACTGTATCATATATTAAATTGTAAGGATTTAAATATCTATTTAGATGCATATATGTTTGACTAGAATTCTCCCAGAGTTGTTAAATTTAATTAATAGGAAATTGCACGTTAACTTATAAATAATCTTAACTTTATATAAAACTTTGTAAAATATATTAGTAACTGTAATTCAAAAGAACAAATATTTAAGTATAGAACATTAAGGAAAGACATAAATCTCATTTTATTGTCTAAAAGTTGTGCTTAGTGTGGTAAAATGTCTTTTAGTGTTGTAGTGTGTTTGTTCCGACAAAATATTTGTTTTTATTTGATTAATCATTAAAATACACAATGAAGTAAAACAATTTTTATTTTCTTTTCTATTTTCTAATGTGTTTCTCTTTACGGTAGAAAATACAGAAAATATTCAAGCAAATTTATATATATAAGGTAAAACAGGGAGAGATGACGCACCTTTTGGGAAATGCGTCGGAAATCTACTGTTTTGAACTGAACGTGGTCCTGAAATCATAAATAATGCTTTAGGTATTAAACTTTTATTGCATAACATCAACATAAAAAAAACTCAAACTTTTTTCAAAAATAAAATAAAATACAAAATTGTGATTTTGGCAATCTCTCCCGCATCCCATGGGTGAGACGACGCATTGGGTGCCGGAGAGATTGCTAATAGGGGCTCAACATAACATGGTTACTTTTCGGCAATTGTTTTCTTCCCACAGGTCATATAGCAGTTTTTAAAGGATGTGCACGTGTTATGAATCCACCTGCGACACTCCACGCACTGAATCCATTCCGCTGTCGATTTGATATTCTTGTAGCGCTCCAAACATCCTACGCATTCATTTTCGTCAAAAGTTTCGTCGTCTGTGGAATCGTTTGTAGAAAACACACCATCTTTTTCAGAGGAGGAGCTTACCAAACGTCGTTTTGCAGCGTTTATTCTAGCAAGGTTGTTTGTCACCAACTTCTGGGGTATGTTTTTGTCTGTCTTCTGTGATGTTTTTCTAATTGTTTTTTCTGACATTTTATTCTTCTTACGGTTTTCTACTTTTTCCCTCTTCAATCTTTTTTCTTTATTATCTGCAATAAATGATGAATCAGTCAAGTTTTGTACAGACTGTCTTCTTCGTTTGGTTTGCTTGTTGGTTCTGAGGACTGGAACTGGCGAAATTTCATCCAGAATTTTACTAGGTGTCCAATCATCCACACCAAACGAAGAAGCGCTTGTCGAAGGTCCAGATTCAGAACGAGTTGGTGAAGGTGCGGATCCTTGTTCCTCTGATTATCGGAAAATCTCTGCTATTTTATCTTGTTCTTCTGCTACTCTTTCTGGATATTGGGTAATGTTATTTGATGTTAGAAAGGCATGTTCAGGAACTGCTGAGGGTATCAAAGGAAAAATTTCAGTTGCGGAAAACCCTGAAGCTCCAGTCTGGCTAGTTGCTGCGCGAGTCCACGCTGTAACAAGCAGGGCACCAAAATGTCTACGCTCAATCTTCTTTTGGAAATTGGCTCTAATGAATTCATCACATGCATTTTTAAAATATGTTTTGAGAGGCTTAAAAAACGCACGGTCTAACGGTTGAAGAAAGTGCGTGGTGTGACTGGGCAAACACAGCAATATAACGTCATTTTGAACAGCGGTCTCCAACATCTCGTAAGAGTTCATATGCGATCCATGATCATCTAAGAATAAGAGGCATTTTCCAGCAGGCTTTCTTGGTAAAAAATGGGTTACAAACCAGTCCATAAATAGATCTTCGCAAATGTAAGCTGACTCCCGTCTCATTTTGATCACCGATCCTGGTGGCATGTTCTCTTGCCAAATTTGTTGCAAGTTGACACTCTTGAAGATGCAGTACGACGGCATAAAATTTCCCTCTGCGTTGCAACATTCCACTACTGTTATGGTCTCACCTCGTTCTTGCGATGTAACTACATGGACGTCTTTACTGCCTTTCACAGCTACAACTTTACCAGGTACATTGTTTAATTGAAGCCCTGATTCGTCCATATTGAAAATGTTTAGAGGTTTATCATGAAGGTCATTCTCTGTGAGTATTTTCGTCAAAAGCTCAACATATTTTTGCACCTCTTCTTTGTTCATACCTTCGGCTCGGGATATGGACACACCTTCGGCCTTTTGAATGCTGAAAGTGGGATTTCTTTTTAAAAATAGCTTGAGCCAATCAGCACCAGATATCTTTTTATCTTTATTGAATCGATTTTGTAGACCCATAGATTGTGCTAGATTATAAGCTATCACCCTCAAATTTTTGGACGTAGGCGCAAAACCAGAGGCCTGTAGTTTATGAATATGGTTACACGGCTTTCTTTCTGCATCTTCGCAAAAAGGATGCCCCTCCCATACTGCTACATTTGATGAATTTTCGTTTTTCTAAGCGTGCACGTAGTGTCCTATCAGGGATGTTGTTATTGCGAGCGGCTTGTCTGATGGGGACCTTATCTTGAAGCACAGCGTTCACTGCTCTCGTGAAGTCCTCCTGTGTCCATTTTCCCCTTGTACTCTTACGACACCTGTTTAGGTTACAACAAATTCCGAGAGATGGCGTTAGCTTAGTTTATAATAACCTAACTTCAAACTACATTCGTCAGAACGTCGACCTTTCGCGGATTTCTAATAAACAGTGGATCAAACTAAATACCTTTCAAACTTTTTCGGTACTTACCAACTATATATCACCAAATATCTTGTAAGTATATCGCACTTTCAACACGTTTTTTCACGAACGGCAAGAGTAAACCGCCTGCATGCACCTGTCTTGGGCAACTGGCGCTGCGTCCATCGATATTGCGAAATATCGGATTGTGTCGTCTCTCCCGCCGCCTCATGTCTCCCTGTTTTACCTTATTAATGATCTGACAATGCAAAATAATTTATTTTAAAGTATGGAAACGTAAATATTTATTTTTATGTTCTTAAAAATTATAGTTTTTTTTTATCTCTAACAACAAGTTTGTGTTTTCTGTTCTGTTGTGTTTTTGTTACAAAGTGTTTTTCTGTACACGCTACGGTATACAGACAACGCGGTTTTTAAATCAGTGCTACTGAAGATGACAACATATTTGTCGAAATACGTATTTAGTTTTTTGTGCTTTAGTGTGGTAAAGGTGTTTCAGGGATTTTGTTTAGTATCAAACCATACACTTCAAGTTTAGTTTATTTTCTCTGAACTTTATTTTTTGCTAACTAGGATGGCTAACTATGTGTAAACGGAGTATTACGTATTAGATGTTCCGCAGAGCTCCCCTTTAGAATCATTTTCATGTTTTTAACGATTTATCATATCCTTTCGTCAGACTAAATATCCTCGGATATCAGCTCGAAATATTCCATCATTTAATGGTGTAACGTATAGGATTAATTTCTTAATTAAAACTTGACTCTATCACTTGCTAAGAAAATCTGAAAGATATATGACGGCATGTGAATAGTATAAGTTTATATCATATTGTAATAAAACAACCGATAATAAACAATCAAGAGAATGAAACAGTTTCGCAAACTATGCAGATGTAGCGGCAATAACAAGTGCAGAAATCCGACAACTCAATTAAATTCTTCCAGCAGAATAGGTGTCAAGACTGGAATTTTTCGACATTCCGAAGAAAATGTTCTTCGATAGAAGCGAAATATATTGTTGAACATAGTCGTGCTTCGTGAAATTAAGAGTCGGAGTCTGAATCCCGATGAAGCCATTAGCAGAAGATCCTCCTCCGCGCAAAGTTTAGTGTCACCTTTTGTACTAATTTCATTATTTTATTCACTTGCTGTCTTTTACTGTTAATTTTGGCATTGTTTAATTCAGTTTTGTCAACATATTATTGTATATGCATTGCTCAAAGGAGGCCCTATTGTGTGGGATTTGTACTTACGTCACATAGTTAATTTTAATTATTTTAATATTTTAAGAACGTTGCTTTTATTTGCGAATACTTTTGTATTAACCACCAATTATTACAATTGCACCAATTAATCATACTGTTTTAATCACGTAAATTTGATTTCCTTTATATAATGTCACCTTTACATTTATATCAACGTTACTCAATTTATTGTTGTATTTCTGTAATATTCATTTCAGCATTTTCATAATAGTGTTACGATTGTGCATTGCTTTTCATTGCTTCTATTAGGTGCTACCACCTTGCTCTAAAATACAAGGGGGCAGAAAGTATGACGCCAGCACAATACTAACCTTCTATACAAAAATACAAATTATCAGAGACCAAATCAAAATATCTGAAGAGATGCTTGTTTATTTATTGCCAGCTTATACGAGACTTATTGTCTTACCTTTCACTCTTCACAAGGGTTGGTGAAAAATATGACAGACAATAGTGCCTCCAGCTTCATCTGCGTGCGTAGGTTCGAACACTGTACAGTTCGAAGGACATAAGTTGTCAAGGCGCCAGTCCGTAGTAATCTATTGTCTACCAACCTGATATTTTAAACCCCGGACCAAGTCCAATATTTAAACCCCAGGTAAAATAATTGGCAAGACCAAACACACACGCACATTCAAATTTAAAACCAGAATTTACTTAATCGTTTCAAAAATTAATGAAAGTGTCACCAAAAATGATTAAATAACCACAAAATTATGCAATAGACACCCAAAATTATTCAATACAACAAAATTATGAGATAATTTACCGAAGTCAATTATCGACTTCTTAAATTCCCACACAGATAGGACGCTTAATTAAGACACATCAAATAAAACATTTGCTTGAATATCAATAAATCTAAATACAATTAACGTATAAGCAATCCTAGTCAAATTATAAAATTAAAACATTATTTTAAATGATAAAATGAAATACAAAGGGTTTGACTTAATTAATTTTGAAAATTCATATTAAATGAGGTTAAATAAATGCGAAAGCAACTATTATTACTAAACCTACAGTAGTCGAGCAGCTTGGTCGCTAAATTGCGGAAGCAAATCACTAGCATGTGAAACACCCTGTATATCAGGGGCAATACGCCAAGATGTGTGAAGACTATAAGCAAGATTCTAGGTGGTATTGAATATAGCTTAGATATCCTCGCCTTACAGAAACAGATAACCTTAATTAATACACTACGATACTTAAATCGTTAAAATTATATTCTTTGGCCGATAACTCATACCAAAATTACCAAAATTACACTGGTTTATAAGATATAAAAAATAAAACATTAGGCGTGGCAATTACAGTAGCACACTAAATCTCAATGCATTAAAGAAAATTGAAACATTTGACAGTAACCGAACAACAATACTCGAAAAACCCCACAAAGAAGTTTAAATTACCTTAATAATTGAACGTTAAGTGACTAAATTGAATTTTTACAAATGCCATAAAATTATACTTAATACTTAAATTGACGATACTTGAAAATATGATTTGACAATGAAACAGTATTTAATCACTCCGATATGCCCCGGAAAACTATTATTGGCACGGCACAAGTGGTTGTGCCTAATTAAATTAATCGGCAGTGTTTCTATGCACATTAATTACACTTAAACAGCTACAAAATTGGATCACAAATACCTGATTCTGAACACAGTGTCAACAAGGACTCGACACAAGATTTCCTCAACAACTATAACCTCAAAGGATTTTGCACGATATGCAGGGCTGCGAATTAACGTCCAACGGCAGTAGTTAAAAATCTTCCATCAAAATATCATCGAAACGTCAGAATATCTTCCCAGATAATTAAACATATAAGTATGTGAACATGCCTTCTTCCAAATTACAAATAGCTGACTTAATTACAAGCACGTGTCGTCGAAATTTCCATACATGAAACGGCTTGCGTCTCAAAATTTCACCATACGATAAACCGCAAACTAAAAGGGCGGAAATAGGAAAATTCGCAATTAGAACTAATACAATATTCGATAGAAATACTCACAGTAGAAATTGAGCTTCCAATCCAAAAATTACATCCTCTATTTAGATTTAAACGTCATACATAAATATGCTTGGCAAAACTAATAATTAATCCCACAATTAAATAAGGTCAGATTAACGGTACACTAAATATAAGATTAATTTTGCTACTCTTGCATCGATAGATGTTATTAAGGCGAAAGCTGGATTCGGAAAGAGGAAGGTTAATTTAACGTTCCAGAATAATTGACATAAAATTTACCCAGGGCGCCCTCTACCTAGAGAAACATCTGTGGAACAATGACTAAAACGACTATTTTGGCTTAATCAACGATAATCTCAAGCGGATCTCTAGTTGTTAACGGCGGCTACCGCTGCGGTGAGAAACAGTGCACTTGCAAGTTCGGAAGTTCAGCACTTACCTATCTACCTATAGATGTAATATACTCCAAACTAGATTTATATCGATTTTACATCGACAAATAAAAGGAAACAATACAACCAAACTACAAATGATAATTAATATAGAAACAAAATAAATGTTCTCACAAATAAGGAAATAACAAGGACAAGAATAAATTTCACTAAATCCGTAAAATAAAAATACTACCCAAATGAACGGAACAAAATGTCACTAACATTACCAAATGTTACGTGAACGAGATAAATATATACAGGGTACCTTAAAAATAATAGGTACAAGATAATACGCGATAGAAACTAAAAATAAGTTGTAACATAGGATGTTCCTATTATTGTAAAAGCAAATTTATATAGTGTGTCGGATATCAATTATTAAATTATATATAAATAAATTATAAATCTTGCCATGAATTGCCCTCAACGCAATATCAAAAACCATATTTTTTAAACATGAATTAAACTAGAAATCTGCTACAGCTTTGGCAATCAAATATGGCCTATAGTAATAAGAACAATTCCAATTTCGAGCCACTGCATAATACCAAAAAAGGAATCCTGGATGTATAATCGATGAGTATTTAAGCGCTGTCGCAAGTTAATAAGTTGTCAACCAAAACCCACATGACTTAAAACAAAGGGAAACAACTATTAATATAACATAATAATAATAATTCCTAATTAAGTAAACAGAAATCTATTAACAAATGCCTCAAATTTAGAAGACAAAGTCAATAATTCTTTCTCTAAGACGGAAATGGCGCAAAGTAAATTAAATAGGCGACAAATATGCAAATAGGTGCAAAATCATCCGTAAGACAAATTAAATAATAACAATTTTATCAAAATAATCAATCGGGTTAACTATGTATAGAATATAACCCCTCTAAAATTATTAAATTAAATCTGTTATTCTTCGTAACGAAATCATTGTCATTTTATGTAACAATATATCGTAATAACTGGCCCAACAGTAAGAATTTATCGTAATGTCTTTCGGTTTCTACATCATTACCTTTTGCATCTTTTATGTTATAACACCTAACATGTAATTAATAAAATTTGTCCAAGTTGTAAGACACCGTATGTTAAATTAACTATAACCACAACCACGTAACAAACCATTGCAGGTACGTCCTTGTAAACTATAAATATTTGAAAGCTAACAAACTGCCATCTGTGCGCTAGATACCTCCATAAATATGTGATCAAATAATTACAGAGGTATTCTAGCTAGATAGTCGGTTATTCATTCAAGTCAAATAGATATGCAGAATGACGTGTTCTAATTATCATGTTTATCGTGATATTAGAGACGTTTTGAACTGCATAGCAACGATATATAAATAATAGGGACTGCTGATGATTTCTAAAAACGTTTGCTTATGTTCGCGTGTTTGTCGAAATAACCAATTTCAGACGTCCCAATGTTTGACGAAACGAAATGAAGTTGATATACAAAAGCAGAACGTGATAAGTTTAATCGACTCTACCTCTATTGTTTGCTGAAGAAAATATGAAATTTTAATCGAATTTGTGTGGGTTAAATACCAGTTTCGTAACATGAGGATTTCCGTTCGTAAATCGAAAAAAAACCGCTCTTTCTAAGTTGGTAAAAATCCGTCAGATATTTCGTGTTAAGAAAATTTGAACTTTATTAAGGCTGACATAATAAGAAATTGTTTATTCTATTGCACGCAAAAAATGTTTGGAATAGGATGCTTATTTAAAAAACTGTTTTCCATAGGACATTATAAGTTGTAGGGTCAGTTTTAAGTTGTAAGAGACAATTGGGATATAGTTTAAAAAAATTATAATATAACAACTACCTGTCCTGTAACATTCTCAAAGGCTTTCTCCATGTCTACGAGGGTGAGTAAAGAAGTACCTGTAAATTAGCACAGATGGCGCTGCCACTTCAAATCCAACATTGTGCTTCTTAAGAAGCATCTTTCCAAAGAACGCATCCTAATTTTCAGACTGACATGTCAAATAATTTTGTTGTGACAACCATTTGAAACTATTTAAAAATTGAAAACAACTAAATTTCGTCTGCTCATTAAACACTATTCTTAGGGCGATAAAACCATCACGCAAACCAAAAAAAAAGAAACTTGAAAAATATCCTGGAGACTCTTCACGTTCGGTCGTACCAACATAAATGACGGCGAAAATTCTGACCGCCCAATTGAGGTCACCACACCAGAAATTGTCGATAAAATCCACGATATAATATTGGATGATCGGCGAGTAAAGGTGCGAGAAGTTGACGAGGCAAAGGCATATCATATGGATCTGTGATTTTAAATAAATATTTCGATATGAAAAAGCTATCTGCAAGATGGGTGTCAAGTTTACTCACAATTGACAACAAACGTAATCCTTTGACAAATTCAAAGGAGTATTTGGCGTTGTTCAATCGCAATCCGAACGAGTTTTTGTGTGGTTTCGTAACCGTGGACGACACATGGATTCATCACAGCAGAGACCAAGGAATAGTCGACACACTTGGGTTCTCATAGTGAGCCAAGGTGCGTCTGTCGGCCAATAATGTGATGGCGACAGCTTTTTGAGATGCGTGCGCTGTCATTCACATCGATTACCTTCAAAAAGATGAAACAACAGCGGCGCATATTATGCAGAGGTGTTGGATCGATTCGATGGTGATTTGAAGCAAAAACGATCACATCTGGCGAGGAAAAAGTTCTCTTCCACCAGGAGAATGCACCGGCTCACAAGTCCGCAATCGCAATCGATTTGGGCGATCGAATGAAGAGGCCATCGATGAAACAAACGCCTATTTTGAGAGCCTCGGGAAATCGTATTATTTGGAGGGCATCAAAAAATTAGAGAAACGTTGGATAAAATCCATCGACCTGAAAGGAGATTTTGAAAAGTAAAACGCTATTTCGCCGAATAGAATGTTCATTGTCTCATTTTCAGGGACTTCTTGACCCATCCTCGTATAAGCACAAGTGTATTTCGTCATTGTATAGCAGACATTTTCTATTATATTTCCAATTATGCAGTGCGAGTGTAAAGTAAGGAATAAAATTTGTTAAATTTTTATCTCTACTTGTTAGCAATTTTTCTCGGACAGATCAATTTTTATTCACTATATTCAAATGAAAACAATACAGCAAGATATAACAACTTATGCTACAAGATTCATATATATATATATATATCTATATATATATATATATAAAGAAAAGAAATATTGCGGATTATAGAATAATAAAGTATAGAATTTCATGGGGTAACTCCGCTCAAAATGCAACTGCGGACACGTGTTTCGAACTACTTGGTTCTCGTCAGCGCAGTGTAGCCAAGGAATAGGATGGGATAACCTTGGAGCTGAAAAACATCAATCAGAGACATACACAAGGGACAGCCTACCAATTGAGGCTTCAGCTAGAGTGTCCTCGATACTGAGAATGAATCTAACGTCGCCGCGAGGTAGACATTGTCCACCTGCAAGCCATCTGAACCCACAGGATAACAATAAAGAAAAGAAATATTGCGGATTATAGAATAATAAAGTATAGAATTTCATGGGGTAACTCCGCTCAAAATGCAACCGCGGACACGTGTTTCGAACTACTTGGTTCTCGTCAGCGCAGTGTAGCCAAGGAATAGGATGGGATAACCTTGGAGCTGAAAAACATCAATCAGAGACATACACAAGGGACAGCCTACCAATTGAGGCTTCAGCTAGAGTGTCCTCGATACTGAGAATGAATCTAACGTCGCCGCGAGGTAGACATTGTCCACCTGCAAGCCATCTGAACCCACAGGATAACAATAAAGAAAAGAAATATTGCGGATTATAGAATAATAAAGTATAGAATTTCATGGGGTAACTCCGCTCAAAATGCAACTGCGGACACGTGTTTCGAACTACTTGGTTCTCGTCAGCGCAGTGTAGCCAAGGAATAGGATGGGATAACCTTGGAGCTGAAAAACATCAATCAGAGACATACACAAGGGACAGCCTACCAATTGAGGCTTCAGCTAGAGTGTCCTCGATACTGAGAATGAATCTAACGTCGCCGCGAGGCGCAATATTTCTTTTCTTTATTGTTATCCTGTGGGTTCAGATGGCTTGCAGGTGGACAATGTCTACCTCGCGGCGACGTTAGATTCATTCTCAGTATCGAGGACACTCTAGCTGAAGCTTCAATTGGTAGGCTGTCCCTTGTGTATGTCTCTGATTGATGTTTTTCAGCTCCAAGGTTATCCCATCCTATTCCTTGGCTACACTGCGCTGACGAGAACCAAGTAGTTCGAAACACGTGTCCGCAGTTGCATTTTGAGCGGAGTTACCCCATGAAATTCTATACTTTATTATTCTATAATCCGCAATATTTATTTTCTTTATTGTTATCCTGTGGGTTCAGATGGCTTGCAGGTGGACAATGTCTACCTCGCGGCGACGTTAGATTCATTCTCAGTATCGAGGACACTCTAGCTGAAGCCTCAATTGGTAGGCTGTCCCTTGTGTATGTCTCTGATTGATGTTTTTCAGCTCCAAGGTTATCCCATCCTATTCCTTGGCTACACTGCGCTGACGAGAACCAAGTAGTTCGAAACACGTGTCCGCAGTTGCATTTTGAGCGGAGTTACCCCATGAAATTCTATACTTATATATATATATATATATATATATATATATATATATATATTCACCTACATAAAACACAACGTTAAAATGTATTAAGTTACATTCTAGTTGATATATTGGAGACGTTATTCATTTACCAAATATATGTATCTCACCCAGATAAATATATTTACTTCTTTCGTCTCTGTTTGAAAACTGAAATATTATGTTTAATTCTTTATTTTAAAAATACATTTACATACAATAATCTTTTAATATAACTTATTTTAAGGCTGTTTTTTTCTTTCTTCTTTCTTCGACGGTTTCCAGCGGAATCTTCTTTATGCACGAACAAGAACGTGGAGAATCGGCCGACACTGCCAATTGTAGCATAATATCTTTATCACAAAAAATATAATAACTTGCACATTTAATATGTATACTCAATATGCGGTTAATTTTACATTGTGTGCTTGTAAAAATACTTTTATTTAACCTCTGTTTTTATAATTACTGGAGTCGATACACTTTTTAAACTTATTTGTCGACTCCTTATTTAAATTTTACTTATCAACGACTCTTCTGGCCGTTGTCGACAGACTACTGCACTCTATGTCTGGAGTTTGATGTTCGACTTGAAGTCTAGCTGTCGACTCATACGATTGCATCACGTAGTTTCCTTCTTATAGCTGGATGCCTGCGAATTCCTGCTTTCTAAATAGTCTGGGTAATCCCGCTCACAATTCACACCCACACATTCTTTTATGCCGTGAGAATCTTTATCGATATCGCAGCGCTTATCTTACTAACATATACTTTTGGCGTCATAATGCTTACACATAATAAAACTTATTTATTTACCTATGACTACATGAGAATTAAAATTACAGTAATATATTCATTGATTGCAAGTATATTTAAAATATTCACAAAAATACTATTTATTAGATTATTTAATATCGCAAACTTATAATATTAATTTATAAAATAGGCTGTACCATTACACTGTCCGAGGAATATTGCCAAAAAGTAGGCATAAAAATCTAACGAATAATCTCTTATTGGATATACGCATTGTTAGTAATATTGTTGTTAAATTCCTAAAATTATCAAGAGTTAATATATTTATAGTCTTATTTTTGTCATCAACAAATTATGATTCATAGCTTTAATGATTGTATCATAATAATAGTGTTACATTTCTAACGCAATTGTCTTTGCTCGTTTATTATATTACTAAACACACTTGCTATAAAAACTATAATTAAGCTTCACTGTTAACATTATATTAAATAAAAAGCATAATTGATTTCAATTTTCCAGAGAAACAAGATAGTCAACAATAACAATGTACCTTGAAATTAAATTAAAACATAGCAAAAGCTTCCAGAAATTATACTGAATTGACTGCAGTCTTTTAAAGTCACTCATTACATTCAGTCGCCTCATAATTTTCTGCTCCATTAACTAATTAACAAACAAAACTATTCCGCTACTAAATTGACGACGGAGAAAATAGAAATTACAAACGAAATTGTACAAAAGCTCCTTGTTTACGTCGGATCAGCGAGCTGAAGTTTTCCTATACATTTCTTTTGAAAACATTTTCATTTACTTTTGTTCTGTCTGTAAGTACCACGTGCATAAGAATATTACACCTTGGTCATTACCGTTGCACATTATCGGATTATCTCTCAGTTCTCTTGTTAAGGTTAAGTGCCGATGTTGCTGGAGCATTATGTAGAGGGAAGAAACACAGTTCGCCCATTACAGGGCAATTTCTCGAGGAACGGCTATTTACTTCAAGGCATATAATGGATACATTCGCGTGTGTCATCTAGGTGTTTACACATTGTCGTCCCAGTTGTTCGGCTCAGGTTACAGTCTCCTGTAATAGCAAGTCTGGCGTCGATGATACGACAGAGTGGTAACGTAATGAAGTCCGGCCTGCTATGCTCTTCCGCTAGAGTAAACAAACACACACGTATACATGTATAGTCGCGGATTTCCTCTTGAGAAATCTAGTTTGCGGAAAGTTCATGGTGGATGTGTGTACTTTAAAGCAAAAACTCGAGTAACGTTAATGGTCCCTCATTAAGGTTATGTTTGTTCAAGGTGTATTGGGACGGATACATTATAAACTTAGGGAGGTTATTCTTGATATTGGCTTCTCTATAAGGAAACGTCGTAACGAACCACAATTTAGTTTTGCCTACACAAATAATATACCAAACTAAGCTGTTATTTGAAAGGGCAAATGGATAAATGTGTTATTATATTCAGCTGAATTGACACAAAATTCATTTTAGATAATTTCTCAGTGATTTTTTTATTACTAGAGTCAAAAGCTTGAATATTTTTTATGAACATCTACTAAACGGAAACATAATAATACGTACGACATGCAACTCCTATTATTGTTAGTTTCTGCTAAAAAGGACTATTTTGTTGATAACAACATCTTCCTTGCATACTAGTTATATAATTGCATTCTATTACTTGGAGAGAACCCGTAACAGAAATAAATTAATTGATCAGAGACTATGCTCGTCGCGACGTCTCCAATCAATCAATATTTTTCCCCAGTAACACTCAATGAATTAATGAGTATGCTCGTCGCGGCGTCACCAATTACTGAGATCCACAAAACCAGTGTGCAATATAATTGTGTGAATCAGAGCATGCACTCACCGTTAATAATTATTATTAATCGCTTATGATTAATAATATTTCAGATGTTGACTTCGAAGTAGAACCGTCGATGTTATTATATCTGTGACCCACCCTGTATATCTAGCTCAGATTATTAGTAAGAGCGTGAGACTGCTCAAAAAGATGTAAACTAATGCTCTTTGCGCCACCCATTTTATAATAATAAAGGCGTCGCTGTTATTAAAGTATTGAACAATTAAAATGGGAAATTGCACTAACTAATACTAGGCCTACCTCAAAGGAAACAAATCAATAAAAACCATAACAATTTATTAAATAAAAACAAGTGAAATTTGAAATATAAAACTTAGTTACATCACAATAATAATATTAATTGAAGTACTAATTACACAAAAGAAATATTGAAACCAAAATATAAATGATTGTTGAATAAATGAATATAACTTTAACTTTAGTTGTTAAAAATGACTCGATTTATACTAAATTTAAATTCATTACAAAAACAAAGAAAACTAAATTTTAGAGAGACGGTACGTACAGAAAAGCAAAATAGTAAGAACAGGTTCGACAAATAAACAATCTAATGAAATTAATTGGTCAAATTCGGTAAACTAATTGATGAAATATGGTGCAGCATTTACCTTAAAATTTCTATGAACTCAGTATTACAAATATCAAAACTTTACTAGTATTTAATACATTCAGAATGATTTGACCATATGTATAACAAAAAAAAAGACGATAATAGTGACTTTTACAACACACAAATTTAAAAGAACATATACAAATTTAGACAAACACAAAGACTTAATGAACATTTTGGACAAATACAAAGGTTATTGATGATCGTGCCTTGCGCACAATAATATTTAATTTTATTAAACAAATATTTGTTTTTAAAATTTCTGTCAGCCTGGTAGTTGTACAGTTATCTTGCTACACGAAGTACAAGAAATAAAAACTCAAACATCTGGAAATTTAGTGTTTCCGTACGCCAACAAAGATTGTTCCCGGACGCCTATTTCTGCTACCGCTACCGTTCAGTGTTGTTAACGGGCCCCTGAGTTAATAGTATCGGTGAGATATCCTCTAAATTCGGACCAACGCCGTAAATTGAAGGACGATAGATACTCCAGCAATTTCTTATTTGGAAATCGAGATTTAAATCACCCTAACCGGTGTATCCATATTGTGAACATTAACACCTCGTTTCCATGGACATCTTCACCAAAGGACTAGCGGACTCAACGACGCCGGGACCGGAGTTAAGATTTATTCAACTACCACTCCTTTAATTCTAAAATTGTCACTAATATACCGGTGTCCCAGCATAATGTAGATAGCGAATAATTTTTGATACAAAAATTGTAGATAATCATAAGCTCTACAATTTAGAAATATTTTCATTTATACAGAGTGTTCGACAACTACGAACCAATACAAACTTATATTTTTTTAAATGGAATGCTATGCATTTTTTACATTTTATGATATGGCCATTTTTTATTAAAAATTGTACAATATTTGGAAAGTTGCTACGAAATAACGATTGATGATGAAATACCTATTATGGGCTCAATTAGTAGAGATATATTTTCAGTACGTGGAATTAATATTTATTTCGACACATCTACGCACTTTCTTTAGAATTACATACTATTCGCTAAAGTTAAAAATTCAAAAAAAATTAAATGGAACACCCTATATATTTATCATTGAAAAGTACTTAAAATTTACTAATTAAGTATATATACTTTCTTGTGTCTGTGGGCGATATTCCAAAAGTTATAGGATATTATATATGAATAAACCCGATTACGATTTAAAAATATAAGTTGCTTTGACTTAATTACACAAAGCAAAATTAAAATGAATCGAGAAGAGTTACCCCTAATATTATGTTTTTACAAATAAGTAATATTTATTGATATTTTAAAACTCATAAAATGAAAAGTTTGGAAGTTAATGAATAGCTAAAATATCGCAGTCGCTCTGTGTCATAAAATTGTTTATCGTCATACTGAGATTTATAACTCCACTTGAACAGCAAACCGTCAATACAAGTATTTAAATGTACTTTATTGAAAACTTCTATAACTTTCGCAATATCTTGAAGAACATATAAGTTACTATTTTCAAGCATCACAGTAATTATAAGTTATCATATAACAAATTACAAAATCTTCTTTAAGGGTCTCTTAATAAAGTTTCTGCTATCATCAAGGACTCTAGAAAGTTTACGCACGTTTGTAAGAGGATTTTCTTGAACGCATAACAAAAGAACCTTTTGTGCATTTGCATTTTCTACGTCAGCAGTACCACGGCTCCTTTTTCATACGGAATACTACCAGTTTCTTCAAATAGTAAACAATTTTTAATAAGCACACATCGATGGCAGTCCCATATTTCTATACTTTTGCTTGTATATCTTTGTGACAGCAAACAATCACTTTCCCCAAAAACATAGACCATATCTATTAATTCTAAATTTAAATGTTTCATTTCGCACTTAACATAAATTTACTTTTATTTAAACTGAACATACAACGCCTGCGATATTTTTTATATTATTTCTAATTCATGAACTTCCAAACTTTTCATGGGTTTCAAAATTCTGATAAAAAATACGTATTTGTAAAAGAAAAATAGAAGTAACTCTTTTCGATTAATTGTAGTTAAAGTCTAGTGCAAGTCATGTCAACTCATATTTTTAAGTCGTAATCGGGTTTATTCCGATATAATATTCTATTACATTTGCAATATCGCCCATAGCCACTAGGAATTCCATATATTTAATTAGTAAATTTTAAGTACCTTTCAATGACATATAAATATATCCACCTTTCTTTCTAGAATTTTTAACTTTAGCCAATGGTATGTAATTCTAAAGAACATGCGTAGATTTGCCGAACTGAATACCAATTCAAGTACTGAAAGATATATCTACTAATTGAGGCCATAATAGGTATATCATCACCAATCGTTATTTCATAGCAAATGTTGTACAAGTTTTAAAGAAAAATCGCCATATCTCAGAAACAGCTGAAAATCGATAAATACAAGTCAGTTTAATCAGCCAGTCAAGGGTTATAATAAAATGTAAAATAATAATAATAATAATAATAATAATAATAATAATGTCCAACAGTACATGCCAATTACAGGACAACAATTCTTGATTAACTATAAAACAAAACACAAAGTAGCATTCTCATAGTTATAAAGAAAACTGAACATACGCACTAATGCGAAATTTATTTCCAAATTAAAACTCTAGCATTGAGATGTAAAGTTATGGAACACTTCAAGCTTATATACAAAGGAAAACACACGCATAACTTGAATAGAAAAACTAATACTCAAAATCTGATACAGTGGTTCATATTGTATTAATAATAACAATAACAATAGTAATAATGAATATAAAGCTTAACATATTAGACCAAGAAGTAAATATTTAATAATTAATACATCATAGCCAATGCGTTTAGATTACAAATTAAAATAAATAGTATTACAGACATATGAATTGAGTCAAATCGAAAGACATATCTATTTGTTGTTAGAGTGAGGCTTTTGAATAAAAGGTAATTAAGTGAAAAGGATCAGGGCAAAGTTGGTTGGCGTTCCTAGCCATATGAGTGAGAGGTGCCTTTGCAAAAACATTTGACCTAGCTCGAGCCACCACAAAAGTATCGCTCGAACACGTACCGTATCTGGGAACCAAAAAATCCACAGCGAGAGTAGATTTGGGGCATAAATTCTATTACTAGCCAACCCAACCAGAAAATTTGCGATCTCTCTGCGTTCCAAGAGGGAAAGAACGTCATGTTACAATAGCAGACTCTCATAATCAACGACTCTAGGAGGATACGTGCCGCGAGCCTTGTACGAGAAGTACTTCAAAAATCTCTTCTGTACTCTCTCGATCAGAAGGTTTTGGTAAATGTAACAAGAATACCAGATTATAGGGTATCCTTGGGTCGCACCAGTAAGTAAAACAGTATCTTCAATGTATTCATGAACTCCCGCCACGAAAATTCAAACGTTGATCAAATAACACTCCAATATTCCTCATTTGTGTTTTCCTGGGAATAGGAATTTGATTTAATATGTAGGGGAATATTAATGGCCCGTTTCTTGTAGTATACGTAACTACCGCACATTTATTAATGATGATTTTTATTTTGTTCCGCTGGCACCAGTTGTTAATAACACGTAGATCACTCTGTAGGGCTTCACAATCGCAGACTGACGAGATCATTGAATAAATCTTATAGCATTCCATTCAAAAAACATAAGTTTGTGTTGGATCGTCGTTCTCGAACACTCTATATAAATGAAAATATTTTTAAATTGTAGGGATTATGATCATCTACAATTTTTGTATTAAAAATTATTCTCTATCTACGTTATTAGATACCAATAAGGGACTTTACCGTTCCGCTGACAAACCCGGTATAATTACATTTTTAATAGCAATGACGGGTTATTGGACCTTGTTTTTTCGAACAGTTTCCACTTCTTCACATCATCGTAGAATTTAGCACAATCCTTTTGACATTTCGTGTGAAACTAATAAGTGGCAAAAACATTTTCATAATTTAGATTTTGGTGTGAAAAGCACTCCAAAATCGCTAATTCTTCGGGTCCCCCGCGCCAATTCTAATTATATTAGCGGAAGGATACGCGACGAGGGTCGACATAACTAAGCATACGTGTGTAAGTATGTGAGTGTGTCACTTTGGGCTAAGGGCTTGTTACGTGTTTGTTTTATTCATAACAGCTTTTACGTATTCAGCGGTTGCCAGCATGGAGTAGCGGTACGCAACATCCACCACCTTCTAGCGAAATACAGAAGTGATTCTCGTTAATTCAAATAATGTATATACGTTTAATGCGTGTGTCTAGATGAATGTACAATTTCTTTGTCAAGTGTTACTACAGAGGATACTCACATATTGTAAATAAATATATACATAAATAAGTTGACAAAGGAGTGAGGCACGTAGGATCAACGCTTCAGCCTGTTAAAATAATGAGAAGCGTGATGCTGCGAGGGGGGAGTATAAGATGAAATAATTCATCACGTCCATATAAGTTTTAAGTTCTAAATGTTTATGTCGATAAAGTTTACCACATTTATCTAGTATTATGTACCTACTTTTGAACTGCTAGTCTATATAAAATTCAGTATTTGAAATTACATCATAGAATAATAAATCATTTGCACTATAATAATTTGAAAATTCACGTTGGAGAAATATATTGTTATCGTTGTTAGAAATATTATAATGTTCAATTTTGTTAAACAAGAATATATTATTCTCCGATTAAATTTTACTTATATCTCATATGGTTGGGTTCGTTCTAAATATATGATGATTAGTTTAAATAAAGAAACATACATTTTATATGTTTTCAAATGTTAAAATAATAAAAAGTAAACTCTATTTCTCATGTATATTAATATTATTTACAAGAAAAACATATACGCAATATTTTTAATTAGAAATGGTTTCAGTAAGCAACTACTTTCGACAGAATATTTATAAATGTCAAATTATTTTTTTTAACATAATCAAATCTTATGATATACAATTTGACTTATATATATTCTGTTACTTTTGAAATTAGTCAAAATGTAATTTTTAAACACTCCTACTTTTTTCCGAAATCAAGTAATTGAAAATTCGATATCACCCTATTTTATGTGAATTAATTATAAACTAGTTGAAATTGTAGTAAAACAATACTTACTTAAAATTACAAAGATCCACATTGAATGTACGTATATTGTAAATGAAGTAGTGAATTTGTACGAAGATGCTACGTTTTCTGAACCTGTAACAACAAAAAAATATAAAATTAATACATGGCAACAAAAACACTTTTTATTGAAATTTGGATATTATTATCCTATGGTTTAATATGCACATATACTTTTAAACCAAAATGTGTCATGTGAGTTAAATTTAGTTGTCTGAACATCCAATTAGTACCTGGAAAAATAAATGTTCTTGCACTAAATCTTCTTATTTTAAACAACAATACAGTAGATGTCCAGCCTTAATTCGAGAAATATAAGTTTCTAAAAACACTGAATTTTTGAGAATGACAATAATTCAAAAACATTCCATTTAAACCTATACTATCTTATTACTAATTACTTTAGAATTGTACTGGGAATAGAAAAATTTAATAATATACAGTGTGTTTAAAAAACTACAACTATGGTCATGCACCGACTTATAGAACACTTTTTATAATTCAAAATTGATTTAAAAGTGCTCCTAATGAGAGGCTATCATAGGAAAAACCCAATTAGATAAAGCTGCATTTATCAAGGTACAATCTGCATTCTCGGCGGAGATGACGTAAAACAAATATCTAAATAAAAGTATCGTTTGTTGAAAAAAGAGTGCCTTCTCTACTCATGACGAAAAGCCTACAGAAAACTTCGTCAGAGTAACTAAGACATTTTGAACTCTCAAATTGTAATAAATCAACCTTTATTTTTAACTAGCTGGCTCTGCAGACGTCGTTCTGTCTATGCCAGTAGGTTGCGCGATGAGTATAAATTCTATCAAAACAATAGCGCCATCTATCTGACGACAGCATATACCAAAACAATATTGCCGACCACGCGAATATATTCTGTACATATAAATCACTTTGGTTTATAAATATAAAATTATTAATAACTCGAACACAGCGCCACCTATCCGGTCCAGATTTTGCGATTTACTCATTTGACATTAAACCAGCATATACTATGAATATGAGTCATGTTGGTCCAGAATTATAGAATTTGTTCATAATTTGATTACGACAAATACGCAAATATATTGTTGGAATATGATCCCAATCTATCAAGTCGTTCGGAAGTTACATGATCACCAACAGTGAAAAAAATTGGGATAATTATAAAGGAAAATCGGAAAGTTTTGACAAAAACTTTATATATATAGGTATATCAAAGAATAAGGAATTATCGTGGATACATAAAATATCAGAAAAAGAAAAATATTTTCTTCGTTTTGTCCGTTATGCTCTTCAATTGAAAAAAATCTGGAAAATCTGGGGGGTAAGCTTGAAAAACAACCGTAGACACGTGTTTCTGACTAATTGGTCGTCATCAGTACGGTGTAGCCAAGGAATAAGGTGGGATAACCTTGGAGATGTAAGCTAAACGGAAGACCGTCAGGTGACAGACCAGAATTTGTAACTTCAGGTAGAAGATCCTGATTAATTTCTTAAAGAGCTTTTTGTACATCGTTTTCTTTGTATTTCTTATAATATTTTTCACCCAGAACAATTTTTGCCATTGTCTTCAACTAAAAATACGTAAGTTTTAGTGATTGTCCTGTAATGAAATTTAGTTATTGGCCCCGGCCAGTAAATAAATGTGATGCAATTATTAACTAGATTTTCTAACAATAGCATTATCCTACATTAGGCAATAGAACGCAAACCGTAACATTAATTTAGTGCGATCAGTAAGAAAATTCAGGGATTGGCCATGCGTCCAATCACTAAATAAAACGTGCAACATAATGTTCAGTGGTTGGCCTCCAGATTTTATAGAGTATTTTAGGTTATAATGCACCATCATATCAGAATTGCATCAAATATATTATTAGAAAGTCACCAAATTCATTTCCTAAATAATAAACTTGTAAATATTTAGAAAAATAACTTTCAAATGGCAGCACACTCTTGTTGGCACACACTATGTTTCCAGTAAACACAGCTTGTTCGGGTCACTACCTCCTACAACATTAAGTATTTGTGAAAATGGTGGAAGAATTCCTAGACCGCTTGTCACCAGATGTAGGTAGTGTTGCCTGATTGTGCGGATCTTCACATATACAAGATTAATATGACAAATTTCTACTTAATTTATGTTTTAGTGGATCGGCCAAAAACTGGACGCTAAATAGGAAAAGGCCAATCACTGGGTGGTTTACCCTATTACTTCTGGTCCGCATTTTATTTTCTTTATACAAAAATTATTACAAACTGAGTTCTAAAAACTATTCTACTCTTAATAAATCTGCATAAAATGCATAATTTACTAGATATTTGCAGAAACTTCTATTAGAAAAGCGTAAAACATCTACTTCATATTTGCAAACACTCTTCTTCGTTAATAGTTAAATTTACTTTTGAGTTGTTTTGCGTTCTTTAGGAATTTCTTTAGGCATAGTAGTTGACGAAATATTAGATATTATGGCACAATTATATTCCAATGCCGTATACGGCCTGGTATGCAGATCATAGTGGTTTACCACCTCAAACTAATATGCTGGGATATTACACCTATCTAATCAAATCACTTATCCTTAGAGGTTTACGAATGAACATATAGTTAGGCAATATTCGTTAACACGGCTTTGCCGGACTTGGAATTTTCTGGTTAATTTATGTTGATTTCTCAGCTGCACTGAACTAAATTTGCATCCCCGCAATTTTATTGATAACGATGCGGGGGGAGGGGTGCTCTTAGCCACCCTCTTCTCATATTTAAGACCTAAATAATTCTAGAACGATTGACGGTGACGTGTCCTTTAAATGGAACGTGTTATGTAAACAAACGGCTGACGCAAATATCTTTTTGTCATGTTAAAATTTGGGGTAATAGAAAACATAAATGTTATCTATAACAATAACGTTAATATAATAATATTAAAATTTAAAAGAATAGAAAGTAGGATTAGATGTGTTCCTATAATGAATAGTAATATTTAAGACGCCAAATTATAATTACAAGAAAAAAATGCAAAACGTACGAAATTAGAAGAAAAAAAAGTATTATTCACAAAAGCAAGTAATCTATTTAATAAAAATCAAATGCTGTTCTGTAGTCCGAATATGGTTTTTAGGGATAACAAAATTGTAAAATTTGCCCAGAAAATTGAAAAATTCGGAAAAAACACAAAATGCTTTTTTCGATAGGATTTTTTATGAACTCAAAACCATATCTCACGATCCTAATGATGGATATGCGTATTCCTTTTTTGTGTTATTTGCTATGGTCCTGAAAAATTTTCAAGGAAAAAAAATCGGGATAATTATAAAGGAAAGTCGGAAATTCTGGCAAACTACAAAACTAATAATTTTTGTACGCACTCTCGATCATAACTAACGATAGGAACGATATATTTGGTTGATTCTTTCTTTGTTTTGTTCGTTATGCTTCTGGGAGGAAACTAACTTGAACGTCTTCAATTAAAAAAAAATCTGGAAAATCTGGGGAAAATTTTTGAAAAACAATAGTAAGACTATAAATGTATTTAGAGATGTATTTTGAATAGTTTTTTATTGCAAAAAATTAAAATTAAGAATTCACATGTATACAAAAATTCGAAATGGACAAACGTATACAAAAGCCACACACCTTATTTTTTATCATATATTTGGATTAAATTATTTTAATGAATCCAAGGATTACCTTAGGAGAAACCCGTGTGTAACAGAACTAAAAAAATTTAATTACTATTTTTACTTATTTTAGAATTTATGTTCACCTATGTCTTCTAAATTAATAACTTGTTAACTCTCTGCACTCACGAACTTGTTTATTCAATAAAAAAAAATTGACATTTTAACTTTTACTATAGAATTTTTAATTGTTTTGTTACTACACCCTTTACATAGTTAACAGAAAGTACTTTCGAATTATATCTCCAATAAATATGGGAGTGTGAGGGGTAGAAATCTCCATGTAAACAGATTTTGATTGTTGACAGAATACTCAAATCAAGTGGCATTAAGACACGCCTAAACGTTTGCTATAATGACCATTCCGTCTAATCACTAAAAAATAAATTTGTTGATTTTAAAACTTGACTTGCTAAGAACTTTTTTTAACATTTTACATTAACCACTATTTTACTAAAATAAGTTATATGAAAATAGAAAAAGAAATGATAGATTCTCAGTAATGGCTAAAGATCGCCTTCTCTTTTATAGCTAGATAAATTTGAAGGAGCTACGTTGGCAAATTCAATCCTATATTTTATTTTAGAAAAATTCCTTCAAATGTTTCAATTCGCCAACTCAAAGAATAGTACTCAATTTAAAATAGCTTTAAAACTTTTCCTGTGTCTCATCGCATTTTCCTTTGTTACTGTAGGCCTTTTAAAACTCTGTAAATAAAATCCGTGGTCTACACAAAAAAAAAAGGAAAGGAAGTAAGGTAACATTTAGAATAATAATTGCTGGGAGGCGGGTATTTATTCAATTCGTAACTTTTTCAAACCACGCACAAAACTATATGGAATTTCAAAGAACATTATAAGTTACAAAGGACTTTAGCAAGTCGGTCTTATATCTAATACACTTCGCGAGGTGCGACGCGCGTGTTCTCGCTGTGATAAAATGATATGGGTGGGAATTTAAAAGTTTTAAAACTCGTCGACTCGGCAAACCTGACGTCGTTTTTTTCCTGCATCTCTCGCTCTAAAAAAGTTAAAAGTAAATGCGACGGAATGGCATTGCGGTAGTGTTCAGTTAACACCACGTTTACATCCTTTAAATATTTTCGTTTGAATGCTAAATTGACAGAAAAAATAACAGAACTTAATGAAATATATTTCCATTACATACAATTTTACGTTTTACAATTGCACATTTACTATTTTTACAACCACTTCTTAGAAATTAAAAAAATGATCTCTGTTGCAGTACTGGAACGAAATTATTCTGACACTGTACTATATTTTCTTATACGTAGTATAAGGAAGTATTGTGATGACGAAAATTTTCGACGTCGAGTTCTTTTCAGATGTCCCCCGATAACAAAAAAGTGGTTTTTGAAAAATGTCTGTGTGTCTGGCTGTGTGTCTGTCTCTGTGTGTGAGTGTGGCTACGATAGCGGTCAAACCGCTGTAGATACCAATTTCAAACGTTGTATTTACGTGTATAACCCCCCTCTGATTAGTTTTTCAGTAAAATCCGGACCGGAAGTCGTAGTTTACTTCAGTTAAAAAATCGAATTTTGCCGATATTTGGTCAACTACTAAGATTAAGTAAGTAAAAGTTTTTCGAAATTCCTATCGGAAGTAGGTCTTTTACTTCTATAAAAAATCAGTTTTTTGCGAATATTTCGCAAGTCATGCTTTTTAGGCAGATACGTTACGGGTATAAATGTATTTAAAACTTAAATTTCAAACGACCGTAGTGTTTTAAATATACAATGTGTTAAATGATGTGGTTTCCTATAGGGAAGAACATTTTAATATGAGTTTTATGGGAAAAACTTATGATAAGATAAAAAAACTTGAAATTATGTCGAGTTGTAGATTTTGAATATGACTAAGTTCGAATATTACTTCAGTATCGCATTACCCATGTATTATTCATCAACCGACGATATTGCATGACAGTTCAGCTAGCTTTATTTGTGAAAAATGTTGACGTTGAGGCACCGAATTTACCTGGTGAAATGTTATGGTATAGGAGAAGTCTCGTATAAATATGCAATACAGTTATTTAATAAAAAATACTCGTATGTAAGTGTAAGCAGAAGAACATTGAAGAAATTAATTGATAAGTTTGTTGAAACGAGATCGGTTTCCGACAAAAAGAAGCTTCACATAATGATGATGATGCTGTGACCATTATGGCTATCGAATCAGTTGCGGAATATCCTAGGAGTTCTTTACCCCAGCGAGCAAGTGAACTCAAGGTTAGTCATATATTATTGCAATTAATTTATAGAGCGAATAAAATTTATTCATATAAACCTAGATTTAGGCACACCTTAGAAAATGAAGATCACGCTTCAGACTCGAGTTTTGTTTATGGTTTGGTGGGAACACTGTGGAACATCACCCTTTTATCACAATTTAATGTTTAGTGATGAAGCAACGTTTTTGACAAATGTTTTCTCCCAAAATTGTAGATATTTGGTCAAACATTAATTCAAATTTTTAGAATGTCCGATTCAGCGATATCAAAAAGTCAATGTTTATTGCGGAATGTTATTAAAAAAGATCATTGGACCCTATTTTTGAATGGACAAAAATCAACACAATTACTTCGAAATTTTTCAGAATTTTTTATTACCATAACTTGATCAAGAGGAATTACGACGCATCTACTTCAAATAAGTTGCGTGTCCAGCTCATGGCACCTTGACTGCAAAAGAAAGTCTTAAATGTACAATTTGCTAATAGACGGATTGGACGACACGGACTAATACATTGGCCAACTCGATCACCGGACTTAACTCCCATGGATGTGTTACTTTGGGGTTACCTAATGCTAAAAGTGTACAGGAAAACAATAGAAAATGATTTTAACTATCTAAAAATGCGAATTACGGAGGCGAGAAATTAATGTTGAAATGTTGAACAAAACTTACAAACAATTTAGAAAAAGAGTTAAAGATTTCCCTGAATGTGGGGGAGATTATATGGAATAATGATAAAGTTTAGTGGTCATCCTTTTTTACAAACACAAAAACAATAAAAGTTTAATCGAAATGACCTTTGCCTTTTTTCACACACTAGTCATATTTAAAATCAAGGACTCGATATAATTTCAAGTTTTTTTCTAATCTTAAATGATGAGAGTAGAAGACCGGAGAGAAGAAAATAACAAAGAAAAAGACACTTCCAGAAGCTACTATTTTGGTAAAGAAGGAAACAAAACTAGAGTGTGTCAATATTTCTTTATGCGAAATTTAAAGGGAAATAATGGAGAAATTTTAACGGCGCTTAAACATAAAACTTTAATGGTACTTTTTGATAACAAAGACCATCTAGGGAAGCACACTCCTGTAAACAAAACTGCACGAGCGGAAATCGATATTATAAAACATCACATTAAGAGCTTTTCTCCGATATATCTGAAAACAAAAAATTGGTCATTGCAACAACGTACGATTTGCATAAAGTGTATTATATTGAAAACAACATTAAAAGTAACTTTCTGTGTACAAGCTGCAATATATCAGTATTTACACCAAAAGGATCAATGTCACACCTATATTCGGTACAACAATTTAAAACCAGAGGATTGTGTCTTACGTGAAGACGAATATGAAATTTCAGCGGAGAAAATAGAATTCTTCCAAATTTAAGGAATTAGACAAGGAAGGTGTTTCAAATACTACAGATGTTGAATCAATCAAGGAATGAATCAATTGATCTACAATCAGTTCTGAAAATTCTGTCGTCATACATTTGTTCCATGTAATACAGCAAGAAAATTAACATGTACAACATAACAATTTATGAATCTAGCCTACCAAATATACTTTATTGCTACTCTTAGACTGAACTGAACAATAAACGTGTACGTTCTAAAATAGGGATATGTCTCTTGAAATGGGTTAACACAGTTCCAAACGAAGTTCAAAAAATGTCATTGTTCTCAGATAAGTGTGGAGGACAGATTAGAATCCAGAGTATTGTTGCTTTAATGCTGTATCTTTAAAAACACACACATTGAAATTATAGAACATAAGTTTCTTTAAACGGGTCATTCTTACATGGAAGTAGATTCAATGAAGAGCGCTATTCAGAAAGGAAAGAAAAATTTGTCAGTTTATGTTGTACATAATTCGTTAATCACTTCTAAAGAAGCCCACTCTAGGAGAAACCGTAATAAAACAAGAGATCCTTACATATCAACAGAGCTAAAATTCTCCGAGTTTCTAGACGTGTAAGACTTGGCAAAAGATTACTAAAGAATAAAACATACGATACTGCCAACGAAAACGTAAATTGGCTCAGTAATTCTTCGATTGTGGAGTATAGGTACGATTTCTTTGGACACAGTAAACAAACGGGCATACAAGAAAAGGTTAGAAAAGCACAGGAAAACTATATAAAAACAGTTTAGTTTAAATGTCTGTTCAAAAAAATGATATCAATTTCTACCGAAAAAAATCAAGTCAACCTCATCTTTCCACCAATGAAGCAATTCCAATTGAGCATCATGGATGGTACGGTTCCCTACCCGTCTTCGATTGTGTTTCTGCTGAAGCGGTTTTCGAACCAAGAATTGATAAAACTGAATCAGATTTAGTCATAATTTAAAAAAATGAGGTGTGGCCACCACAAGACTTTCTTATATGTATGAGCGTTTCAAATTATAGAGGTTTAAAATTTTTGTATATAAAAATTATTTAAAATCCTATTATAAGTACTTCTATTCTCTTAATAAATCTCTATAGACTGCGTACTTTGCGAGATATTCGAAAGAAAGTGCTACTCGCTAAGAGTAAAAGTGTTACTTCCGGTCCAAATTTTGAAATTACATTTATAAAAAAAATATTTCAAAACCAACTCTAAATACTTTTGTACTGTTGACAAATTATAGAATCCATAATTTACGACATATTGGCAAAAAATCGCTATTCGATAAGAGTAAAAGTGATACTTCCGGTCTGAATTTTTAATTTTTTTTATACAAAAGATATTGAAAATAAGTTTTAAATAGTTTTATATTCGTCGCGTACTTGTCTAAAAAGCATGACTTGCGAAATATTTGCAAAAAAACTGATTTTTGATAAGAGTAAAAGACCTACTTCCGGTTGAAATTTTGGAAAAAAAGTTAGTACAATTTTTATCAAATTTAATTTTGAGTACATTTGAATTCTTTATAAATTTGTATAAACTTAATAATTAACGAAATATGTGCAAAATTCGATTTTTTTCATACTACTTCCGGTCTACCGATTTTACTGAAAAACTAAACAGATCTCAAGAGGGAGATTGTACACGTAAATACAACATTTGGAATAGATATCTACAGCGGTTTGAGCGCTATAGTGCTCACACACACACAGACACACAGACATTTTTAAAAAAACCACTTTTTGGTGTCAGGGGACTTCAAAACGTGGACATTTGCAAAAATCTCGAGGTCGAAAATGTTCATCATCACAATACTTCCTTATACTATGCATAAGAAAGTAAAAAAAAAAATATGTCAATTTTATAAAATGGTTGTAATAAAAGAATCAATAAAAAATAATATGAATTTTCTCTCACTTAATCAAATCAATTAAAAACAGGACATTGCGGCAAAACTTACTAAATCACATTTTCTCGAAAAATGATAGTGAAAATATAGATTGCAATTCCATGAAATGTGGTACTAGTGGTCGCTCGGTGGACGAAATTCAACATTTTTTTTTAATTACTTTAATGTATTAGTAACACATATTATACATAAATTTTATTATATTTTTCATTATATTTATATATGAACTTTATCTATGCCAAATCTCACACTCCTCCGTGCGCGCAATATATTTAAAAAGTGGTATGAAGTTTTTTCTTCACGTATTAATATACAGGCTGCCCCACCGAAAACGAAACAGATTGAATATCTCGAAGGAGAAAACCTTTTTGAAAATACGCAAAAACAGCTCGATTTTTGATCCAAGGGGGCACCCTTCCATCATATCTTCAACTGTGATACGACATTCCCCTCCCCTACATCACTCTAACCATTACAATTTAAATAGGGAAAGTAGTATATACGATACATCATTGAAAAGGTAATTGTACAGAGAATTCAGCAAAGTGATTGTTGGTTGCGCTATTTTTGGTTTTAGCGCCCTCTAGTGGGAAAAGAGCGGTTATATATTCCACAATGTGACACATCATTGCAAAGCTAATTTTATAAGCAACTAAATACTTAATATTTCTGAAATTTGTTTGTCATCATTCTCAAGTACAGACTGTCAGCGTCTTTTGTAAACTAATAAGTTCGTAGTTTCTAATATTAGAGCTCTGCAAGGTTTTCGATTATATAATTTTTTTTTTAATTGTGCATTAAATTATCTTTGAAATAATGTGTCACATTGTGAAATACGTAACCGTTTTTTTTTCGCTAGAGGGCACTAAAATCAAAAATAGCGCAACCAACAATCACATTACTGAATTCTCCGTACAATTACCTTTTCAATGATGTATCGTATTTAGTACTTTCCCTATTTAAATTGTAATGGTTAGAGTGATGGAGGGGATGGGAATGACGTATCACGGTTGAAGATATGATTGAAGGGTGTCCCCCTTGGATCAAAAACGACCTGTTTTTGCGTTTTTTCAAAAAAGTTTTCTCCTTCCAGATATTCAATCTGCTTCGTTTTCGGTGGGGCAGCCTGTATAGATATTATACAGTTTTTAAATTTTACAAAACATAACCTTAATTTTCTCAATGAAACTTTTTTAGACTTGAGCTGCACTCACGAAATTGAACTGCTTTTATTAATATAAGAATAAAATCGAAAATATATAATTCTTTAGATAGATATACGAATAATAACCTATCTTATAATTTGGCGGGATTAGTTGCTTATAAACATTTTCAATTTTCGTAAAATCTTCTTAACAAGTAGAATAAACTATATTTCAAAACTATAACCAATTTCATTGTTAGATTTCAGCTTTTAAATGCATGTTATTTCGAATTTGTACAAACGAAAAATAAACTTCTTCTTTTTTATAAGAATCGACGCCTCGAAGAATACACAGCATCTGGCATAAAGCTGAGAGAATTGCTTTGTGGGAGATACTCTCTATTTTTTCTGCCAATGAGGTTAAATCTAAGTAAAAATTCCTTATTCTCGTAGTACCATCATTAATGTTAAACAAATCAAAGTAAAGTATCTTCTATAAATATCATACCTTTAATAAAAATTATTTTTTAAATCTTGTAATTTAAAGTTTTTTCTCTTATGCCTTTTTACAAACACTAGTTGTTGCCCAGTAGTCGAAATACGACATTTTATTTTCTTAATTTAATGTATTTGTAACGCTTATCTTAATATGAACTTTAACTATGCAAAGTCTCATACTCCTCCGTGTACACAGTTTGCTTAAAAGGGGTACAAAGTTTTTTCTTCACGTATTAATAAATAGATTAGTTACAATACATTTTTTATAAATTATCCTCAATTTTATTAATTTCGTAATAAATATTATGTATTTCTGTATATACGTGTATCTAGGTCTCATTGTTTTTACAATATTCCAATCATATTTTTCATAAAAGCTTCAAATTTTTAAACTGGACTTTTCTTGGATAGGTATTCAATTCCATAAACTACTTCAATTATTTATTATGATAAAGCAAATTTCCCCATGCGGAAACTGGCGAAACCAATCCATTCCCTTCCTAACATATTACGTATTCACATGCATTATTATTCAGATTTGTGTTATTTGAATATACTACTCTAAGTAAATTGTTCCGTTTTAATTTAAAAGCGCACATTGTTTCGTCTATGCATAACGTAAACCGAGCGACTGGATTTTTCCATATTATTTCGAGCGCCGAAAGAGTATTACAAATAATAACATTCCTTCACGTGCGCACATGTCTACTACAATTACTCCACCAGCGAAAAGATTCTGTATCGTTGCAATTTCAGTAGATTCGTGCATGATCATAAATGTTATCTATTCAGACACTGAAAATTTATTAGTCTGAGTGAATCTCTCAAGTCAAGTATACACGTACGTATGTATATGTCTGTATTATGCAATTTTTTGATTAAAACCATTTTGAATAATGTTTAATTTTGAACGAAGAAAGATCTAGTAGTTTCTTGAGACAGTTTGGTGAATATTAAATGATTGTCATGTTCAAATAAAGCCGAATATACTGTACCAGTACCGAACCATTCTTTTCTAATTTTGCTGAAGAATTTCATTAGACATCTAAACGTTCTCTGAGGATCATTTTCGTGAATAATGGACTTTTTGTGGCTATTCTTTTTCCTTCTCTTCCCCCTTTCCTCTGTCTCCCTATACGTATGTTTATAAATTAAAAAGAAACATTTTTATTATTATTATTTGTTACATTATTTTATATCTGACATTACTATTCAATCTAAGGATGGGATTCTGCGCGTCTCTCGGAAGACTTACGACTATCGTAAGATACGAGAAATACGTCAGCAATACAACGTAGCAACTAAAGATTTCTGAAATGGCAATTTGCGATTGTTTTACATAACCTTTATGTTTAACATGTAAGCAGATATATCATTTCTTAAATACCAAAATATTTGATTTAAATTTTTTAACTAATAGGCAAATGATTTGAAATACAATTTAAGCATTGCTAGCATATTTTTTTAAAGAAAATGTACCGAAAATTTGTACTACCTAGGAAGCAGGCAGCCCTTTGGCAAAATAATTGCTATCATTCAGAGATTTTAGAAGTATATAGTATCACAATAGTAGATATATAATGTATTTGCAGATAAATGTCCATTTAGGCACATTTTGGAATGAAGGAGTGTGATTTTTCTATAAAACCCAACAAAGACAGAGTTAATCCTACTACAACAAGGAAATTGTTTATCTTGCAAGAAAGAACAGCTAAACGTAAACAAATTAATAGACTCAGCAGAAATCAACATAAAGCATGTGAAATTTACACAAACTAAGGTTCGAAAACGTCTACCATGATACCATGATATAAATATGTATATTTATGATTCTGCTATTGTAGTACATACAGTGTGTATAAGCCAAATGGAATAAATTCATTATCTCGGTTACTGTACATATTTATAAAAAATCCCGAAACATGTCATATTTAAGTTATAAATTAACAATCTTCAACGTGAAAATGCGATCCCTACCTTCAACCCCCTTCGAATGACAGGTACAACCCCCATTTTTTTAAACGGGAAATATAGGCTTGTGATATATCGGTGTAAAGGTCTCTTTATTCTCTATTCAAAAATGTTATAATTTTCATGTTTGTTGCAACAATTAAGATAGAATAAAATAAAATCATGTTGTTATCGAAATTCGCTACAATATACTTAAAAAATAAAAAAAATATTCATAATAAGAAAGTCAGTAAAAACCATACCAATGTGCTTTTTAGATGGTATCCATTAAAATACTTTAAAAAGTTTCCGTGGCAACATTAGTTTGTTTAAAACGCCTTAGTAATTAGTTTTGTATTTAAAAGTTGTCATTTAAATTGACAGTTTGATAATTTTAGTTTGAATTTCGTAAAATACAATTCTGGGAAATGGTTAGATTAACGGAAATGCATAAAATAACAGTCATACTAATGATTGGTTACGGAGATAGAACCCGAACACAACAAGAAGTAACCCTCCTATTTCATGAGAAATTTCCTGATTTACCGCCTATATCTCAAGGAACAATAAGTAAGATAGCGAAGCAGTTTCGAGAGTTTGGTCATGTAAGGCAGATAAAAAAACCAGCTGCCAATGCAGTGAGTGATGAAATCAAAGTAGATGTGATGCTTGAGTTTATGGAAAACCCACATACATCGAGTAGACATGCATCCACAACATTAAATGTTAGCCATACATCGATAGTAAACATATTAAAAGAAAATAAAATTCATCCCTATAAAATGATATCTACTCAGGAGCTTATGGAAGACGATTTTGATAGAAGAACTTATTTTTGTGAGCTAATGATGGACATGCTGGATAACAATATTATCAATTTAGAAGACGTTATGTTTTCTGATGAGTGCACTTTTTCTCTTAGCGGTCATGCTAATCGGCAAAATTGCCGCTACTGGTCTACGGAAAATCCTCACTGGATGAGGGAAGAACACACACAATACCCAGTAAAAGTTAATTTTTGGGCAAGTATTGTTGGAAACCATATCATTGGTCCCTTTTTCATTGAGGGCAATTTGAATGGCGATCGTTATTTGGCACTACTTCAAAATGATGTCATTCCAACTTTGGCAAATTTATATCCTGATCCAGGAAACCCTCAAGTTCCAATGAATACGATATGGTTTCAGCAGGATGGAGCACCATCACATTACCAACGCAATGTCCGGCAGTACCTCGATGCAATATTTCCCAATCGGTGGATAGGAAGGCGAGGATCGATAGAATGGCCAGCGCGATCACCTGATCTGAGCTTACTTGATTTTTTTTATGGGGATATTTGAAGAGCATTGTGTACAAAACTAAACCTTTGGATTTAAATGACTTAAGAGAACGAATATCGCTTGCGATTAGGTCGATCACGCCTGATATGTTAAATAATGTTAGAAGACAGTTTTATTTAAGATTAGGATGTTGCCAAGACGTTCATGGTGAACATTTTGAACATCTACTTCATTGACATTCATATTTTTTTTTTGGCGTTTTAAATTTTTCTTTACATTTTGCGTTAACTTTTATTTTTTGAGTAGGTATATTGTAGCGAATTTCGATAACAACATGATTTTATTTTATTCTATCTTAATTGTTGCAACAAACATGAAAATTATAACATTTTTGAATAGAGAATAAAGAGACCTTTACAACGATATATCACAAGCCTATATTTCCCATTTAAAAAAATGGGGGTTGTACCTGTCATTCGAAGGGGGTTGAAGGTAGGGATCGCATTTTCACGTTGAAGAATGTTAATTTATAAATTAAATATGACATGTTTCGGGATTTTTTATAAATATGTACAGTAACCGAAATAATGAATTTATTCCATTTGGCTTATACACACTGTATATTCTTTTTTATCTTTTGTTTTGTTTGCTATTTGTTGACACTGCCCATGCTTTTGTAAAGAAATTTACTGCAATAAAATATTATTATTATTATTATTATTATTATTATTATTATTATTATTATTATTATACCGTGTTCACAATTTAAAGTTGACTTTTTCATCAAATCATCCAACAATAAAATTTTATTGTTGGATGATATTGAGTGATTAATTTGCCCAAAGCGTAACATCATGCTTTAATAGCGTTGGGCAAATTACTGGAATGTTTGAATTACATAGATATTTTTCATTTAGAAAAAGCTTGCGAAACAAGCTTGCACTTGGTCTTAATATTTTTTTTCGTCAACGATCATTTTTATTTTACAAGAGGGAAGTTTTACACAATAACATATTTGATATTGAGTACACCAAATCGTTCAATTTTAGTACAGGATTTGGTTGTCGAACTACCAAAGTTATAATAATTGAAAGTTCTGTTTATTTGCCATTTTAACAGAAGAGTAATATTCAGAAGGCTGTGGCACTCCTTGAATTTGAACAAAAGAAGACAATCTAGAAACAAATTGTTTAATTGTTTAATAAAATTACTACAAACATTATAAAACAATGTAAAAAAATAATGATACTTATTATTCCCGAGAGCCGAATTACGTACCGAACCGTGAAGCGGCGAGGGTATAATAGTCATTATTGCGAGTTAGTGTACACTACTTTATCTACGACTAACTGAAGATTATTAAAAAAAAATCAAAATAATTAAACAAAAATGTCAGATTACTATATCGATATGACGTTTGACGATTAGACAGTTAGTAAAATGGCCGAACTTGTCTATCGTTATTACGACAACGTTGGTAACGTTATGTTCTTATTGGCGTAATGCAGGGAATAATGATAACGATATGTCTCATTATTCCCCGGACGCATTTAATTATTTCCTCTGGGTATTATGAGTCCTATTATTAACCAATAGCGATTAATAAAATACCTACTTTATTGTTTAGTCGTCGATAATAGTATTGTAACGTTTTCGGGTTCGCAATAAACAATTTATTTATTTAAAAACAGTCTGTATATTCATACACGTAAAATTAATTACAATATAAAAATGTAAAACTAATGTATCACACTTAAACTACTACGATTTAAATTAACACAGGTATTTATTTACCAGTACTATTTATATGTCTGTAATATTTATATCTTTATTGCACTATAATAAAAACTGCACCGTATTTATATCACTTCTATTTAGACAGGGTGTCCCAGAAATAAAAAGACTGAGTAGCAGAAATCGGAAGCTAGATTGTGTAAAAACGTACCCTCAAAACACCAAGTCTTTATTCATGCGCAGACGGCAGAAATAAAATAATAAAGAATTCAATTGGCCTTACGCCGACCCTGCACTAAATATCCACCTGCTTCACTTTCACAATCGGTGCTTTTCAGAACCACCATATTACTTGTGTTAAAAGAAAAGGAGGAGAAATAGATACTTCATAATAAATATCAAACCTATAATTACTTTAATTTTAAACCTGCTAGAAAAATACGATTTATTGAATATTCTAATAATCAGCTGTTTCCAACTACGAACACATTAAAGAGCAACAACCTTCCTATTTTAAAAATAAAAACAATCTTTTATTGCTTGCAAGAAAGTAGGTCACCCATCTGGGTCAATAACCGACTACATACATAACTGCGTTATTTAGACACATCCCGCAAAAAATATGTTTTTACCATTTAACGTTTTTTTCCCGTTTTATACAAATAAAAGCGTATTTTTCTCGATGAATGTGTCGTCGTCTCTATTTACAAATGAACATTCTTACGTGAATTATAAACATACATTCTGTGCCAGGTCCGTAATGTAATTTTTTTTATCTAAAAAACAACATAGAAAATTAAAATTTTAATTTATTCGTTATTGCGGTATATTTGGGCCTGTTTCTGTTCGAACTTTACATATCTGCTACTCCGTCTTTTTATTTCTGGGACAGCCTGTATAACACTCTAATATTTATGTCTTTTCTTCGGCCACCACTCAAGGAACTATTTATTTATTTCTTATATTTATTTCTACTTTGGTCTGTTCTGCGCGTCGACTACTTAAGGAACTTCTTATTCCGGAATTATTCATCCATCCGTTCCACTGCCTTTTTATATACCCGTACGAAACATTTGGAAGCATTCGCGTAAACTCCATCTTCCTCTCGATGTTTGTAGAACATTCCACAGACATTCTGTCTCTTTGCACATACAAAATGGATGATTTATTGGTTTACGACTGTTTACCAGTCGCGCCGAATATTTGCCTTTCTTTTGTCGTCGCCTGGATGTTTACTGGTTTCGTTATAGTATATTAGAATCAAGTTTTATAAACGCCATTTTAGTCACGAGTTTCATTAATAAAACGAGTGACTAACGAGTTTTAAAACGAGTTTCATACTATACTTTTTCTACGACCACAAATAATCAAAATAATACAAAATTACTTGTGTATTGTCGCACCATGTCGGATTATTTTGACAATTTGATGACAAGTGTCAACCACTTTGATTGAAAATTTCACTTGATTTTTGCATGTAAAAAACCTAGAGCTCACTTCAGCCTGTGACTAAAGTGTCCGTTGCTCACTTCAGCCCATTGACTAAAGTGCACGAAGCCACAGCAGCAGTGTTGCCAACCATACGATATTTATCGTATACATACGATAAATAGTGTTGGAATACGATATACGATATTATCGTATCCTTAATATACGATAATTCTGCTTTCACTGTTTGTTTTTTCTTCAAATTTCAAGAAAAACTTTATAGTTGAAAAATACATCATTTATTTTAAATTTAAGTTTTCAAGTGTAAAAGAGGTTGTTGCACCAACCGAATAAACCAAAATTGCCAGAAGCCGCATGGAAAGTGGAAACTGTCACTACTGTCAGAAACTCTGCAATAGGTGGACCTAACTAACCTAAACTCCTAAACACGTTACTCGTTACTCTTGACTTCTTGAGTACTTGAGTCTTGCCAGAAGAAGAAGAAGCAGAAGAAAACGAGGTGTAGAGGAATTACACGGAAGGTAGATAAACTATTAAAATACGTTAGAACAAGCTATTTATTTACAGTGTAAATGCATTTTTAGTTTACCATGTCGGATTCGGACTGTGATACAGAATTAAAGGAAGGAGAGGACCCACTGGCTACTCCTCCTAAAAAAAGGAAAGTAATGAGGGGAATTCAAAGATTTCGAGATGCATGGCTCAGCTTGGATCCCTATAAATATTGGCTTGAGCGTGTTAGTGATAATGCGAAGAAAGCGAAATGTAAATCGTGCAACTGCTTCCTGGTGGCTGATATTACAGTGCTAAAGCTGCATAATAAAAGCAAGAAACATAGGGAAAGTTTTGAAAAACCTAAAGGTTCTAAGACAATTCAAAATTACTTTGGCAGTTCGAACAGTGATATGGACGATGATGTAAAAAATGCAGAAATAATTCTATCTGCATTTCTGGCAGAGCATAACGTACCATTACGTACAATTGACCACTTAGAAGGTGCGCTAAAAAAAGCATTCCAGGACTCAAAAATAGCACAAAAAATTCAACTAAAGAGGACTAAAGCAACAGCTATTATCAAAAACGTTATTGGTGACAGAAAAAAATAACTTGGCTTCCAAACTTCGAGAGAAAAATTTCAGCATTTTAATGGATGAATCCACTGATATTTCAACAGAAAAAACAATGGCGATTGTGGTTCGATTCTTCGATGAAGAGGTGGGACGAATTTGCAGCAAATTTTGGGAGCTTATACAAGTAGTCACGCCTGATTCACCCGAAGCAAATTCAGAAAATTTATACAAGAAAGTTATTTCTACATTTGAAAACATGACTGTTCCATTGAAAAATATTATTGGCTACGCTTCTGACGGGGCTAACGTGATGGTTGGTTCAAAAAATTCAATTGCTACTCGATTCAATCAACAATGTCCAGGCATTATTGTGATGAAGTGCATCTGCCATTCGCTTCACCTATGCGCGAGCGAAGCTTGCAAAGAACTACCTCGAAGCTGCGAAGATTTTGCTAGAAATATCTATTCCTTTTTTAAATTCAGTGCAAAGAGGCAGAATGAATTTGTCCAGTTCCAAAAATTTGTCGAAGTTGATGAACATAAATTGCTACATCCGTCAGCCACACGATGGTTATCTTTAGAGGGCGTCGTCAATAGAATTTTAGAACAATGGCCAGCGTTAACGTTGTATTTTAATGAAAAATGGTTAGACCAAAAACTGATTGCGACTGAACAAATTTATAAATGTCTCAATGATCCATTTATGAAGCTGTATTTTTTATTTTTAAAATGGGTATTACCTAAATTCAATCGAATGAATCAGTATTTTCAGTCTGAAAAAGTACTTTTAACAGACATGCACAGAACATTGTCAGATATGTTTCAAGATATTTTAAATTGTTTTCTGGACCGGGCTTATGTTTTTTCTAAGGATTTTGACGAAATTAACCCAGAGGACAGAACAAGATTTAAACAAAAGAATTCATTATATTTTGGTGTAGACGTTATGGAGCAGTTGAAAGATCCTAAATTTAGAAAACATCCAGAATTACTTGACCAGTTTTACGATAGGTGTTTATCATTTTTAAGTCAAGCTTGTGTTCAAATTAAAAAAAGAATCAATTTCAATGATCCAGTTCTGCAAAACTGTTCTGTTTTGAAACCACGACGAGCTTGCTCACAAAACGAAAGAGATCTCACTCCCTCTTTGTGTAAATTGCTAACTTTAGTTCCAAGGATTGTTTCCCGTGAGGACTATCAGAAGATAGATGATGAATGGCGGCAGTTGCCGTACTACCCTCTTGAAGAAAAAATGTTAAATGAGGAAACTGATATTTTCTGGCATTTTGTAAGAAATATACAAAATGAAGGAGATGAATTCTTATTTAAGAATTTGGGTGATTTTGCGTTGAATATACTCTCACTGCCTCACAGTAATGCACAGTGTGAGAGAGTATTTAGTCAAATTAATTTGATAAAAACTAAATCAAGGAACAGACTGATAACAAACACCGTCAATGGTTTATTGCTAGGAAAACAAATGGTGAAGTATTTTGGAAGCTGTATAAAATTTGATGTGACGAGGGAAATGCGACAGAAAATGACCAAAAATTATTTGTACAAATACAAATCTACTGAAAAGACTGGGCAAGGGCAACACAGAACTAAGCAAGTGCAAGAAGAAGAAGAAGAAGAAGAAGAAAGTATTGATATAGTTTTTGAAGACTGTGAATAGCAATTAGTTTTTTTTTAATTATTTTAAAGAATTTATTTTTTGTTTGTTGAAAAAGTGTTTTTGTTTTTAATGTTCAAGTTTTATAAATACATTTTTTTTAATTTAATAGCATTTTTTAACAAATTAAGCTTGAACCCTTGAAGGTGATCATAAATAATTATTATTCTGCACATGCGCAATACTTTTGAAAGTAATTAAAATGCATAAAAAAATTGTTTTTATTACACAGCATGCACCTGTTTATCGACTATTTAACAAAAATCATGGATACAAATGATACGATATTTCTTGTACAAATACGATATTCTTAACGGATTCTACGATAATCAGAATAAAAAAGGTTGGCAATACTGCCACAGCTTGTCAAGGTGTGTTTAAAAGGTCACTTAGCGTCATGAAACCTATGCGATAAATGGCATTCTAAACATGGGCGTAGAAAAAATATATTATAATGCTAAAGATAAAGAAAATCAATTACAGTATGTGAATATAAACTATACATAGAAAAGAAATAAGTATCGACGATGGATGATCATAAATTATTTCCTCATTATTTTATACATATCTATATCGTGACACTAACGTGTTTCTATTTCTTGAATATTTCAGGAGTATATTTAGTTTACTAGCCTACCAAATATACCAAATACTACAGATTTTCAATGTAATCTAAGATTTTGCAATAAATCTCTTATCTAAGTTTTATTTTACATATGCTTCTTCAAATATATTAAATATGTGCATTATTTTCAAGCTTATGGTTTAAGTAGTACATAAGAGAACCCACTTGTTTTAAATTAGATGTAAACAATTTTAGCCACATTAAAAATACATTGCTTGTCATTTCTTTAATTTTCATATTCAAGATGTTCATGTAATTAAAAATTATTTTCTAATGCCAAGATATACATTATACATCTGTAAATTATATAGCTGTATTTACAAAATGGTACATTAATGTATGGAATTCGGAGAGACACAAATAAGTACTTTACAAAATAGCATTTGCGATTTCCATAATATTGCGCATATTTCAATTCAATATTATTAATTACTAATTAATTTGCTAGATATTTTGTCCACTCAGCAAATACATTATTCTTCATCACAACGTGATACACCTTATGAATTACATGACGCACTGACATTTAGCTAAATGAAGCAAAGCTATTAACGCCAATATTATTCTGGTAGAAGCAAAATAAAAAAAATACATAATCTTATTGCTCTTAAGACCTGTAACATAAATTCTTGGACAAAAATACCGCATCACTTTTATTTTTACTATTACTTATAATTTTCACAGTTTTAATTCGTGAAATATAGTATGTAGGTAGCTTAGGAAGTCATCTCTAATTATTAAAAAAAGTTGCAGTGATTTGACGGTTTTAAGATTATAAGTCTGCAAATAAGTGTGTGTGGTGTTGATTTCCTAAAAAGCTCTGGTTAGTGATCGCTGTAGCCAGCGTTGTGATTAATTTCTTAGGCGTTAAACAGTCAACAATAAGTGGGACATGTAAACGTTTTGCTGAACTTTGGACTTTCTCTAGAGCAAGAAAACAATGTCGTAAAAGATCTACAAATGAAGTAAATCATCAATTTCTTGTCATAAGTACGAGACAATCGACCGGTTCGCAGAACTCTAGCTGAAGTATGAAACGTAGAAATTTCTGAAAGAATAGTCAGGAGAATGCTCAATGAGGAAAGATTACAGAGTAGAAGACCAGCAATTGCACTACAACTCACCAGGCAACATCGAGTTGCTACATTGCGCTTTCCTACAGTTCATGCAAGCTGGATAATCGACGACTGGAAACTTGTTTTGTAATCTGATGAAACACGAGTCAGTCTGAAGTCACCAGATGGACGCGAGCGTGTTTGGAGAAGACCACATAAGGGGTTTGCTGACTGCAATATCTCTCCAAGAGTTCCATTTGGTGGTGGGTCAGTAATGTTCTGGAGAGCAATTTGTTTTGACGCTCGTACGGAGTTGGTACCTATGCACAGGAGATCAATAAAGGCAAATTATTATATCGAGAATATTACAGAAGAGCATTTGTGCCATTTGCCCTATTATCAGCGCCAACTTGCTCTTTATGCATGGTAACGCTCGACCACACGTTGCTCTAAACGTAATGGACTTCCTTCGTGATATGAATATTCAGGTTATGGAGTGGCCACTTAAAAGCCCGGACATAAATCTCATAGAGCATCTGTTGTATGCTACTCAAACGGGTAGTTAGACGTCACATACCTGTTCCTTCAGCTCTTAGGGAACTTGAAGAAGCTATGGTTACTAAATGGGAGAATATTCCTTAAACCTACATCTGCAATTTAATTAGTAGTATGTCTAGACGAATGGAAGCAATTATAAGAACAATGGGAGGCAATACCCCGATATTCATTTAATAATTTTTAAATTAAATTTAATTATAAAAGAACTTTTTTATAATTTCTAAATGTTCAGTGTGCCTTCAAGTTTAGATATTACTCCAACATTTTTGTTAAATTAAGATTTTGGCACGTATAAAAATATTGTTGTATGTGTTAAAAGTTAGTTAGAGTGTTTTTTATTACAATTCATGAGTGATAATTTCAATAATAAAGATTTTTAGTAAATTTTGTCACTTAGATGATGGGTTAATGTTGTCCAGGAGTTTAAATAATGTACATTGTATAGGTATATGCATTTCAAGTAATCTTCAAATGTAATTATACATTATTTTGATATTTTGCATGGATAAGGCTCTCAACGCTAAAAATGCCTGTTAGGGGTTTTCTTGATCCATTAACTGCTTTCTTTAAAATGCGCATATAATTTCTAGGATAAAGAAAATATAGAATGTATTTTACACAGAAAAATTCCTACCTGTTGTGATCTACATCTAACAATAAAGTTCTATCCATATGTGTAAACAAGAACAATAATAAACATAAAAAATATAACCTACAAAATCTTTATTTACACTTTTTATGTCACTTCTACGTCACTAGCAGCAAAAGTTCCGAAAATCGTCATCGAAAATGTCATCTCGTTGCTAGGTACCGTAAGCTTCCGAGAGTCGTAGCTTACCAGAGACCACCAGAATCGCACCCTTAATCTGTTCTAATGCTATCATTATGATATTAAAATTGTTCTATCGAATTAATATTTTAAAGTTAATTTAAAATATTGACTAATTTTATTATGTAAAGCTTGTGTTCCAGATATCCCTACAACAATATCAATATGTTCTACAAATTATGATCGTTTCAACTTCCGACTTTAATGTTATTTTGTATTTTCATGTTGACTTTTTCTCTTTACAATAATTACATTAATCGTTTAGTAAACCCATAGAATATATATAAATCAATCGTAATAATCTATTTTCTTTATCTTTTACGACTGAATAATGTACATCTGAATCTGTAAGCATTGGTTTATTGTAATGTTTATGCCAGAGCAGAACACAGTAAAACAGTTCGAAGTTTGTCCCTACGCTATATCTTTACATTCGTCCATAAAGTTTATCTGTAAAAGGAGCAAGTGTTCTCGACCATTTCGCTTTAATGGCAAAGAACGTCGGAGTAATGGACTGTAATAAGCCTAATATAAAGTCAAAACGTACAAATATATGGTTTTTTGGGGTTTTTCTCCTTTCACGGAAGACTTCTTCGAATGCTCTTCGTTCCATGCCAGCACATTCGAAAAGTTATAAGACGGTAAGTAATTTTCGTTTCTGAATTATTTATAAGCAGATAAAAAAATGATTTAGTGCAAGGTATACATGGATATGACATCCGCAAACTACATTAAATTAGTTCACTCAATAATAACTGCTATGTTCTGTACTGCTTTATTAACTAATGGAATGATAATGCAATTCAACAATGCCATTTACAAAAAAACAGTTAAAAGATATTGATTTGTATACATCTTAGTATGGTAAATGCAATTTAACAGTGGAATACCGCATTTTATAAGCGTTATTGTTTTGTTGATTTTTGGTATAAAATTAACAATAAAATACTGAATATCTGCTACTAGATAAGTGGTTGCTAAACTTTTGACTCTAAAGTATACGAATGAAAAAAATAAAAATATCTTGTTACTTAACTGCCGCCCGCATAGTTTGAGAACCACAGCGTTAAGTAAGTTTTTTATTATATAATGTAAAAACGAGCAAGATAAATTGCTAAGTGGCCTTATTAGCTTTCATGCTCTAATATATCGAGGTTCAAGAAGAAAAAGATCAGAAATCCAAATACTTATAAAATGCGAATTTCTAATTGCTAAATTCTAGTATAATTCACAACATCTTTGGCTACTTTTGGAGAATTTACACTGATAGTTAGAAGTTATTTTTATATAACATATTCAGTCAGTGCAAGTTCGACAAAGCCAATATTTTAAACGTAGAACTCCAGAACGTTCATACTTGCCCGAAAGCCTTTGTACAAAAAACACGTTTTAAATGTTTCCGGAGAAGTATAAGGTTCCCATCACTTACAAGGTGTATTGGTCTCTTTCCAAACTAATGAGGTGTGGCCACCACACGACTTTCTTATACGTATGAGTGTTTCGAATTATAGAATTTAAAAAAAAATATACAAAAATTATTCAAAATCCTATTCTAAGTACTACTATTCTTTTAACAAACCTCTATAGAATGCATACTTTGTAAGATATTTGAAAAATGTGCTACTCGCTAAGAGTAAAGCTGTTACTTCCGGTACCAATTTTGAATTTTTTTTTATACAAAAGTTATTGAAAATCATGCTTTAAATACTTTTATATTCGTAATGTACCTGCTTAGACAGCATGACTTGCGAGATACTCGCAAAACACGTGATTTCGAGTAAAAGACCTACTTCCGGTAGGAATTACGGAAAAATTTTTTAATACGATTTTTGTTAAATTTAGTTTTGCATACATTTAAATTTTTCATTAACTTCTTTAAACTTAGTAATTGACGAAATTTTGGCAAAATTCGATTTTGTTCAGTTGAGTAAACTACTGTTTCCGGTCTACCGATTTTAAAAAAAAACTAATCAGATTTCAATAGGAAGATTATACTCGTAAATACAAAATTTAGAATTGAAATCTATAGCTGTTGCCCTCCATAGTACAACTACTAATCAGGCAACTGTAGATAATATCTACAGTTGCCTGATTAGTAGTAGGCAACTGTAGATAATATCTACAGTTGCCTGATTAGTAGTTGTACTACGGAGGGCAACATTACCTTGCGATGTCGCACTGGGGTAACTGATGCCGCTGAGAATCTCTCATGGCGTTTGGTACGTAAGTTGACAATATCAGGTTTTCTAAGCTTTCGAGGATTGTGATCAACCACGTTCGTGCACTGATGAGACCAATGTAAGGTCGAAGCAGCTGTCTGCACGTTGTTTGTTCGCAATGCCGGCTTAGGGTAGATGTGCATTCATACATTTATTCATATACGAAAAACTTTTTTTCGTATATGTATACTTGCGTACATGTATGTTTTAGGTATCAAAATGTAACTCATTTTTAAAGAAGTTTAAATATAAAGCTCATGATTATCTTCAATTTTTGTATATAAAATTTCTTATTTTCTAAAATATTAGAAACCAATAATGAACTTTACAATTTTCATGGGACATGGGGTTTATATTCTATACAGGGTGTCAGGCATATTACGCCTTCATGAGTAAAAATATTTCGAAGCGGTTTTTTCATGTGATAGATACTCATAAGGAGCACATTTTAAAAATATTTTGTATTATCCTGAGTGTTCCATAACTTGGAGGGTAACCATAGTTATAGTTTTTTAAATGGAACAGCCTATATATTATTGCATTTTTGTATTTCCCGTATAATTTTTAGTCATAAAAGAAATAATATAGTATAGGTCTAAAATCTTAAGTTTTTGACTTATTCCCATTTTTCTGAAACATTCAATGTTTATATAAAATTATATTTCTCGAAAACGACGTATTAGATAGACACCATTTTTTGCAGTATTGTTTACAATAAGAGGTCCAAATAGAAGCATGTTTTATTTTTTTACAGTTACTAACTGCATGTGCAGAAAACTGGATTAAAGTTACATGACACGTTTTTGTATAAAAGTCATTTTTTTCAAATAGAACAGCCTATATATCAGTTCATTTTTGAATTTATTATTAAATTTTACATCAAAAACATGTAAGACATTAATACTTTAAAAGTGACTATTACTGAGCTATTGTCGTTTTTTGATATAATTTTGTCAGTACTATACTATATTAATTAAAACCATAAAACTGCAGTTAGCAACTGTAAAAAAATAAAGCATGATTCTATTAATACCTCTTATTATGAACAATACTGCAAAGAAATATGTCAATCTAATACGTCGTTTTCGAGAAATTTATTTTTATACAAAGATTGAATTTTTCAGAAAAATGGGAATAAATCAAAAACTTTAGATTTTAGACCTATACTATTTTATTACTTTTTGACTAAAAATTATACGGGGTATATAAAAATGGCACAATATATAGGCTGTTCCGTTTAAAAAAATTAAGTATGGTTACCCGCCAAGTTATGGAATACTCTGTATAATACAAAATAATATTAAAATGTCCTCCTAATGAGCAGCTATCACAAAAAAAAACCGCTTCGAAATATCTTTAGTCATACAGGCATAATTGGCCTTACCAGCCGGGATGACTCACCCTGTATATTAACGATTGTAGTAAAAAGTGTTATTAGATTAGATATATTTATGGCGTTTAAGATTATAAACATAAATATATTGGTATAATTTCATTTACTTCTTATCGTAAAAGTGTGGGCATAATACTAGTAAAAAAAATAATATATCCCCAAACCTATTATTTTTAAAAACTATCTGTACTTTCGTACCGAATGTGATTACTTTTATTTTCCAAATTAAAAACGCTTCATTAAAAGTAGACATATAGCTCCCATATAAAAAGTACAAGAAAAACAGGCTGAGCGTTATTCAGCTTTATAATTTATAACACTCTTTATTAATGTACTAAATTGCGAGTAAATTTTGTTGCATTTCTAAAATGAAATAACACGCAAACGAATACAAAAAAGAACATCAAAAGAAACGTTCTCTGAAATTGAAACCCCTTTTTCAAATTCTAATATTCAGCGTGTACCTTTGAACGCGCGTTTTCTTCATTTCATATTTCCTCGTTATTACTTCGGCTCTTTTTAATTTGTTTTCTGTAATTGGGAACTTTCTACTAGGGGATTCCCATTGAAACGGCCATACAATCACGTGACTATAGCGAGCAATGTTTCCCTTCCGTATCATAATTTTATTAAAAACTTTTTTTTTGGTATTCGTGTCAGTTCTCTCGCTCTCTCTTTATCTCTCCCTCCCTCTCTCTCTCTCTCTCTCTCAAAGAAATAAAGAATAAATGCTACAATCTTTTGATTACCCCTCGCCGCGCCTCATATACACACGCTCACGCATACTCCTCACATCCTGATATTTCGTGTATATATTTTTTTACAAAGAGACAGATATGCTGACGATTAAATGTACATAAAATTGGAAAGTTTAATTTGAATTAGATACGTTTCAGTGAAGGTGTTTATACTTTAATGGCATTTCTCTGCAGGGGACTAATGTGTCAACGATGATGTGGCGTAAATGCGCTCCTTAGCGAGCGGATTTCTATATGAATGGAGAAAATGATGATTAATAGATTTGTTTTTATTAATTTTTTTTAGATTTTGCGAATGCCTATCTTGTTGTTATCGCATAATTGACTATTGAAGGTTAGCAGATATATTTTGGTATCTTTCTTTCTATACATGTCACAAGAATGCTTTTTTTCCAGGAAGTAATAAGAGAATTAAAAGGATGAAGAAATGTTTATTAATATTATTAAATATTCCTTATTTGAAAAATGAAATAACTAATTAGCGCCCTATTTACAAGTGATTTGCACTTCTATTTCTAACAATATTTTCGCTTCCTCCTTTAAGTAATTTAGCTTCTTATTTTTAATATTTATATATACTCGTACTTCAGAGGGGTTGCGACATCTAATTTTTAGTTATTGTTAGTATCCCTTAATATGATACCTTTTTCTTTGAGTAGCTACAGCGTTTTGTTTTAACTTAACTAATTTGTTTTGTTCTTTTAAATTCAGAGTTTTGAAATGAAAGGAGGTATATTCAGAAATAATTTCTATACATATTGCTGTAGACTCAATAATTTCAATAAATGCTAGTAAATGACAAAATCATTATATTCTACCTATAAGCTTATTTCTTAACAGCATAGTATTTTGAAAGTTCTTATGAGTTCTAGCAGTGATTTTTGCTTCTTCTATTCTGGTATACCTCTTATTTAGTTTTTTGTTTGGGATAAGGTAAAAAAAAATTAAACAAAAGATCTAAATCTCATGTAGAAATTATATTCATATTTTATGAGAAAGTCAATTATAAATAACATTATTATATTGTATCTATATCCATTTTCGTTTTACAAATAATGAGGAAAGAAAACATGTATACTCATTTTTGAGTTATAATGTTTGTGTAAAGCTTATATTAAATTAATGCTGGTTAAATTAAAAAAATATTATGTTGTTCTTTTAGATAAAAGACAATTATTGTTTCTTGATAATAAATTTATTAATACCAAGCAAATTTTATTTCACCAAAAACATACATTTTCACATAGTGCCTTGGTGATCTAAAACCTTGCAACGCGAATGCCCTAAAGCTGGCCTAATCACTAGCTGTAAACATTCTCACGTAGTATATCTAGCGGCTTAGCACCTGCCGATCAAGAACATCGCCGTTTATTCGTACTTATTTTGTTTGAAATATTAAATTAAAATAACTATATATTCATTAATGATGTCTAATGATCTACCGAAAGCAAATATTCGCACATAGTTCTCTCAGCACATCCAACACCATTAACTATCCTTTTATTACTTTAAAAAAATGAATCACTATTATTGAACAAGATAATATTCATCCAATTAATCATGCTTAACGTTTTACTAAAAGCAAATATTTTCACATAGTACTTTCAGCACGTCTTGCATCATTAATTAATCCTAAATTGAATAATTTATTTCAAACCTTACTTCAATTCGTTATATATTTTCTCAAATTCGGCTTTATTAACATCCTCCATTTTAAACTTAGTAATAAAAAAAATTATTGAATGTAAATTATTTAAATAAAAGAAAACTAAATTAAAATTGAACTCAAAAACTTAATAGATTTAATCCAATTGTGAGTTAGAAGTAGTGTATTTAACCCTACTATCGCTTTTGTTATCTCAAGAAATTTTATTCTTTTGGAAAATTAGCGTCTTTCTAACTCGAAGTACAGATTAAATCTCTAACAAGTCGATCCTTTTTTTTCGTTTATATATAAAAAACAATTGCTATCGGCAATTTTTAACGCCTCTCCTGTCAAACTAGATTTTAGGTTGGAATTGATTTTTTGAAACGTCTGTGATGAAATCTTTCTTGTTTGTTTTCTTCAAGTTGTCGTATCTACACCAACACGCACACATTGTCTTTGACAGTTTATACACTAATGTCGGCGGCTTGAATTGTTTGTTATTAAACGTTTTTCACAAACCTGCTATGTTTCGTCTTCGGTAGGTATATTTCTTTCTTCTTAATATAGACCCTCATTGTACTTATATATGAACGTATTTCTTTTTTCGTCATATGTTATATATTTTATTTTTCCATTTACTAAAGTTATCCTTATTTTTCTTTTAGAAATACCTCGATAAGGTAATACTGAGAACACATTGTAGAGAACTGTAATCTTTGTTACGGATTCTGCACCATAAAGACCAGTCGCCCCCGTCACACCATCTCCATGCTATCTTTTCTGGTAGTACGTTGATTTGCAAAAAGCTGTAAACAATATTGACACTGCATTTTTCTTCTGCAGGTTTTTAAACCACACATGACCATTTCCATAGTCTATTGAAGTCCTTGTGTTATACATATAGGAACTAATAAATTTATTTTTAATTTATACAGTTACTGTTTACATAAAACATTACAATCTGTCACTTAGTAAAATGAATGTCTTGATTCATATCTTTTACTGTTCATAGATATAAGTCTGAGGTATTTACTATGTCTTAAGTGTTGCTATTACAAAATATTTCCTAAGAATTGGCACAATTATGTATGTCTGAATTTACATTTATTCATTTAAAATTGTGTTCTCGTCTCGAGCATACCTAATATGGCCTTGCTCATATAATTTAATGGCATTTAAATGATTTACTCTCTTTATTGTTCCATCTTTTAACATAACTCTTTGTCTGTTATTTACTTTCAGTACCTTTTTGTTTCTGAATAATGGTCCATTTCTTAAAATGTTTAAGGCTGTTCTAACGTCTTGTCAGAAATTAGGTTCTGTCTCTTTATATTCAAACCATATCTCATGCTTGTATTTTCTACAAAATATAGAATGCATTGTTTTATGTGTTTGTCTTTTCTACAAAATATAGAATGCATTGTTTTATTTTGTGTTTGTTTTATGTCCAATTTTAGTACCTATTCAACTTAGTATATATATATTCTAACGTATACATTTTTGTAATAGCATTTCCCCTTGAATGTTGGCAACCTATTTTACTTATTGTAACTTGTTTTGAGTAATGCCTAAATCTTAAAATAAACGTTTCAAAGTCAAAATTAATGTTCTTTTTCAACAACTCAAATAATTTTTAACATTATTATTTTTATTTAATGTGAAGGGCACAGCAATATGTCGAGAGAGGATTGACAGCCTAATTTGTGCTTAACATTTGAATAATTTGTGATTTTTAGTGTAATTTATTTCGATTGCTGTTCAAAAGCAAATATTCATATTGTTTATTTTTGGCGCACTATTACTCTGAAATAGATGAGAAAATCTTTAGTTTTGTGCAGATTGTATACATCATTATACTTTGCATAAACTTCTTTTAAGTAACTACTGTAAGATAGTATTATGTTGGTCTGTCGAGTAGGTGCACGTGTTTCTATAAGGCTCTAGAATTTCTTGATTTTTAAAATATAATAGTTAATAGTTATGGTAGCAAAAGTGCTGAAACTAGAACACACACATTTTCTACTGAGTGGAAAAGGATAATTAAAAACACGGTTGCGAAAGAAACGAGAAAATTAAACGGTAAAATTCAACTACTTGAAAAAGAAATTTAGATTATGCAGAAGAAAAAATTATGCAAGTGGGCTGAAAATTAAACAAGCAAGAAAAAATTGGTTTGATAAATAATTACATAAGCGACTTGTATAGGCAAACTAAACCTATTACTAATATAAATAGTCCTAACAAAGTACCTGTGAGAAACAATTACAAGAAAGACATAATTATAGATGAACTAAATGACAAAATCAAAATTCCATAAGAACAAATAATGTTATTAAAGAGTTTACAAAAGTGAGACAGAAATATGTAATACAAAAACGTCGGATAAAAAAACGGTTTGTTCTTAAAAATGTGACGGTGGTCCACTAAAAATCTGACTGACACAGCAAACGCAGAAGATGGTAATAATATAAGTGAAGCAATTCGTTCTTAGGCAACTATTACAAACAATAAACATCAAAATAGGTTTCGGAAAAATGAGACAAATATAATAGAAAGTACAATAAAAAATACTTCACTAGAGGCCCTGGATAAAACATCCTGGATATTTATTTCAGACTTAAAGACTACAACAACACTGAAGAATGTAAAAGAATATTTAAATAAAAACAATCTGTGTTCAATGGATTGTGAAGAGCTAAATATTTTACACAACAATAGAGCGGCATTTAAATTGACAGAAAGGAGAAAATTGAGAGAAACTGTTTTAGGTGGGAGTGTCTATTGCCGAGTAATATTATAATTGAGCCATACAGAAATTTTCGGAAAAGGATCCACGATGAAACCTGACTGACAAAAATGCATCCAAAGTGAATATAGTTTATAAAAACATACCAGTCTTAGAAACAATACTGACATTATAAGTGCTTATTTGGATAGCTTCTTGTATCCTGTTCATGTCTTGACTTTGACTGAAGACTAGCTTGAACCTTGAGAGGAACATTACATGATAGTAGATGGATATTTGCTCACCTCAGAATACTGTAGACCAACACGAGAGCATGGCGGATCTTTTATTTTTGTTAGGGGTAATGCAGAATTTGTTCTTGTTGTATATTCTCTTTATTTGATTTACTCACTCCCACCCACACAAAATACTATTTAAAAAGATTTCCTTGTGTTAATTAGAGAGCATTGTATTATAACTAAGAATACAAGTAAATACATTAAGGATCCACTTCCATGAATTAGAGAAATCACTATTTTACAATAAACAATTTTAACAGTATATATTGATATTTGAGTATATATCTCGTCATTAAAGACGATAAATTAATACAAAAATTAGACTTGGAAACTACACGATTTTCTTGTATTTAGGGCGTTCCAAAATATGTATACAGATACAAAATTATTTAAAATGCAGCTTAAGGTATTTTGCATAATTTGAGATATATTTGTAAAAACTGCTATTCGATAAGAGTAAAAATGATACTTCAGGTTCGAACTCTGAATGTTTTTATACAAAAAGTCATTGTTTTATACTTCTTAGGAGGGAGATGGAAATAATGACTGACTAATGTGTGCTTAAAAGCTCGAACAACTAGTGAGACATATTGTGTGATGTTTACTGTCAGCAAATTTTTAATTATTAATTCAGCTGGCAGTTCTGATTTGTTGTGCCCCTTGTCTCAATCTGCCACTCTTTCTCTTAACCAGTAAAGAGAAATATGGATATATTTAAACATACCTTAGAAGAAATACTAGAATTCATAATTGCCTAGTATGACTCCTATACATTAATAATTACTGGTGACTTTAATCTGAAATTTCTGAACACAGATGAAGCAGATGTAAAAACATTTTTGGATACTTTGGCTTTATATTTATTTTAAATTAACAGTTATAGTATCTTATAGTTATGTACAGCTTTCAGTGCTTTACCAAAAAAATGTTAAATTTATCGAGAATACGTGCAAACACTTTCTGTACCCTTTATAAAAATTACGCTTGTACATTATAGCCGAATTTTGCGTATTAATTGTTACTTAAGCCTACACAAAATACAACAAAACTTTTGCATATGAACCAATAGTTTACTAGAGATCAACATGCCACATGAAGAGTAAAAAAATCTGCTATCGTCGTTTGTTTTTATCACGGCTAGATGGATATTAAAAAAAAAGTATTTCCATGAAGTTAAGTACTTTGAAAAATCTTGATAATTTTCTGCACTGAGCAAAATTTATCAATATGCAAAGTAATCCTTGTTTGCAATAATGATGACCCCCCAATACAGACATGGGTCATTTTAGCTTAACACAGTTTAAAAGACTATTAGTAAGTTTAAGTAACTCTAAAAATAAATTACTTACTGTTAGTTTAGAATTCACTCTTTTGTGTAATGATTTTGAAAAGTTTCTTGGGACGTTCCTATTTACATCTTTAATAAATGAGAAACTATAAAATAAAATCAAATAAATCTTTGGAATGTAATTTATTAAATTGGTTCAATGACAATTAAAAATAATCTGTAACAAAGTAATTGTATCTGTCTTCAGTCTTTCACATTTCTATATAATGCAACTGCAGAATAATAAACATTCCACATTTCGTTTATATAATAGAAAACTAATATTTGAATTCACGATTCACATTCAAATTTTAATGCGCATCTACAATAAATATTTACCATAAAAAATTCTCTTGAAGCACGATATATCCCCTCCGCACTAAACATGTAAAAAATGAACAGCTCGACGTGAAAATGATACTTTACAGGGTAAATAGCGTAAATACAATGAAAGCACCCTAAACCCTTGAGAAGATCGGTTTATGTATATTCGGGCGTTTGTTTGTATTTGATGGCACTCAAAACATAATGCTTGAATCAAATGTTTATACAAACACTAAAATAATGTTGCGTTTTTCGAAGCGGTTTTCTTTTTTCGTTTAGCAAGCGGTATTTTCATTTTATATCGGCGTGAGAATTTTCGTTGTATTCTAGTGTAAACATTGATTTGTTTTTATTTAGGACCATTATTAAACACGTCGTGAAATATGTATAAGAATATTGAAGCTTATCGCGTCAATATAATTTTATGGTGGAGGTGCTGGGGTATAATTTTTTTTTTTAAGGAAATGCATATACCCTATGTTTGTTAAAATATGTATATAGTAATTATTTTTTCAATGGACCAAAGGTGTAAATATTATAAGCTGCGTATAAACAATACAATAATAAAGTTTATAATTAAATTTAAATATAAGCTTTTACGTAAGTGCTTTTATATAAACGTAATGTTTAAAACAAATAATGCAATTTAAGTTCGTAATAGTCTTTGTTCAACAATTATAAAATCAAGTAATATTTATCAAAATTAAATTGAACAAAATATTGTTCAAAAGTACAATTTAAATAGTCTTATTTAAGATTCAAAATCGGCCAAACATTTTAACGGTTTGTGAATGACTAAGACTCATTTTGGATTGTAATCAATTCGTGTTGCTTACCAATAAAAACCATGCAATTATCTTCACACATGTTAGCTCAGTATCTTTATTTGTTTATATCCATTCCTAACGGCGATACTAGCATTATGGTTTTAATCTAATATAAAGGGTTTTCTAATGTGATTGTCTATAAAAAACATGTCAAAGATTTCTATTGTAGTCATGTTTAAATGAGCAGGTTATTGTGATAATATGATTATACTTTGAGTTTTCTTAAGATATTGCTCGGACAAATATATCATATATGAGATTTCCGCAAGCAGTTGCTCTCTAATACAAAGAGGGTTCTATTATAACATCCATAAAATATATATTAATGCACTTGATTTTATAAAGGATTACTCAGTTGTATCGTTGAAGAACCGACTTGAATCGTTATTTTTGGAGAACGTAGTATTTGAGGTATTATTGTATGTTTGATCACTTTAAATACATAAATTTATAGATTATACAAATGCAATAGGTTTATCTTCATATCTTTAAATTAACCAAACAATTTATAATACCGATTAATAAAGAAATATTTACAACTTATTGAACATTCAAATTAAGAAAAAACAGGTAGTTACTACTTACTAGTAATATCAATAAATTAATAAAGTTACTTAAATTTGTTGGCTGTTAATTAATTTTATTTAGTAGTCTCACTGCTATTATTAATTTATATAAAATAATTCGTCTCTAATTGCGATTTGCATGTTGATTTACAAGTACATATTATTTGCGTATCAAATCTTTTTGCTAATGTAGGTATATTCTAACTAGAATGGGACTAAAAATATCATCCTGCGGTACGCCATATAATACAGTAGTAAATAGATTTTTTTCTCATATTTCGATGAATTAAGACATATTTAATAAGTGAGTGCTTCCATAACACAGGAAATGTTGATTTTTCTAAAAAAAAATTGAACAAATATGCACAATATTGTTTACTATAATAAGGGATGCAAGCTTTCAGGATATTTATATCTATCTATCGATTTTGTCGACCAAGCAATCATTCGTTGTTAATATACAGAGATAAATAAGTACATCTAGAAAAGATAGTTTCTTGAATTCGTGTGAGTAGAAAACGTTGCCTTTGCATGACGATGTAATTGAAGCTGTACAGTGATTTGATATAAACGTATCCTTTAGGTAAACAACTATGGACTTTGATTGGTTAGATTTTCAGAATTAGGGTAGTATTTATGGATGACACTATTACAATTAGCTTTAACTTATGTTAAAAACTTTGGCTTATACTTTCCCAAACAAAAATTCTTTTTCCTATTGTTAATACAGGTAGGGCAATAAAACTTTTCTTTCCCCAAACTACCTAGGAGAGATATTTCACAGAAACATTAGTTTTATATATCTACGTTCTTAAATATTTAATATTTCTATTTTTTGCCGCGCCTTTTTTCTATTGGTCAGTAAGTTAACCGTCAACACTCTTGCCCGCAGAATTTTTTATAAAGACCCAGTTTCTTGACTCTTTCTCTCGTTACACTCACGTGTTTGGTTACTCGCATTCCAGAGATACGTTCGCTACCCCTTTTAGTTGCGCGATTTCTTCATGAACCCTGCCGACCGATAGATTATCTATCCGGATTTACTCGCACGCGAGTATAAATCGTTTATTTAACTTAAATCGTTTCTTTTGAACCAACTTGTAAACAATGTCTATTTATTAAAAGCCCCCCTTTTATAATCATTTTGCAGCTTTAAATTGTTATTGTGTTATACATAAACCGCAATTTTCTTTTTAGTTCTTTATTATTTTTCTCTTCTTCTTCTTCTTCTTTTGTTTTATGTTAAAACCCGCTGTTTTGAACGCATCAATCAACGTTTCAGTGAAAGTTCATATCCAGGTGTACTTCTACCTTTTTCACCGTCTCCCAGGATCTTTCCTTCCTGCTGGTTTGTGTTTTATCAATCTGATCACATGTGTCCTCTGTATTAATTTCGGTTATTCGCGTCAGTTGTTTAATCATGCTTGTGTCAGTTTGGATTTTATCTGCATATATCATTATTGTTTTTATGTTTTTACTTTGCTCTCTGTTGCGAGGTCTTTATTTTTCCAGGTGACATTTCCTAGATATCCAAATACTGTTATCATGATCTGTTTTCTAACATATCTATGCTACGCCTGGATCAGTTGTAGTGTGGATTGAATAGCTGTACAACTATCACTGCCGGTACCAAGCCCAGATAAAGGAAGAGAGTTCGTGGACCAGAATAATCATCTATACACCATAAAAAAAAACACGCTCAAAAAAACGGAACGGACACATGGACGACTACCCAGAAACGAATTAAGACAAATATATGGCAAGACAAAAGCGTGCTTAGACTTGGAACATGGAAAATCAAATCTTGGAATGGGATAATATTGAAAATTACAGCAAAAAATACAGATACTTGTAGCATCCCTGAAGTAAAGAAGAAAAGCCATGAAATTCACATGGTCAATAATTACATGCAAACCAATCAACAAAAGAGCCAAAGCAGGGGTGAGATTGTTACTATTGCCTATTTATTTTATTATATAAAAACACTAAAACAAGTGTGTTATTTTTAATACTTTCTCTTACAGCACAATATCTTGTATCTTTGATAAGCAACTATGCCGACATTCCTAATTAATTTTTCTCGTTAATTAATCATTTCTTCACTTCACAACGTTTTATAAACAATTTTATCAATCAACATAGTAGCAAGCGTAGTAATTTGGCACCCATCGTGGTGGCCTTTTGTGAAAATTTGGCACCTATTGTGGGGCGGTTTGCAACAATTTGGCGACCATCGTGGAAATCATTTGGACAACATATCTGAATTCCTTTTTGTTTTTATTTTAAAAAATATTATATTAACTTGTTTTATGTCTAATACATTGCATAAAACCTATCCTTTTAGAACAAACAGAGATTGTTATTATTATTAATATTAAAAATATAAACATGTTTGCATTGATATGTTGTTATTTCAGTTTGTTTAGACTCAGGATATGAACAATAAAGAGCAAAATGTGGTAATTTGTTCTACTTGGATGTTCAACTTGTAAATTATTAGATGTTTTTTAGTATGCTTGAATAAATAACAAGAAGCAGCATAATAAATTTTCAACGTGAAGTGTACAGCTGGTCTAGAATTAATGTGCAATTAGAATAGGAGAATTATGCCGCAGAAAATGAGACAGGAGCGTTAGTTAATTTGGTAATTAGAAAACGGATGTAAATACACCTATAAATAATAATTTTGCTTTTGATTTATATACGTTTTTCATTTAATAGAATATAACTACTGTAGAATCTTTAGACTGGTAAAAACACTAAATTAATAATTGTAAAATTCATTATTAAATACTAATTATTGATTGATTATCTCTAGATAATAATATTAGTAACACTAGCCAATAAACTTTTTATCTTAAATAAATATGTGATTATATACTAGGGATAAATTAATCGAAAACAGTATCTGCTTTGGTTACGGAAAAAATGCAAATTGTGATTTGTTTAGACATGAAGTGACACTTTTAATGAAAAAGCCATGTTATATCAAAACAGAAGTTGTGGATATTAGCCCAAAAGCTCTACTGGAAGAGAAATCAGACTTCGCTCTGTATAAATTTTATTTAGTATTGTTTAAAAATTAAATATCTAATTTATCATTGAAATACTCACATTATACAAACATGAACAAAAATATTCAATATTTTTTCTACTATAACGCATACATATATTTTCAATAAATGCTAAAAACAGCATTCAATAGCTTTGAATGTTACACAAGTATTTAAATATTAATATTTAATCTCCACAATTTGTACAGTACCAGTACATTAGTGAATTAGCCAAATAATATATATATTCTCCAATGTATAGTTTATTAAATTTCAGGTACATAGTAAGCCCTCTATTTCCTTTTTGTATTACGATGTTTTATTTAATAAAAAGTTTCAATAACTCACAAACATTTTGATTGAAATTCAATGAATCATAAACCGTGTATTTGAACAACATTAAAATAATAAACAATGCGAATTGTTATTTATATTTATTCACTGGATTTAATGACGTTTTAATATTCATCAAATAAAATGAATAACAATTACCAAAAATTAAAAAGTTACTTTATCGACATATCTACCATAAAATTCGCCGACATAATTGAATTTAATTACACGCAAAAATTCTAAATGTTGTGTTTGCCGTTGATTTACGACGTCCGTGTGAATGTGAAGACGTATTACTAAATTTTACATGGAAAAGTAAAGTTATTTGTCTTAATCTAAGTGAGTAGGTTGGACCACATTTTTAGACAAGCTGATTACAAATAGAATTGATTGTCCTAATCTTATGGCGGGGTTTAGATTCAACGTATCTTAAGCGATGTAATAATATTGGTTTGCTGAGCAGATCTCCTTTTTATTACACGTCTAGATAATCTCTTCTTAGTAAATTTGTGTATCCCTTTTGATCATATTATTCATATAATAGAGCACATAGAACGATTCTCAGAAAATATCTAAAGGCAGGCCGAAATGGAAAAGATTCTGCAAAGCAGAATACCTTCACGGCTAAAGAGAATTTGGATAAGAAGTAAGTAATTATTGCTATTATATATTTTATTCATAGTTAGACAAATGACTTTTAGAAATTGTATTTAGTTTGTTGCTTGTTAATCTTGTTAAATTCTCAACTTTTCCTATGCATGTCTTCTGATTTTAGTTTTGTTCTATTACTGCAATAAAATCCTGTTGAGATATAAATATATTATTATTAGCTAATAGAGAAATTTCTCCGAAGGGGGCAGAAAAAAAGGTGCATATACTTAAGCAAAAAGGCCCCGAGCCAAAAAAAAAGACGTGTACAAGCACGAAATAGTGTATACAAGTGTTATTTTCATCAGAACATTAAGAAGTAGAATTAACTGCTGAATTGTGCTATAGTCTCATAACTTGAAAGAAATATTTTCTCCAAACAATATATATTCCACAGCCTCGCCTTTGCCTCTAACCATTCTCTGCTTTATGTGATTTTCTAACCTTTAAGCAATCAGAAAACCAGTAACGGCAGATTGTGCTTTCATTCATCACAGTTAGTGATGTTCAACAGATAAACAAAAATGCACCCACAAGTCAAAAGTGTTGGATATGAATTCAAAATTACCAATTATTACTAACTTAACCAGGAAGAACAGACGCAAGGTATGTATGCATAACTAAAGATGGGTGAGTGTCGCTTAATTAGATGTTCTTGTTGTTCCAATAATCAGTGTTATCCCACTGGTGATTTAGTGAAGAGCATATCTTCTAATGTTATACCTTAGCCAAAAACACTAAGTTTAACACTCTTTTCTGTTTTTCTACAGGTTTCTGCTGAAGACAGTAACTTAGTTGTCGTAATACGTATATAGATTTTCTATATTTTTTTAATTTTTGTGGTAAGAGATTTTTCCTCTTGCATTTTGTTTCTTGTTGTTGTTTACACAATGTCCTGCAAACTTAATGAGCCCATGGCAAATGGTAACACAATGGTCTTTTAATAGCGTTCAAATCTCCTTCAAAAAGGCAATTGACATTTCGTTGGCTTACGTTAAAAAAGTAAATAAAATAAAGTTGCACATACAAAATTTACAGAACCCCTTAATTCCCTGTGCACCAAGTTCGAAAAAACTCGAATTTTTGAAAACTTTTTGAACTTTAAAGTTTAAATAAAATCAGTTCAAGACAAAATTTTTAAAAACGGAAAAATTTTCCTGTTATTACTTGCGTCGTAAAATAATTTAGTATCAGGACTTCAACCTTCTATTTCAAATATTGATTTTACACCACTGAGGCCCCGAAAAATTTTAATAAAATCGCTTCTAATGAAGATTTATCAAAATGGAAAAACCGTAATTTGTAATTTGGTTTTCTTTCCAGCCTTCTACCTTAAAAACTAACGATTTGCTCAAGAGGGTGACTGTCATTTTATGCATATTTTACAGTTTTTGCCAATTTGCCAAACCTCGCTTTGGTTTCGTGAACCCTAACGACAAGCGTAATAAGCAACTACAAACACCCTCGTATCTAAAATTTCACATTCATACGTCAATTTTCAGAAAAATCGTCCGCCATTTTTTTTTTTGACAGTTTGACTTGGAAATCGTGATCGGCGACCCCAAAACCCCCGTATCTAAAATTTCACTTTCATACGTCAATTTTAAAAAAAATCTTCCGCCATTTTGTTTCTTTTTGACATTTTGACTTTGGAATCGTGATCGGCGACCCCCAAAACCCCAGTATCTAAAATTTCACATTTATACGTCAATTTTCAAAAAAATCTTCCGCCATTTTGTTTTCGCGAAAGCGTTCATTTAAAAGAAAGTTCAAGTAAATCGGCCCAGTATTTCCTGAAAAACATATGGATTGACACTCCGTCTAATATTAAACGAGTGTGTTAAGTATATTAGAGATAGCGTTAGCGCGCTGCCTCTGATTATTATTATTATTATTATTATTATTATTATTATTATTATTATTATTACTAATACATGTCTATCAAAATATAGCTTTTGCAAGTTGAAATGTATTAGAAATATAAGCATAAAGTTGTTGTTACACTATACACAAGCGCTAGCCTAACACTGTTAATTTCGACATTAAAAACATTGTATATACTGCAGCACGTTCTTGTCGAACCAAAGAGAACACTCATACATCATCGCATCAGATAACTTAAATGTGAATTAATATTATTGTCAGGAGTTAGTGCCAATTGACTTGGTTTAAAATAGTAATACAACTAATTACCATCAACGTAAGTATGTAAAAACAGGAAATATATATTCTAAAAAAAAACTGGACGAACGACTGGCCAATGCAGTACTTCTAGTATGCCGTGTTAAAAGATAATAATGTTCACTTACTATTACATAAATAATTATGAAATACCGATAATGATAGATAGATAGGACCGATACACTGTAAAATTGACTAAATTAATTAGTGTATTAATTTTTTCGAAGGCTTTACTATAGTTTAATAAAATTAGACATGCGACCATACCCCTATTAGATATTCCAAAAAAATTATTTCTTAGTTTTTCGAGTTATTTCACAGCTACATCCGACACGAATAATTATGCTGACACTAGTATGTTTTTAGAAGGAGTATTTTTGAAAGTACATCTAGGAACTTATAACAAGGTAATATTAGATTAAGAAGCCTTAAACAAGATTATTCCAGCTTTTCCTTCTTATATATTTACTTTCTATACTTTACTACGTTTTTATCCAGGGAATTATTATTTTTGAATAATAGACACAATTCGATTAGCGCAAAAATCTTTAAATAAAAAAAGATATTTCGTCATGGTTTCCAGTTTTAAAAAGTAGAAACTGGGAATTTGCAAATTTTCTATTTACAAATAATTCTCTGTGCCCTGTAAAAGTAGACAGTAATAGATACCTAGAGAGAAAAAGGCCGCTAAACACTTTGCCGTTTAAGTATTTTATACGACACACTAGACGCGTACGTTTAATATTAAAATTATAGTTTCACCTTGTTAGAAGTTTCCGGCACATAGTTTCTAACACGAAGAGAATGCTAATGGATTATAGTATTTAATTATCTCACCGGGAAAAGTCATTAAACATTCTGAAACTTTCGTATTTCCTACGCGGATGTGGTTATTTTCTTTAAACAACTCTCAACACAATTTGCGAATGATATTTTGGAAACTTTTTGAACTTACTTATTAAATTGCATAGGAAGTATTAAATTCTCAGATTCAATTAAATTAAGTATTATGACCCAATTCTCACCCATTAATTATAAGAATATATTGTCGCAGATAATATTATATATATATCGTGTATGAATGTCTTAATATACCTAGTGTACTTGAGTTATTTTCGCTGTCGGAATAAGTAACTTATTGGAGTAGGCCTGAAATAGAATGACAGCTGGCGCCTAAGAGTCATCCAGCTTCAGTAATCTGAGTGATTCAACCCAACCCAACCCATCCCCTAAAACCAAGAGTTAGAGGCACAGGCTCCACCCCATCTTTTCCAACACACACTAGGGAAGTAAGGTAGGGCAGGTTGAGGGTGACACACAATCAATTTCCGAAACTTTCATAAATTTAACCGGGCGAAGCTACAGCTGTGAAACTCCGACAAACGGGCACATCTCTAATTTTGCGACGGATGACATTATTCTAGTTGCCCTTAGCGCCATATGTCCCTCCCTTTCTGCCAGGACAATCCTGAGGATCAAACATGTGGAGAAATAAAGAAACGCGTCAGTTGTTCAATAATATAAGCTATATTAATAAGAGAATATTCATAATTTATTCATTTTGTAATATTTAAATTATAATTGTGGTGTATATCTTATGCCGTTACAAGCCGACATCTTGTACTAGGGGAGTTTTTTATGTTATTTACCTAACTATGAAGGAAACGAGTTAGAACACGAACAAAATTTTATTTTTCAACCTAAGAGCCATTAACACACTTATTCCAATGTTTCTTTATTAACGCGATGTCTTCGAAAAATAATTCTTTTAGTATACCGCAAAATACAATCCTACAGTGTTTTCCATGTCTTTATTCGATAAAAATCGATGCCCTCTCAAGTATTTTTAGTCTTCGCCTTGAGATAAGAGTCAAACTGTCTTCAAAAATTTGTGGTCACAACAATTTTTGTTCGGGTCTGAGTAGCCTGGGAATTCATCGTGCCGACACTTTGCTCATTCCTAAATATTCGTGTAGAATTTTAAAAACACTCGTTTCTAATATTGCTCTTTCTTTAGTAATAACTGAAAATTTTACTCGGCGGTCAGTGAACACCAAATCTTCAACTGTGTTGATGGTGTTTTCAGTTCGTGCTTCTAGAGGTCCTCCATACTATGGGTCATCACGAAGGGATTCTCTGGCCCAGTTGAACTGCTTGCACTAAAATTTGATTTGGAAATAGAACGGGCTATTTCTCCAGGCACTCTCACCCTTCTCTCATGGATGTTCATCGGGTTACTGTCTTCTTTTGATAAAAATTTCATGATAATTCTTTGTTCAAGTTTCAATTCGCTCATCGTCTCTTTTTTAAACGAATGTAAAAGTAACAAATGTACCGATTTGAACCAAACTTCGAGGTGATATCCTAATGTCAAATAAACGTCATGTAAGAGCATTATCGCGATAGTATACTGTTTCCAAAGCTAGGTAGAAAGTATAAAAAATCTCCCCTCATGGATGTACCAATTTAAATGAAGGGCATGGTATGTGTACTGATTTTCATTGCATAAATCATTGGACTCCTGTTGATTTTGATTATCCGTTTTAATTAATAAAATAATATTTTGTAAATACTTTATTTAATGTGAAAATAATGTCTTACAAATGAAATAAATTGTTAGTTTTCATTAGAAAAGAATTCTATAAACTAAATTAAATCAAATATCTAAATATATTAAAATTACATTACTGCATTGATATTTTAGAATAATTTGTTGTACCTTACAAAATTTTCATTTTGAAATTACGAACAACAAAATTCAGCAATAAAATAATGATATGCATACAACAGGTGCGCGACCATGTAAGCTTACACAAAATTTTAAATGTCTGTACGTCTTGATTGGTCAAACATCCATGAAAAATTACTATCCCTTTGACCTACTACCTATAGAAATGGCATACTATTTTTAAAATATAAATTAATATGTATGTAGTTGATTTCTAAACACTAATAATAATTTTCAAAATTTTTTAACATTTATATCTAAGGAAGTTTTGCTTATAAAATAAATATTCCATCTATTTATATATTTTTCTTATCTGATGTCATAATAACGCTTTTAACGCATCGGAAGTAATAAGCCCATAGTGTGTTTTTCATAGATTATCTAGGTCAATTTAGTTTTTCGAGGGTGGCTACTTGTAATTTGTAATGTCAAAAAATCAAAATGGAATCTATATTTTCAATGTACGATGCGTAAAATAAGTATAAAAATTAAACTAAGTAAAATGTTTTACAACTGGAATAATTTAAGGAGAGGGTGTTCATCGAAAAGTTTTATACAGCATGTGTCAAATACCATTAGGCATAGAGATTCAATGTTTACGTGCGATCTATACATATGCATGTAATACGGGCAACGTGGTACCCCTACTGTCCGTCACCAATGCCGGCGACTACCGACACCGATTTTCTCCGATCCCCATTGTTCCCACTACTCCCCACCCAGATTTTACATTCAATGTTTAGTTGCGAACACGTTGCGGTGTGTAATAAAAGCATTCAGCAAAACTAATTTATAATAAGTCTGTATACACCCACTGAAAAGCTTCAGATAGTAAACTGGTTCTATAATAATATGCAATAACGTACATAAATATGTTTGCGTTGACTTTTGTAGACCGTCCTGTACCTTGCAAACAAACAATGTATAATTTATATTAATACATATGAAAAATGCTTCTCTCTGAATAACTGCACGAAATGCAAGCCAAGAGAGATATCCCCACAAAAAAATTGAGGAAAGTGAACGCCGGGTTGTTTTAGTTTGTAGTATTGTGAAAATAGATAACACAATATCAACTAGAAGTGCTGCCTAGAATTTGTGTATAAGTAAAAAAAATATTTCACGTATTTGGAAACTTAATGGTTTGAAATGTTTTAAGTATTCGAAAACCCAAGAAATATTTCCGGAGGACCATTTACGAAGAATGGAGTTTTGTCAATCCACTGTGCATAAGATACATCGAGACAACAATTTCGTTAAAAGTATTTGCTTTACCGATGAGTCAACTTTTCCATTGCACGGAAAGCACAATCCCTCTATTTTTCGATACTGGGCTACGGAAAATGAACACCGGCATTTTGCAAACCGCGCCCAATATCCTCAAAAAGTAAACGTCTGGGCAGGGATTTTAGGAGACCATTTGATAGGACCCTTTTTTATTGATGGTATATTAAATGCTGACAAGTACCTCTAATTATTGCAAAATCAAATACTTTCCGCCATTCAAAACACTGGAATAAATCAGGAAATCGTTTCGTTTCAACATGATGGCTGTCAGCAGATAATGCAGTCAAGGAATTTCTAGGGAATACTTTCCCTGGCCGTCTAATTACTGGAACGGAAAACATCAAATGGCCTTCGCGATCTCCTGATCTATCTCCAAATATTCTTTTTTGTGGCGACATCAAAAAATATTGTTTATACCCATGAAACTGGTAGAGCAGAAAACATAGTTGCCTTGAGAGAAAAAATAATTGACACTGCTAATTCAGTAACTGCTCACATGTTAGAAAACGTAAGAGTAAATTTCTACGATCGTCTAGGGCAATGTCTTGCTGTGCGGGGAGGAATCTTTGTGCCCCTTGTATAGTTTAGCCTTTTAGAATCCGTTTTTATTTTATTATTGTTATTTTTTTACTTTATTATGCTTATTTTTTAAATTTTATTAGAATTACGCTTGAGTTTGTGTCATGCAGCGTGAACGCAGCTTAAGAATTCTCTGCATTTACTGAAAGGAAAAGAAAAAGAAATCCTTGCAACTCGTTAATATTATTTCTGAACGGATTACAAACACCCAAGTCGGTGGTCCAATTATTACTGCTTACTTGTATTTGCGAGATAATCGTTGTGGTATCGGTTGTCGCTGGGCATTGGAAAGAAAAGTAGGTGTACCACGTTGCCACGTATTGCATGCATTGATCCCCTATGGCTAATGATATTTGACACATGCGGTATATTACTATGGGCAAAATAAATAAAATGAAGTTGCAACAATCCATTTTCCAACAAACATCTTATCAAATATTTTATTTTGAATTGTGCAATTACTGTATACATTGTTAGATACATAAGATGTATCTTGGGTATTTGTAGTAACACCAGGCAAATTACTCGTACTTGTTGATAGAATATTTTGATGAAAATTGTTATTTCCATCAATTCTAGTTGTTTTGTTGAAACATCCCGGAATATTTCTATTAGTTTGAGATGCGAGCATATGAGATATGTTAATCTTTTTGTTTAAGGAGAATTCAAAATAGCCCTCCCATGACCTTTTATGGTCAACAAATCACCACCATGATTTGCGAAAATGTGTTGCACTAGATCTTCTAGAACAGTGCGCTGTAAACAATTCTGCTATAAATTTGGCAATTTCAAAAAACCGGCAATCTACTTCGAAATTTTGCTTATAATATTAACACCCATTGGACCATTAATACACTAACCATTGCGATAAGTCAAGAAAAATCCCTTATGACTAGTATTAACAGGCCGTAAGTTATAATATTTTTAAATTAAATTGACCATACTGTATCTGTAAGAAGAATTTCGGAATATAATTTTTTGCTTTAGGTACAGAAATAATGATTTGTAGTCAATATCGTCTACAGACAAATTGGTCAGCTATTGTTGTCTACAAGCTGCGTTGTAACGTATTATCAAGACTACCTACAAATTAATACCATTATATGCAAAGCTGTGATAGATGTGAAAAATGTACTATTCTTTTATTGCCAAATATATTTTATTATATGTTTTTTGTATACATTTAAAAATATCTATTTCTTCTAAGATTTTAGATTTTTTTGGTAGGTAACCTTAAGATAAACGATTCAGGAAAGCCTGTAATTTCTTATACTGCGATATATCAACATCATTACATACAGTTGAACAAGACTTCAGCGTAGAATAAATTGTCTATAAAGTAGGTGGTTTATATTTAGTATGCTGTAATTTAAAATAGGCTATTAACGCGTTTTCTGATATAACTTGTTCTTTTTTTACACCATTCTTCAAATTTCATATACTGCTTCTCATAATTGCTACGTGATTTAGTGGGAAGTAAATTATTCAGGGCATTTTCAGCAATTTCTCTAATTTAAGGTAGTATACATGAAATATTTGCAAACATTTTATTTTAAATTTAAAAAGTATCAAATATTGAATATAAAAATCGCGATAAATTCAAATTTTGAATTTACGCCAAAAATCATAACATATTGCCAACCACCATAAAAATTACTATATTTTGAAATTCCTATTATTTTTATAAAAAAAAATTACAAAAAGGGGCAGGTGAGAAATAATAACATAAATAACTCGTGTCATAGTGCTCTTTTCTAATATGTATTACCTGTTTAGATAAATGTTAGGGAAACTCTGAAAGTATTCTTCCCGATTAATACCACAGATTTGCGGACAGAATTCAACCATCTCCACCGAAGTCATTGTTTGTTAACTCCTGTCCCCTGCTTTTGCATAGAAGAACTCCTGTGTTAAGTTTAACAGCTATGTATTTATGAGATATAACTATTTATATCTGGTAGGTATTCAGATATCATGTTTAAGAATCATGACATAAACTTATAGACTACAGTCCAGCGACCTTTTTTTTTTTTTTTTGATTACTAACAGGCTGAATTTTCGCGAGTTGCTTCGTTTTGACGAGACGCCCAACTTTTCCCTCTGCGAAAATTCGCGGTAGTGGTAGCTAATAAACTGCGCATGGGTCATATATGTCGATTGGGTGATTGTTCAAATTTTATTACTAACCGTTAGTGTTTTAGTTAAATCTGGAGATAATTTGATAAGAAACACAAAAAAACATTTGTCCTACAAAATCATTGGTTAGAACGAAGCGTCCCTCACCCGCAACATGTACAAATAACTAGGTCACAAAAACTGATTACTAACCAGATGATTTTTTTACTATTGCTTAATAAATGTTTCTAAAATGAAATGTCTACATTGTCCTACAAATTGAATGGTATGTTTTTCCAGTCCTACGCTCCGAAATTGTCCAATCCACGGTAACACTTTTCTCATTACTAACAACCTAATTCTGTTTTTTTTTCTCTTGGGAATAAACTGTAGAACACGACTTTACTAATGTCCTAAAAAAAAGTTATAAATATTGATAAAAAAAAAAAATAAAAACTGTCGCTTAAATTTGAAACATGCGGGCGAGGTATTCCAAATCATTGAAGAGTATGTGTGTAGGATATATGCATTAAACACGAAAAATGACATTAATAAAGGAAGGTACGAATTGTTTCAAAAAGGCTATAAATGCCGTAACGAAAATGAAGAAATTTTAAAAAAGAATATCGTAGGATATGATGCCTCTAGTTTACCACCAACGAAACAAGAATTGTTGCAGCAAATCAAGAGAACGCAATACAATACATCTGCAGTGTATGGTGTAATGCATACATGCGCAACCCCACCGAAAAAACACCAGAAAATTATGGATGGACAATAATTGATGGCAAATACGAATATTATTGGTTTGATGGTCCTCAAAGTCCATCTTTTGAAGAATTATCTTCGGACTGCCAAGGTACCCTTTCAATCCCTTTTTCACTTATTGATTATTCTGAATTTTTTTTTAATTTTAATACAGAGTCAGATAACATAAAGGATGAAAATGATAGTTGCCACGATGATATAGAGCAGGAGAATGATGTTTCCAGTGACGAAGATGAAGGGTCGACGGATGATTCTTATCAAGATTGATTTTTTTTATACGCAAATATAACAATTTTGTTTTTATTTTTTATACAATAAAAAAGATTTGGTCAACTATGAAAAGTATGCGTATTTTTTTTCTATTAAAAGAAGATATTTTCATGATCATTTTTTTTATAGTTTTCCCACTTTTTTCAGAAACTTTTCAAATAAATTATGTTACTTTTTAAATTAAACAAACAATTAAACATTAAAATTAATATTACATTAGAACTATAAAGAACATTTTTCGGTTTTGTAGTCGAAGTTTTAAGAAAACATAAAAGTGCGTGACAAATTCAAAAATTCGCAATGAATGTAAATTTATATATTAGGGTTTAAAATCACAGGAAAACTTCTTGATAATCTGAATCTATATGCAAAATTTAGTAGATATCAGAATTCTGCTTAAGTAATAAAAGTATATTAATTTTTCAAAACCGCAATTATAAAATAATTCGTTATTTAAAATAATTTTTGTCGGACTAGTGCATTTTTTTGTAGGACACTATTTTATTTGGCCAGAGAATAGAACAACCTATCATGTATTATCTTTGTCCTCCTGTTAGTAATGAGAAAAGGGTTACCGTGGGACTGACAATTTCGAAGCGCAGGACTGGAAAAACATACCATTCAATTTATAGGACAATGTGGACATTTCATTTTAGAAACATTTATTAAGCAGTAGTAAAAATATCAGTTGGTTAGTAATAATTTTTTATGACCTCGTTATTTGCACATGTTGCGGGTGGGGGACATTTCGTTCTAACCAACGATTTTGTAGGACAAATGTTTTTTTGTGTTTCTTATCAAATTATCTCCAGATTTAACTAAAATACTAACGGTTAGTAATAAAATTTGAGCAATCACCCAATCGACATATATGACCCATGCGCAGTTTATTAGCTACCACTACCGAGAATTTTCGCGGAGGGAAAAGTTGGGCGTCACGTCAAAACGAAGCAACTCACGAAAATGCAGCCTGTTAGTAATCAAAAAAAAAGGTCGCTGGACTGTGGTCTATTAACCTCGTATAACCACATTTGCATTAGATATCTTATATAACGGAATCCTTCAAAGAACCATACTATGATAATATACAGAATGAAATGTTCCTCATTTCAATTTTATTTCACAAAAAACGTGCTGCTTTTATTTTTTTAAAGTTTTTTTTACAAGCATCTTTGGTAAAAAGTAAATTTTTCTTATCGTCTTATATTTTACTATAGTCCTGTACTGAGGTATTTAAAAAAATCTTTATTGTTAATTATATTACCCTATTTTACTTACGTACAATACTTTGTCCTATTTTAGCGAAAATAGAGATTTTGCGATAAATTTATGTCGTCCAAACGAGGTTTTATCAAACTCCTACTAAATTTACGTTTGACATACTGCTACAATGCTAATGTCAGTGCTGGACAGGCATATTTATATGCACATCTTGAATTATGCAAGCCGTAATACGGAAATTATTCATTGTAAATTGTGACAGCGAACGTACAAGATTTCGTTCACAGCGACAGACGTGTTTTACATTCGTTTTAATTAACCGGGACACGAAATATACTCCGTTTGCCTGCATCGAGCGCTACGCACAAGCTCTCCAGCTATACCTGCATGAACATTTTCTAATCTGACCGAATCAACCCAGAGAACTATTCGCATTGTTCCAACTATTCGAAGGGAACTGCAGTGTACATATTACACGTTTCCACCAAGCAAATCGCATAATACGGCCATAAATAAATTAAAGCAGATAAATATGCAAATACCTTCACAAATCTATCTTAGCACGAGTCTAATTAGAATTTTGCAGAGTGTATGTATGTATGTCTGTTATTTATGGTTTTGTCTATGAACCTGACGTTCGGATACGTTCACTTCTCGCTCCTACGTATACCTAGAAAGCTGAATATGTACATACATCTGTACATTACTGCATACATTCACACAATAAATTTCAGTATGCTTCTGCTGTCATATTTGCGACCATAATTTTAAAATAAACGACCATTTCAGTACGGTACACTATCAGTTCGTAATAACTGTAACTTACGTTTTCCGAAACCGGAGCGATATTTAAATTTATGACCGTCTTCGAACCAATATGTTACCACTATTTTCGGTGGTGGAAAATGGAATATTATGGACCGATATTTTAATTTTTTTTCCGCGTTTAACTATCTTTTAGGAATACGTACACTGCATAAAGTAAGGTGAAGTAATGTCCATGAATAATTCACGTCCGATAGATGGAGATCGTTTTGGGCTCGTTTTTTTGCTTTTACATTGAAATTCGTTGTCGTTTCATTGCAAGAAGACTTTTTTAACAAAGCACTAATTTATATCATTGAATTTTTAACGTTTTCTGATTACTTTTTTAAGATTAGTTTTTTTATATTATTACTATTTACATTACTGGTTTCGTTTTATATTATTATTATTTTTAAATGTTTTACATGTATTTTAACAAACACTGGCATTACAAGATGGACTTTGAGCGGGAGTCCTTTCTGAAGTAGAAATTCCATTCGTTTGTCAAAGCCGGAACAGCAATAAAACCTTTCTACCCCCAGCTACCTAAGAACAGATATTTCATACACAAACATCAGTTTTAGAAATCCCATTTGTATTCCAACTGTTATGCTGTAAAATTTACTTTTGTATTTAGTTCTCGTAAGATTATGTGTCTTTGTTTAAGTGCGTAGAATTTGTTGAGCTCGAGACTTTTTGAACGAACCTTGTACCTCGTTTGGTTTACCGGTTGGCAAAGATCGTTTGTTGTATGCCCGTGCGTGTGCTAAAACTACTATTGTGCTGTTGGAGCCCTAAGTCACGAACCGTGAGATTGACACATGTGTAATATGTAATATCGGGCAAATACACTCTTTATGTGAAGGAAACTCTGTATCTTGTGAACTAATTCTAATTATCTTATCTCTAGCTTATTTTACCCTACCTGTAGATGCGAATTATCTGCATTTGCAGTTACTTTTTACGCCTTGTTTCGGTTTTGACAAGATCTGCTTATTTATTACTTCCGAACTCTGCGAAGTGCATTTATTTGTGTTCCTAAATTCATCGACACATCAGTCCGCCTCGTTGTATTTACTGTCGCCTGTGTTTATGTGTATTCCTAGACATAGACTCTCTTGAACGTCTGATTAAATTCTCCTTCGTATTTATGTCACTAAAAATGTAGGGAGTATTAAATAAGGGAATCTTGTGTATTGGCGGGCATACGTGAATTGTTTCCGTGGACTGATTTGTTCATAGCAAGCGTTCATCTTCCCTGACTGCCTTGTTGCGTTATTATTAACATCTTTCCTTGGAAGGTTATGGCTTCGCGGACTTAACTGTAAAACATTAGGGGGTCGGTTTTTTTTACCGCCGTTTGTAGCGTGATTTAAGATTTTGGATATTTCATTAGTTACCTGCAGTATCCGCTTCCTTCCGTAATAAATTGTATCTACGTTTGAGGTTTGTTTTGTTTCTTTCTGTCAAACTTTTGGTTATGTCGCTCAGGTGACCGTTCGCGTCACGCTTGCCAACCGTTTAGCTTGTGAATTCCCACTCGTACTGCCGACTTTATAATTTCTACGTACAATTGTATGAGTGTTTCGGTGTTCTCTTTTCGTCTAAGTTATGTGTAGGGTTGTGTTTAATTTTATATACGTCACGATGTTGACTCTCTTCATTGTCAATTTAGTTTTGTGCCTATTATGTTCTTTTGAAATCTCCCGCCCTTCGTTCTGAGATATTTCCGGGCATGTTGCTTCGGAAGGGATGCGTGTAGCTGACGCGCATTTGTGATGAAAGAGGTTCCCGCTTTTTGACGTCACTTGATAGTCGATTCTTGTGTAAGAACATGGTGTGCAAATTGCTTATCTTCCTTTAGTACTTTGGTACATTATCTATGTAGATATTTTCGCGAATGCGGCTTTAATTGGAGTAAGCAGCAATTACCGTTACCTTAATTTTGGTTATTTGTCGTGAATTTTTACCGATATACCGTTACCTAAAATTCACGTATGGCCACGTGCTGGTCTTCCTTAAATTTTGCACCCTTGAGTGACTTGTGAAGTCGTTTATCGCGGAATCTCCATTATCATATTGGGGTAAGTGTTTGAAATCTTGTGTTAATTTTCGGGATGTTATCTTTGTTTCTTTTCTCTTCTAATTTAATAGGATTCTTTTGTCGGGCACAAAAGCCCTCAGTAGCCATATATCTGGTATTATCACCCCGCATTATCCTTGAGGAGTGTGGTGGATTCTATCGTTGCTGCAGTAGTTGCACCTAGACGTCCATCTTGTCCGTCGAAGTGGAATTTTCATCGAGGGGCCTTCGCCATTTTGGTTATCGTTGCGGCCATCTTGCGTCCATTTTGTCAGTTAAGTGCAACTAATGTTGTAATTTACATCATAATTTACGTCTGATTTTCGACGACTTTATACCAGAGTGCTGGACTTTATCTTACCTAAATTTGACCTAAGAATTTTTGAGTGGCTATAATAACTAATGCACCACTTAGTTAACTGCAAGGTCACATATTAATCCTAATTAAATTACCGTTATTTTTCTTGTTTTGTTATGCAAACTGGTTTGCGGAATACAGGGTGACCCCGAGAAGATTTTATAAGGGCTCTCACTGTTATGTTGAATATTTAGTTCAATAAAAATTTTAGTTATGTCATTACCGTAATTATGTAACTCTATGTTGAGTCGAATATTTAATTAAAAGCTAATTTTAGTAAATTCATTACCGTAGCACTATATCTTTTGGAGTGATAATCTTTAAATTAGTAATATTTCTAGTATTATCATTACCATTAGAATAATTGTATGTCTCTTTGATGTGTTGAATTTTAATCACGTTTTTGATAATAATTTTGCACGTTTATTACCGTAAGTTAGAAATTTGACTTTCACGTAAGTTCATTTAATTTTTCTGAGCTAGTTAAAATCATTTCTGCAAGAGTAAATTTTGTTCGGGAAGCTCAGTGTATTTTTTGTATATTATAAAATTTCCTTCCTAATTTTATCTTTAATTATTTGACTTTTGCTAATAAGTAACTTTCTTTTAAATTAATTATGATCATGTAATCAAACCTTGTGTTTGGTATTTAACGAAATTTTCACTTACTAGTCTAAGTCTTAAGTACTAGATGATATTAATTTTCTTGCGTACATATTAAACACATTTTGTGTTAACATTGCCGTTGTGGCGTTTTCATGGTATTACTTGTATTTATATTATGTGAGGTAATGAAACGTTTCTGCTGCCAACCATCTTCTGCTGTAACGCAGAGACTGTGATTTAGTATTAAGACTTGTTATTTTCTTTTAAATTTTATTAATATTACCTAACGCTTTGTGTTCAAAATTTATCAACTGTCTCGTTATCAATGGTATTTTATGCATTTCAATTCTTACTCAACGTCTGCTAATTTCAGATTTGTTTCACTTAATAATTATTCTGTTATACTTTAACTACCCCCTTTTATTTAAAAAAAAAACACAACCAACTTTTATAATTAAAATTTAAAAATCAACATTTCAATTTAATTAAATCTTGCTACTTTCTGTAATATCTTTTCTTTTATTTTACCTCTACATATCTCATATAATATTGTGACAAGCACGTACATAAGGTTAGGTGCATCATATTATACAGGGTGATCAATAGGAAACCCGCTGGAGGGACACAGCCAGTGGTAGCTCATAGGAGGCGCAGGTAGGTTATCATAAGGTAACACAGTGTCCTGGTGCCCGGACAACGTCGCTAGCGTCGTTGCCGACCGACGCTCTACTTTTAGGTGTTCTAGTTTATCTGAACCGTCACGCCGTCTGCGACAGAGTTAGCTCGGCCCTGCGATTTCCAGATTTAATCAACTCCTATTGTGATTCTCCGTTTCTTTTCCTTAATTTAGTCAGTTATCTTAGTGCGACGTAGTCACGGGTAACACAACGTTTATGTTTCTATATTTTGCGACGTTTTTTCTTTGTTGGTTAAGAAATTAACCGCCATTTTGTCTGTATCACAGAATCTTTAAAAGGCTCCAGCTCTTTGATTCAATCTCTGACTACCCCCAGTGATATCGCGAACTATATTTTAGGAATACGTACACTGCACAAAGGTGAAGTAATGTCCATGAATAATTCACGTCCGATAGATGGAGCTGTGCTCGTTTTTTTGCTTTTACATTGAAATTCGTTGTCGTTTCATTGCAGGAAAACTTTTTTAACAGAGCATTATTTTAGATCATTGAATTTTTAATGTTTTCTGATTACTTTTTTAAGATTAGTTTTTTTATATTATTACCATTTGCATTACTGGTTTCTTTTTGTATTATTATTATTTCTAATATTTTAAAAACACTCGCATTACAAGACGGACTTTGACCATGACTCTTTTCTGAAGTAGAAATTCCATTCCTTTGTCAAAGCCGGAACAGCAATAAAACCTTTCTATCCCTAGCTACCTAAGAACAGATATTTCATACACAAACATCAGTTTTAGATATCTCGTTTGTTTTCCAACGTTTATGTTTCCATATTTTGAGACGTTTCTTTTGTTGTTGAAATTAACCGCCAATTTCTCTGTATCACAGAATCTTTAAAAAGCCCGAGCTCTTTGATTCATTCTCTTACTACCCCCAGTGATATCGCGAGTTCTTCGTGACTCTTTTTCGGCACCCGCTGATGCCTCTATGAATCGGTACAGATCCATACACACGCAATTATAAACACGTATCGTTTGATAACATTGTTAGTTAACTTATATCCTTACTTTTGAACCACTTGTAAATAATTCCTGTTTATTTACAGTTCCTATTTTATCTGCCTTAAATTGAAATTGCTTTATTTCCTCTTTAATCGTAATTTTAATTTGTTATTTATTTTAATAAAGAGAAAATTTAAAGACAACTGTCTTGTTTTTTGTACTACTTTCTTTTACAGTACAGTATCCCAGACCTTTGATGAGTAACCAGGCCGACATCGTAACTAATTACGCATTGTTCACTATACATACTATACTTTTGTGAACAATTTTAACAAACAATATAATACAAAGAACAATGATTTATAACACATCGTAAAGTGTAACAATCTAATTAATATTTAATATTTATTATTTTGGATTTTAGTGTTTTTGTACAAGAGTCTTAAGGTTTATATGTATTGCAACGAACCTGCAGTTTTTAATTAACAAAAATGTTGTTGTTGTACGTACCTACTTTCCATAATTGTAATTAATCATTTAAAATATATACAACATTTTTATTACTATGTTTACAATAAATATTTTTGATGGACCACCTGTGTATATATTTTATAGTATTTTTGATAATTTGTTTAACATTCTATTTAATTATTGAAACTTTCCGTATGTGCAAAGAAAAAATACCTAGTACGTCAGCTTTTGAGCACGAATTTGTTGTATTCGTCTTTTACAGTCAGGTGGGAGAGTTTTTATCGGGCCCCGGTGGATAATAAAGAAACTGCACGCCCACAAATCGAACGTAATATCAATCAAGAGATAATGTGTGCACGATCGTCAACAGCGATGGACAAGGAGCGCCGTTTGTCTTAGGCAACTAAATAAACGCGCTTGTCGCATTTGTGAGTGTTTTCATTAAATCAGTCAGTAAATATTTTTATTCTATTAACCTGCTGCGCGTACTTATTTATTTATTGAATTAAGAATAAATAAAACCCCTTTTCACGTTATAGTATAAGTGCAGTAGAAAAAATGAAATACTTTATAAAGTAATGAATTATAAATTTTAAAAAAGTTTGCTATCTTAAAGAAGTAAGGTGAAATAGATGGGTATAAATTCCCACTATAATAGCAATACCATAAATAAAGAAAAGCACTTTCATACATCCATAAGTAAACAGTTGTTTTGGAAAAGAAGCATCGCTTCGACTGGTTGATGCTGGTTCCTCATAAGAGTGCCTTGAAGAGAGGCTCAACAAATTGCGTGTGAAGAAAATAATAAAGTAAAGAATAAAATCGATAACAGATACACAAACATAAGAATTAGAAGAAAAAAAACCGAGGGCTTGTAACAACAACACAATAAAATATAACAGAATTACTGGAGAGGGAGATAAGAAGAATGAAAGTGGCATTATAGAGGGTATTGAAGAATCAAGGAATGTGGACAAAGAACAAATTAAAAATAAAATAAGAAAGTCTTAAAAAATCTGAATAAAGGAGATCTATAGAATGTCATTGGGATGAAACGAATTGAGAAGAAAGAAAAAATAGGAAAAAACCAATATTAATGGAGATAAGAACATGGAACCAGAACATGGAAATATTAAAATCAGAAAAGAAGCTAAAAGGAACGGAAATATTTATAAGCAAAGATTTCCCGAAAGAAATTCAGAATCAGGGAAGACAATTAATAAACACATGACATCGGTAAATGAACAAAGGCTTGAAACAGCATTAATAAATAAACTGAAAATAAGTTGTGTAGTATATACTCTACACCAATTGGATATAGAAAATAAGGAAAACTGAAAAGAGCGAACACAACATGCGAGCAAGACATTCATAGCAAAACGAAACAATTTTAGGAAGACCGTCTAATGAAAGTTAGAGGACTCAAGTAAAAATTTCGTATACGAATAAATGTATGAATGCATATCTACACCAAGCTGGCACTGTGAACAACACACTGCACTGATGAGACCTATATAAGGTCGAAACAGCTGTCTGTACGTTGTTGTTCGCAATGCCAGCTTGGTGTAGATGTGCATTTATAATTAATTAAATAATTGCGATGATAGCGATAAGTGGTATATTAATAACCATACCACTTATTTCAAATTTTTGCAGTAGGTTGCGAATTGCACGCTCACTTGGAACATTATTGCGTCCAAACAGTGGTCGAAGTTTTCTTTGCGTAATCGTAACTGATCGCCTGCTTTCATAATAAACTTGCATAAGACTTACCGCGTTGCTGCACTGTATACGATGCCCTGATGAATTTGCCATGTGTTTTATTACTAACTGTAAAAATGCAAACTTCCAACATACATAGAACGAAAATGGCACACAATTAACATCCTAAAGTCCAATCTGGATCATCTTTCTCTTGCTTGTGTTTTAATTGTGCCATTTTGATCTCGATGTTTTTCTACATGTCACCAAAAATGCCCACGTCAAATTGATGGCTTAGAGTAGAAATATACAGTGTGACATACTAGAAAATGGTTATTATAAAAGGATATCATTAATGAGCCTTAATAATTGACTACAGAAATATATAAAACATATTTACGTTAGTCATTGCTTAATAATTCGTTTATTTACGCCTTTAATTTCACCTGAAATGTGTTTATATTAAATTAAATTTCTATATTATAATTTTGAATTTTGCAATAAATAATAATTTTGACTGTTCGTACCCTTTATGCTATAATTACCTAGTCATATGAATTTCTTAAATGTTTTCTATTTATTAATTACACGATTAATTTAACTTTGACCATTGCTTTCGAACATTCTGTTTAATATTGTGGATTATATTTAATATATAACCTATTATAACCTATTTTTACTTGTGGAGGCTCACCCTGTAGATATTATTTTATTATCACACGATTTTGTTGTGTTTTTAACATAATGACTTGTCATAAATAGAAATTAATCTTTTGTATCATCCATTATACGTCTGAAATAAGTGCTACAAATTGCCATGTAATATAATGGCCATTAATTTTAACGACTCTCTTTTATGATTGTTCACAAATTAATAGCCACATACTACATAATAGTTTGATGTATTGCTTGATATAATGCAAAGCGATAAATAACGATCTAAGTGTAATGGTGATAATTAAATTAAATGAAATCAGGATGTTCACATTAATATATATAAAATATATGTATATCCTCTGGAGGATTAGACATACAGACGTATAAAAGATACATAAATTTATTGTTACTGCGGGTGAATGAAAAAATGGTGTTTATGCTTACTGTAGGTATAACGACACAAGTCGTTGGCCATATATGTTACTTTATGACTTTAAAATTGCATTTACTAACATTAAAATAATTAGGGTCAATTTGATAATTATTGTATTTAAACTCTTCAATAATAATTTTGCTGTAATTTTCTGTAGTTTCAGATTTTAACCTGAATATATAAGAGCAATTTTTAAACTAAAGAGAAATTATTTCCTCGTAATAATTAAGTGCCCTAGATGCGAAACTTGCGTATTGCATTAAACATCAAATTGAGAAAATCGAAAAAAAATGTATTAGAATAAAAATTGTTAAAAAAAATCGAAAAAGTGTTTTCATTCCCTTGAATTTTCTCACTACCAACGGCTTCCAGAATTGATTCTAAAAAAAATTGTTGGTTTTATTCGTAATTAAAGAAAAAAGAAAGAATTTAGCGGGTTTTACACAAAGCTTTTCAAAAAGCGAGTTGTGTGGCATTCCTACTAGAAATTGCAAAGGACACGAGGTTATTCACATTTGAATAAAGACGCATTGGGATTTAGTAATTACAAACAAATTTTACAAGTTAAGCGAAATTATATAAACATATCTGCTTTATATTGTTCTACACTACTACATTCAGCCTCAATGTTATTTTTATTACTATTTTTACAGTTTTCATCGATAAATAGTATTGCACAAAGGTGTTGATTATAAAAGTTTAAGTCAGAATTATTCTTCCAGGTATCACCATAATGTTTTTTCAAAAATGAAATTATTGTGGATTTATCATGCTTTAACAGACAACCAACAGGAAGCTCTTACGCATTACAGGAGACTAACTGTTTTCCTTTCTTACAACCAGACTTAGCCTCACCTAAGTTTGCATAATAATGTGGTTTACCTCCCACCAAGATATAGCAATGATTCCTGTTTCCTTTTGAAGAAAATAACCTCTTTACCAGGGTGAACTGAAAATGTCACGATCATGGAGCTTTAGTGACAATTTGTGATTAATTTTTCCAGTGATATATTTTCCAGTTTATGTCCAGCAGGACGACCTATTATCTCATGATATTGAAGGCTTTAACAGATTGCTTTTTTGCTTGTTTTTGTATTTCTCCAAACACCCGATATCAGGCAAACAGACTTTATATTTCGATTTGAGTTTTTAAGAAGGTCTACCTGCTAACATACATAGGAATAAACAGTGTCTTTATTCAAATATCCATTGGAACATCCATGTACTACCGTAAAATTGTACTAATTAATTTGTTGGGTATAATAGTTTTGGTAACGCCAAATTCTTTTCGCGAATTTTATTCAACAAGACGAACTATTTCAAAAGCTTTGTGCATTAAGAGAATAACAGAAAGTATATGAATCAAAAAATTAGGCACGTACAGCGTGAGAGAACCACCTGTTTTATATCGATATCTGATTGGTGGGGAATATAAAGCGAGTTTTGCATCCTGGACAGCAAAGCAAAAAGGCAGTTTTGCATCAAATCGTAAATTTTTAAAGGGATTTTCTATGTCAAAAAGGCATTTTTGCTCTGAGCCACATGGATATGCAATAGATAATGTGTATGTTAACAATATGGCGTATATACTTATATTTTCAATTTTTGTCGATTAGCTGGTTTTGCATCTAGAGCACTCGTATCAACTGGTGTAATAAATAAGTATATTGAGACGAATGCCGGACTCCTATAAATAACATTTCAATTTTAGTTTGATCACCATTAGCAATTTCCATACATCTTACCAAATAATTCAAAGTTAAATATTACTAAACCTGAATATTTTAATAACTATCAAAAGCAGTAATTTTGAGTCTTTATTCGGAGTAGCCATTCGCTACTCTAAGTGATTTCATTAGATTCTTAAATCGAACTTTATAACGAACAAAGAAAATCATTATTCCGTGCAATTGTTGTTCAATCCGAGAACTGGTATTATATGGTACAAAGCAGCAGAAATACAATAAAATTACATCGCCGTTTCAATCTAGTCTAAGAACAGGTTAAGTACCTTTTCGTCCGGTAAAATATTTATACGTTGTTGTTGTAGTGTTGTTGTGTGGGTTTTCCTTTACAAAGGTACTACCTACGGCTTACTTCACGTAAGTAGATCGGAGAACCTTCTCGGAATATAGACGATTGCTTATTAGAATCGCTATTGATGGTTAATATAAAATACATTTAATGTTCGGTTTCGTTCGATATCTATTTTATGAAGCAATTTCTAGCTTGTGCTTGTCTTTACTTGTTCTCGAAGTAACATTATTTTATGTTACCAAATTTTATGTGGAATGTCGTACGCCATATACGATAAAAATGATTACAAGCCATCACAAACGATTAACTGAAATACATATAAAGGGGATGTTTATTGTTTGATGGTAAATTTCCGGAACTTTTTCTACAATAAAAAAATAATTCATATTTTTTCTTATTTTGTCTTGTTGAAAATATTTTTTTTCTATAGAATTTTTGTATGAACTCAAGGGACAATAACAAAGGTCGGAAAATTCGGACAACTACAAAAATTATAATTTTTGTAAGCACTCCCGATCATAACTGACAATAGGAGCGACATATTTAGTTAATTTTTGTTTATTTTATTCGTGATAGAAATAACTTAATTAAAAGTTTTCAATCAAGAAGGAATTTGGAAGATCTGGAGAAAAATCTGTAAATATGTAATCGTTGGTGCGTCTGTTAGTAATAGTGTAACTTCTGAACGACTTAAGTCATATTCACACAATATATTTGTTTTGTCGAAACGATGCGATGGTGCATAGCTATATATGCTAGAATACGACAGGTGGCTCTTTAATCAAGTGATTAACAAATCCTAAATTTATGGCTCAAAATGACTCATATTACATATTGTAATATATGTTGGTTTAGTTCCAAAAAAGAAAATTTCACAATCTGGACGCGATAAGAGATGCTGTGGCCCAGTTGTCATAGAGCAGAACAACGTCTGTTGGGCCAGTTAGAAATAAATATTTCCAACATTATTTATGACTTTTTCTATATCAAATTCTGGCATATCTGTACAAGAAAAATGCCAGCTTCGATCTAATGCCCATAGCTTGTTTTCACCATTTTCAAATCTTGTCCAGGTCACTGTGTGTTTATGGTGGTGCATGATGCCTGGTATATCTATAAACATGCGAGTGCAAACATGAATTAGTTATCTCTCAGAAGAAATATTGCGAATACTATACTCGGTCAGAATAAAAAGGCGCCGACTTACAAAAAATAACACCCTTAACAAAGCTTAAATGCCGAATTACGTTATGATCTTGAGCAAAAACCATTGGGTTTTTACTCGCGAAAAGCAAACAGGATGTGAAGCATGTCATCAGAAAACCACTACAAGATGCTAAAAATGCGACGTGGCTTTGCATGAGAAAAGTTTTGTTACATATCAGACACAGGAAAATTTTGGGCACGCCTGGGTTAAGTGATTTTTGCACAGGTCAATTTAAAAGCGCTTTCTGGTGAACAGTAAAGCAGGTCAGAAGGCAGCATTTAAAGTTATCATTATTTGAATGCAGACTGTACTATCATGTGTTTATCAAGTGAATAGCTCGTGATTCGATCATGTGACACTGTTCCGCTCTCTTACAATTAATCTTGAGAAAGAGGTAGAGTTACAAATCTTCAGAATGAAAAATTTTAATTTCATTTATGTTATATATTACTGTTATTACTGATATTGACATCTTGTCAGTGTCAATTTTAAGTTTCTATTTTTCTAGTTATTTTTATGTTTTAATCTATATTTCTTTAATTTTATTGGATTTTGGTCGATGGTAACTATGTTTACTATCGTCCAAAAGGGAAAATTTAACCATCACTTGGAAGACCGTACAAGATCCCCAAGATCTTCACGGTCATATGACAGGTATAATGTTTTAAGTTTGAATTCATATTGTGTTTCTTTTCGGAATATTGGTACAGTTGTTATGATTTGTCAACTTAATATCGAAGGTATATCCAAAGAGAAATGAAATTCATGTAGCATCAGTGGCTCAACTGGTTTCAAGAGGAGAATAGTATGTTATTCAAGTGGAATCCAGCTTGTGATTGCGGAGCTGAGATAGAAACAGTTAAACATATTGTTGAAGAAGATCCGCTAGCTAAGTTTGAGTTTGGATACAGAGATTTATATAATTTAACTCCAGAGGCTGTTGCTTGGATCTGAACAACAAAGACTAGTTTTCTCTTACATCCTAGACGTTACCAGTATGTGTTTCGACTCGGTAGAAAGTTAAACATGTCAATTATGTTTCCTTCTGTTTAAAAAGGAGAATTAAGAAATTACCTTTCATGCTTGCAAATATCACTTCAGTTTGTGTAAATAGACAAATCGAAAAATTAGAGGGAACAGATACCATTGTTGGACTGATGAGCGGTGGCGAAACTAACGGTTAGTTTTTCATAATGGTATTACTCTTTTCCCTAAGTTCATTAATTAATATAAAGCAAGTAATTTACAATTTCATATAAGCCGCTAATTCAAGAAATCTGTGCGTATGTATATAGATATACGTATGTACGATTCCTGTGTATTAAGAAATACGGCTAAGAACTTGATATATATGCGTTTAATACTTATTAAGCACATATTAAATTAATATAGATATCCTGAATGAAATGAGGATTTTTCATAGTTACCGGCGTTTCGTTCACAATATGTGTTTCGAGTCGCTAGAAGGTTAAACATGTCAATTATGTTTTCTTCTGTTTCAAAAAGGGAATTAATAAATTAACCTCTCATCCTTGCAAAGATCACTTCAGTTTGTGTAAATAGACAAATCGAAAAATTAGAGGGAACAGATGCCATTGTCGGACTGATGAACGGTGGCGAAACTAACGGTTAGTCTACGATAATGGTATTACTCTTTTCCCTAAGTTCATTAATTAATATAAAGCAAGTAATTTTCAATTTCATATAAGCCGCTAATTCAAGAAATCCGTGCGTATGTATATAGATATATGTACGTATGTACGATTCATGTCTATTAACAAATACGGGTAAGAACTTGATATATATCCGTTTAATACATATTAAGCACATATTAAATTAATATACAGGTTCGGCCTTCTTTCATGCGGCTTCCCGTGTATAACACGAAAGGAGTTGCCAAACCGTACCCGCCTAACAAATATACATACGAGAGCCGACAAGTAGACCTTCAGCGAATGTCATAAGCTACATGTGTGTGTAATGATGAGATCTAGATTAGTGGTTTGCCGTAGCAGATGTGATAGACAACGTACTTGAATTTTGCAGTACGTACTCTTGTCTGAGAATTGACAAAAGAATATGAATGTATTCCGTATTAGTGATATACTATACAGGTACGCAATTGTACAATATTATTAACTATGACCGCAAGAAAGACTTATTTATTTCTAGAATCTTATACTTAGTTATCAAATGCAAGCTCTAAAAAACAGTAAATGTATAACACTACCAGAATAATAAGTAGAAGAAATAAAAACAATCTTCTAAAGGCAATAAATTTCAAAACAAAAAAAAATCAAAAGTAAAGGAAATTCTTGGAACACAAAATGTAAAAAATCAATAAATATAATTTATGCGGAAACAGGATAAGTACGATAAACTAAAAAAAATAATTCTAAACAAAGGAAATTAAAATATGCTTCCAAAATAAACAGAATTCTTGAAAAACGAAATTAAAATTTGTCGTAATTGATCGTATCGGCGCCTGCTTGTCGTCTGACTTCCCCACTACTTTTCTCACCCACATGTGTACATATTGGCAACAACGTTCGTTTCAATACATGCATTTTATCTGGCATGCAAGGTAAAAACAGGCCGAACCTGTATATATTACTGTTATTTATTTCGGACAGTATTAACCTTTTACAAATATCAATTTTTCTCAAGAACTTAATAACAATAGATTATAATATTAATTTAAAGATGTATTGAATTTGAAGAATGTGTATCTCAAACGTGCTAATTAATTAATGAAGATTTTGCTATAAATATAACGAGCGAGTAGAATAACACTTTCTTAATACACTCCCAACCATCTCAAAATAAAACACACAAGTCAATATTATTAAACGGCATTCTACGCCAAAATATTTACCGACACTGAACAAACTTACTCTGACACACCTACTCAGCTCACCGTTTTATTCCTTAAAATAACAAGTTTATTAAGGTTAAATACCCCATCCAACTCCACTAATTGTTCTCATACAACACCGCCGTCGTTGTCGGAAAACATCCAACCGAGAGAGTAAACATGCAGGAGCATGACAGTGGTGCACATATCTTTTTCCAGTTCCTTTACAAAAACACATCGCCCTGGAAACGTTATATCGCTACATAAGTTTCGCCCAGGTCTCATTAGCGCCGGTACTGCCGACAGCGACAACGGTATACAAATCTAAATCTCGCACTTTAACTTCAACGATGCCGAGGAGAAATCGCGATGATGATGCTCCTGCTGGCTGCGATGTGTGCTACAGTAATACTTTTCTTGATCGAGTCAACTCGGATGTGAAACAAAGGAACGTTGTGCTAGTAGTCGACGTCTCTTTTGATATCCCAAGTCTGCTCACTCATCTGCATGACTTCTTGCGATATTAGGAAAGATACTTCGCTCTGTGTAAGCTTTTAGTTACATTTTGCGGTTCTAATGTTAGTATATCATTATATTTTACGTGATAGCATACAGAAGACAGGAAAGCAACCAGTTTAAATCAGGAATATGGTATATCTATTCGAATTTCCACTGAAAAGGAAAAAACAATGGTAATGCTAATGGATCGCTGCTACTGATATCTTTCGGATGTAAGTACTGTGAGCAATGTATTAAAAAAGGATTGTAAATTATTATATAAAGCAGGAAAAAGAAAGAGAAATAAAAAGACGAAAATGAAAAAATTCGAATTTAATATAATCTTCAGCATTTACAAATCAATAACTACATTTAACATTTACGAAGAAGAACAACAATATATATACAATATACAAAAAAGCAACCGCTTAAGGTTTGTAATAATTGGTATTACTATACATAGTTTGTTATCTCTTAATCTTTAGCTAGTTTAAACAGCACTTCCTCTTTTACTAATTAAATTTTGATATTGGACAAGTGGACAAGTCATCTCAGAGGCTCCTAGGTAGTACGATAATTATTGTTAATAATCATACTGACAAAAGCCTTCCTTCCTTCTTTTGGCTGGTTTTTCCAATATCTGTATAAATTTAGACATTACTTCAGTTCTTCATTATTCTGTAAGTATTTTTTGTATAGATTTCAAACAACTACAAGAGTCACCTCTATTTACGTTCAAAAAGGTATTTCTCAATATTAGCGAACCCTTACTAAAAGGATTTTGATTAACTAAACATGGAGCAATAATTATTTTCGAAATAAAATCGTAATTACATCGTAAATTGGAAATTAATTATATTTATAGTCATACATTCTCTTAGGAAGTTCATTAGCCTTCTGTATTTTCCCTCTGCCACTTTCTCCAAGCCATATATTTTTCTTACAATTCTCCTCTCAAACCTTCTCAGTTTTTCCTATTTCACATTTGTCAGGTTCATTGTCTCTGCCCCATAAGACACTAGTGATCGAGTTACTGGTCCGAATACCCTAATTTTTGTATTTATGCTTCTCCTTTTAATTTTCAATATGTTTTTGTATTTATAACAAGCTCCTTGTACTCTCTGTTCTATCTCCATGTTTCTGTCATTACCACTGTTTATCATTACTCCTAAATACATAAAGCTTTTAACTATTTCAAAATCGTAATTTCCTATTTTTACATTTTTGGTTGTCGTAAATAGGCTATATTGGAGAGAGCTGGAGCCTCGCCCAACCACTACCTCCCACACCACCTCTCCTAACACTACCTCCCCTATCCCGTAAGGTAATTTGAAATCACGCCCATTCAATGTCACAGCTCCAAAATCGCGATAAATTACCCCCACCACTTCTTAGTTTCAATAAATTGTTTTTAAGCAGACTAATCTCTTTTATTTCAAAACAACTTGCTGTAAAAATCCTATATAACTATATATGTTAGAATGGTGCATCACTAAATGATTTTAAAAATTATCTTGCTTGCATAAATATGTTATTTTCAAACTTAGAAAATATCTATACATAATAACGTTAAATAACGATTGTATATAATTAATTTAACCTTATCCCGCGGCCATTTTTTGGCCAAAACAATACGTAATTCGATGATGTTCCAATGTTCCGTGAGTATAGCGGCAGGTACTGCCACTTTCCTTACCTATATACCAATCACGCACAGTTGTCGTAATTGCAAATGACGTCATATTATTTCAAATATGTTATATATTTATTTTAAATTTAGCACAACAGCTACAACTAGCTTCAGCCATATTCATACATCATGTGTTATTCTGGTGGAGCCCATATTGCATCAGCAATCCTTGATTCGCTATTTTAGTAGAGGTAATTTCTCGCGATTTTGGAGCTGTGACCTTGAGTGGACGTGGGGCCTTGCGCGCCATCTGTAAAATCTCGATAGTAGCGAGATTTTACAGATGGCGCGCAAGTGCCCACGTCCACTCAATCAGCCCCACCACTAAAAAGTGGTGGGGGTAATTTATCACGATTTTGGAATTGTGACTTCGAATGGGCGTGATTTCAAATTACCTTGCGGGGTAATTTGAAATCAGCAGTGGTGTGAGAGGTGGTGGGAAAGTAGTGGTGGTGGGAGGTAGCGCTGGTGGTTAATTTTTCCTTGGTTTATTGTTAGGCCTCTTTTTTTGGTATTTGACCAATTTTTTGAATTGCTTCTTCCAAGCTTCTCCCTATATCTAGCTAGTATAGTGAGATCGTCCGCGTACGCAACTACTTGTATTGTCTTATTGAGCATAGGTGCCTGGATCTAGTGTTAAAGAAACAAGTTGTTTGATAGACCGTCACCCTGTCTTATGCCTAGATTTCGAGGTCATCAGTCATTACTGCTGCTTTTCATTGTTTCATCATCATTTCTGTCAATCTCACTAACTTTCCTGGTATTTTTATTTCCCTCGTCGCTTTTATTATCTACTCTCACATCAGACTATCAAATGTTTTCTATAATAGAGGTAATTAATAAATGTATTGTAAAATGTAAATATTAACATCATTATATTAAAGTTTTTTACATGGAGATTCTAAATATGAAATAGTCAATTATATCCTCTGAGAGAAGACTTTGTCTCTCTCGCATTTTGAAATACAGAAAATCTGGAACGCTTTCAACTAGTGATTAATATACAAAAAATTCTTAAGTTTTAAGGAAGACTACTGTGTTTCCTAGGGCAGTTCTGAAGACTACAACATAACAGAAATATTTTCTTTTTACACTCCTTGTTGCCGTTTTATATATATAGTTTAAACTGGAATAGCATAGGTGGCAGAAAAGTCAATAACCTAATAAGAATAAGCTTTTGTTTCTGCAATCTGTGACATATGATATCGCTAATTTAATATTTATGAAATAAACTGTATGGTCAGTGGTTTTAGCTAAACTTGAATAACTTCGTCGATTCCCTGGCGTTTAACTCCAACTGGCGAAGCACTGTGCCTATTAGCCGCTTTCCTCGAAGAGAACGACTTTAATGCAGGACAACATAAAACGTAACTGATCCCGGAGCAGCAGCTCGGTTGAGATATCGCTGATGTTGCTGCAAGTGTTCCTGAGACAATAGACATAGTTAAGTTGGTTGTTGTTCTCAATAAATTGTGGATATTCTAAAAAAAAACTACAAATGATAATCTGTCTTCCAATTATTATTATTAGTTTGCTATGTTTGTCGATAAAACCACAGTGTCAATATGACATTTTAGAAATTCCACCATTCATTTGATAGACAAAGCTGTGTGCCGAAGTTGATTGCTGACCCAAATAAATTTTCTTTCTTTGTTTGTTATTACGAAGAACACCTTTTATATTTTTACAAAATCTGCGAAGAAAACAATATTTTTGGGAACAAACTACTTTATTGTTTTTCAATATATTCGCCTTTATGGTCTATACACTTTTGCATGCGCACAAACCACTTCTCAAAACATTTTTTCGACTCTGAAGGTTGTATCTCAGAAATAAGGTTTTCAATGAGTTCGACTGCTTCTTGATGTGTTGAAAATCGCTGTCCACGCATTTTTTGTTTCACAGTTGGCAACAAAAAGAAACCATTCGGTGACAAGTCATGTCAGTATGGGCAATGAGTCATTATTTCAACACTTTTCTCCTTCAAATAGTCAATTGTTAGACGTGCTGTATGGGAACTCGCATTGTCGTGATGAAGAACAATGCGACGTTTTCGGTTGTTCTTCCTGATTTCGTGTATAACTATTGGCAAACAAAGTACTGTATACCATTCAGCGTTAACAGTTCCTCCATGTTTCGTCACCTGTGACGATGTTGTATACGGATTTTGCGGTTCCTACTTCGCATTTTTTGCACATTTCTTTACACCAATTGACACGAGCTGCTTTCTGTGCTTCAGTCAATTTATGTGGAATCCATCTGGAACATATTTCTTTTACAAATAAATGTTCATGTGAAATCGAATTTACTGTAGTCTGCGATATGCCAAGAGATACCTCTATCTCACTATATGCCGATCGTGTTCTCTCATTTTCCGCACAGCATCGATGTTTTTTGGAATCACAACAGATTTTGGTCGACCTTCACGTGATTCATCACTCACTGAGGCACGACCATGACGAAATTCTGCAAACCAATTGTAAACTGTCTTTTCTGATGGGACTTCATTACCAAAAGTTGACTGAAGCGATATAATGCATTCTTGTAGAATTAGACCCTCTTTAAAATCGTAAAAAATCATCCGACGAAAACCTTCACGAGTAATCTCCATTATTTTACAAACTCACTGTTTTAAAACTGTCACTGTCAACAAACTACTGACTCGATTTCAAAGCTATCGCGAATACTTCATTAACAAATGTCAAACATTAAGAATATAGTGTTTACATTTGTCAAAAGCACCATCTAGTAGTCGATTGTAAAAATATAACAGGTGCCCTCGTAGTTTGCTATATCTACCATTAAAGTTATTAAGTAAAGATGACCTTTTAAATGAGTTCTACAATATTTTTACATATACATTATTATTATTATTAAATGTTACATCATGTTTGTATTTGAAAACTTGATTTAACATTAGATTGTCTCTATAGATGTTATTCTTCAAAACTAGTAGACACTGTGCACTTACACACTTTATCTTTAATCAACTTTGTTTGAAATAATTCTTTTATTACGCCTACAAGAACTTTTAATTTTGAAGTTTTCCCCATTACTTTCGTACACCTCCCGAGTTCGTATTTGCTTTATAAACATAACACAAATCCGAAACGTCCTACAAAATCCCAATTTAACGGACAGAATGGCCGGGATTTAATGAAAATCCCACCTAAAATATTTCCCACAGCGCCCTAGTCGTAGTCTGCGCGACGGAAATGAACTGAAGCCACCTAAAAGGAAAAGCAAATGTCCACGGTTATCCCCACGTTAAGTATAAAAATTACCTCATTTCCCTTTCCCCAAGAATTATATCTAATAATACAGTTGTATTCCCCTATTGCTTGGGGTTAGGGTGAGGGGAGACGAGGTATTTAGACTGCGGTACAACCGAAACCGTATGACGAATTAAACTTCGCGACGAGCAGCAGAGGAGGCTGTGGGGAAAATAGAATTTTTCCGGTCGTTGTGTCAGCCATGGTTGGTTGGTTTAGTTCATGCACGTTGTTGGGAGAAGGACCAGTGAATTAGCGCTTTGGTAGTAGTGACAGACGTAGGTACCCTTGTTTAATTTTGGGTGAATTAAGCGGAAATTCTAAATATATGCCACAAACAGGGAAGTAACCGAAACCAGCTGCTGGACCTATTTTCGTATTCCCTTTCTTCCTTTTTACTTTTCTTCAGTCTCTTTTTACGTCAGGTTGACTCTTCGAAAATTTGCATATAAAATTATGTAATATGGATAATGTTGTTTGTAGTGCGGTATTTTAGAGCTATAAATGGCATGAATTATTCAGTTTTGTTCCCTTTATCGTGTAAATTATTTCGAGAAAGTTTCGAATAATATTCGTATATTTGAGACAGGAGATTGAAGGTGAAAGAACAATATTTATGGCAAAAGTAACTGAATTACATAGACGTAAGCATGTGTTAAACATCACCGATATTAAATATATTTTCCTGAATTACAAATGTAAGCATTGTGTTATTTTCATCATCACTTATGAATATATACGGTATCTGACGTGTCTGCAACATATCTGTTGCCATCTTTAGGCTTAGTTTTGTAAAAGATTCATCTTTATTAATAATGTATATTTAGAAGTTTGTATAAGATCATACTAGAACTATTAAGAGACCCTTCGCCGCATTATTTGAAGTTAACCAGATTTTGATTGAATTTATAATCAATTTAAGATTATTTGAAGCAGTTGTAAAACGATATATATGGGCTTGGTACAATGAATAAAGATGCAAAATATGCAGAAAGGAAACAGTTATAGAAATACGCTACAAAAGCAAAACTAGCTATTTGGAACCTAATACACATATTGGAAATATAAATCATAATATTGCTATAGGGGGGGGGGAGGAGCTAATGAGTCCTATGAGAGAGCTATATTTAATTAATTCTGCAAGAGACTGCTAAACATAATAAAATAATAAACTATTTACTTAATATGAAGTTGAATGGCTAATGTCACTAAGTAATTATTTAATTATTGTTCAAATATAAATCGGCCGGCTAGCTAAAGGGGGTTACTTTCTATAAAGACAGAGATAATTATATATTGAGTTCTTGTATAAATGAGTATCTCAAAATCGTCCTAAGTGAAAAGTACAAAGTTATTAATAATTCAAAACTTCGCTGTATTCAACGTATAACTGCGCAAGATCGGATTAAATTTTATCCAAGAGGTGGTAAATGCACTGAATTAAGCGCGAAATCGCAATAACTCTCGTGTATGTGTGAATGTTACGGCGACAAAACGAAATTAAAAAGTGATGTGGTTATCTCAGTGGGTGATATCTAAGTGACTCTAATGTTCTACCTACAAGGCGTTAAAGGGTTCGAAATTTCATTACTTTAGTCCATGATACCGCAATTCTCCAGTTGTCGTGCGAAGATCTTGAAGATTCTAACCTGTAAGGCTACTTGGGGGTACAGCTCTAATGCTGAAGCACCAAATAGGATATGTGTACCTCTTTTATGTTTTTGAATCGGATTTAACAGCGGTGGAAACAAACACTTTATATACAATAACAACAGATCTAGATTTATTAAGCAAATGATAACTGATAACAACAATACAACAATGATCGTGACGAGAGATAAATATACAATTTAAACAAACAAAATGACAATAATCAGTGTGTATGATATTATGGCATTATTAAATACACTTTGTCGTGTACATAAACAGCATTTTCATAGGCAAAAGTTCTACTAATTTGGAATATTGACATCAAGGCAATGTAGACGAATTTGAACCTTATGTACAAACACTTAAATTGGAGTGCATAGCAATGGGATAGAATAAATTGTAATGTAAGTATGTTCTGATATTTAAATAAGCTTATATTGATTGAGAATGTAAAATGATTCAAAAGTTTACGTTAGCTATATTTCAAGAATTGAATTTAATTATTATTTAGAAATGATAGGATTAAAAGACGTTACACAAGTTTGACCTAGTTTTAGATTTGACCTAGATTTAGATTTGACCTAGTTTTTGGCATGAAATGTGCATACACTAATAAATAGACTTGGTACCTTCTGTGTTACTAACTCCTTATATTGTTTGAGACCAGGTATTACGGCCGTATGATGTGGGTTTCCCGTTGTGTCCACGACTAATATCCTCGTTCAAATGTGGGATTCAACAGCTACCAGGTGAGTGGGCGTATGGTTTGTCCTTGACCTCGTTCGGTTAGTAAGGGCGGGGTAGTAATATCTCCAATGTTTCTTTTTCTTTTTCAGCTTTCGATTTATTCGTCTCAACCTTTAATGGTGTTCTAGCTCGAACGTCTTCAATTTGGTGACCTTGAACTCGCACGTGGGAATGACTCAGCAGACAAATAATGTCTAGACTGAATGCATCACTACTTGGATGTATGGCTTCACGAATGAAAAAATGAATGAAATGAATCCTGGATCTTCGTCGGATGTGCCTTTTTATAAGAATCTTCTGTTGTGGGCGTAGTAACCATAGCGATAGATACGGTCAAAATTAACAAAGTCTTATTACGGACAAGTTTATTTTGGAATATTAGTGGAATCACGTTTTATATTAGTTAAATTAATTCGTCTTTCAATCGGTACAATAAAATTACTTTAATTCGTTTTCTCTTAGAAAAGCACATTTTTTTAAAATTTAAAGGGCAAATTTAGCATTTCGACTGTCATATGTTCGATGACGTCATGGACGCTAATAAAATAAATTAAAATATCAGAATTTTGGATTAAAATGCCTTTTTAGTAGAACTTTACCTTCACAAATTAAACTTTTAAATACATTTAATATTTTTTCATCTTTCAATCCTTTTAAAAATCTTTATTTATACAAAAAATTAGTGTGGTTAGTTTTTGAAGTGTAATAACTAAATGGTCTTTTAATTTATTTATGAATTGTTGTTATAACATGAAACTATGACCTTTTCTTAATCTTTTACCACCTTTTTAAATTATCTAAATAGCTTGTAATTAATATTTTTAAACTTTTCTTTTACCTATGTTGACAACTGTCAAATTATTCAAAATGCTTATTTAAATATCTGGACTCAACTTACAAATATGACACTGAGAAATATTTCCACATAGATACGTCTTGATAGACTTTGTATCTGTTAGGTTTTCTTTGTAATTGCTTTAATTATGTATATGAAATATTTGAAATTAATTATGATTAGAGCAATATGGCGTATCAAAATTCGAAAAATAAAATGATGCTTAGCTTAAATGTGCGCATCTAACAGATTTATCTTTAGTGACAATTATTATAAATTGACAACATGTTTATGGGGTAAATGTTGTTTATGTTCAACATTAGTTTATTTTGGTTTATAGCAATGCATTTTTAGTTAAAAATTAGTCATGCATGTGCTATACTTTTGCCAATGTTTGGGATGATGCTTTCGAAACTATCAACCTTGCTTTAACTTTGAACCTGTAACTTTTTGTGACATTTTACTCTTGAGAATTCACACTATAAAATGGTAATCACTTATATGCTCATAGTGTGATGATAAATGTTGAAACTTGAAATTAAATTTGGCCATTTGTAAAGGCTGTCAAATTCATTTTATATTATTACTTTGCCTATATACCATTTTACTAATCATTGTTGTATTGTAAAATATGCCTATTATAACTATAAAAATAAGACTAATGTGTTTATTGAACTAATTAGGTATTTAATTCTAATATTTAGTATTTGTTACTGGGGTTCCAGTTGGGGTTCCTGAGAAGAGTAGTCATTGGTTTGGTTTTCTAAATTTGGGGGTGAATTTCTTTCTAATATTTAAAATTTGATGGGGTTCTCAGAATATACTAGCTTTGTTAGCAAAATCTGCATTAATTTTCAGGGATTTTTACCTATACTCTTATACAAGGGTCTAACCTTAAGCATCGCCGATGTATATATGGTTGCCTGTATTCAAGGGGTTTTAAGGGGTGACTGTATGTGTTTGTGGGTATTTGACTGGTGTTGTCACATATTCAACACTAGTTCAATATCTACGCTTTACGTAACTGAAATATGGAAAAAAGATATGATGACATAATATACTTATACGTTATATATTATCCTAGGAACCGGATTTTAGAAAGAGAGAATGACTTGAATTACTATATTATGCAACAAGCATTTAATGCTATTAAATCACGAGCATGAAAATTACGATACGAGCCGCAGGAGCTTGTCGTAATGAATACGAGTGTCTTAATAGCCATTAAATTGGAGTTGCATACAGTATTTTTTCTCCGACCCCATAATAAAATATTATTTTTGACCATTCCAATTCATAAATTGAGAGTGGTATTTTTCGTATGTTTTGTCGATTTCGCTGGTATTGTTCATTGCTATTAAGGCTTGATTCATATTTCTGGTGGAGTCAAATTTTCCATTTCACTCTCATTATCGCTCGTTTTTATTGTATATATTTCAAAAAAAAAACACTAATTTTAACTGCTTACAAGTAAAGTGTAAAAGATAATTGTCAGGTTTAATTAATTTTTAGATCTGTCAGACAGATAGTCATGGCCATATTGAACAATGATTGAATATTTAGATATCGCATTTCTATTGTATCTTAAAGAAGAATTTGTATCTTAATGGACATCATTGAAGTACAGGTCCAGTATATCTAATAATACAATTAAAGTATGGGAGTAGAAAATAGTATCTTATGTTTTTTTCTGACGAAATCATCAAGTCACAGGTATACATATATACATTTATACGTAAACGTATATGCACATATGTACGAATTGGGATACACAGCATACACCTAGGTGTCATTGCCAACAGCGAACACACAGACATGTGTTTCGGCCTTTAAGGCCTCGTCAGTGTACGTGGTGCTGTTAGCAACGATCAACAACTAAGATCGTATTTAATGTCGGCTTGCACTGGGCTAACGTTAATAATCTGTGCCTAAATTTCGACAAGCTTAATTGTGTTCTTTTTGGCCTTAGCATGGCTGATTTTTCTCCGACTTTTAAAGACGCAAATATCCCGCTTTTGGATTCTAGATGATTATTGGGCCTATAGGTTGATAACAGGTTGAAGTGGAATACATATATTGACACGATATCTTCTAAACTAGCGCACATGTGTTATGCTTTGAAGAATTTGCAATACCACTGTAGCAGCGGTATATTAATTGACTTTTACTTTGGATGTTTTTAGCCTGGGCTGAATATGGAGTTATTAATTGGGGGATGTCCTGTGACGTCACACAGGTATTTCTGTTGCAAAACTTATTTTAATTAATTAAATATTTTGTTTTGTGTATAAAAATATGAGCTCTTTTCAACTTAATAAAAGCGTCATCAGCATGACACCACCTCGTACCACCTGCGCACCGCTTTGCTCTTTACTAGAAACATGTGGAGTATTTGAGATGTAGACTTTTTAATCATTCACCTCCCGGCATTAAAAATATAAATACTTTATTTGGCTTTAGAAAATCGTTAAAGAAATTCCTTTTGAGAACTGTAAATGTTTTTTTACAATAATTAATAAATTTGAATTTGAATTTTAATCTGCTTAAGTTAATTAACTATTAAAATATTTATTGTTTCATATAACACAATCAATAAAAATATATATAAGAGAATTGTAAAATTATATCAAAATTTTCCTGAAATTCTAAGGTGATTTTCAAATTGCACATAAAAAGATGTATCAAGCCGCAGATAATAAAATATCCAAAAGTCGTAACTGATCTGTGATTATTTCTTCTCAATAATAAGAAAAATCAAGAACTAAAATTTCTGACGATTTTCAAAGTAAACACTTTGATCAAACATCTCGTTTTAGATTAAAACTAATAACATCTCCATTAATATTCTGCCTCAATTTTATTAATTTTAAGTGAATGAACAAATTTTAATTAAATTTTAGAAGAAGAAGAGCAAAATCGCACATGGCAAACACACTATAACGTTATTAAAAACCAGATATTATGATTATATAGAATGAGGAAAATTATCTTATTAGGTCCACACGTAAGCAATATTAAAACGGAAAGGAAGCGAATATATTGACCCTTATTTTATCATTAAGTTTTCACGTCGACTTTAATATAAGGAAAGAACATGTCCATTAAGCTCACGTTGTATTAAAAAGGAACATAGAAGCTCCTAAGTTATAGACTTGCAGCATCTGCTTAGTCTCATAGTAGATATCACATGTTCTTTTGTACATTTTCATTAACTAACGTATATTTTCTCTCAAGGAGGTTCAGTCAGCGATATACAAACGTTTATGAAAGAAGAAAATAAAATTCTAAATTACCTCAGAAGTAAGATGTGTCAAAAGAATAATTCCCTGGAAAAATTTAATAAAAAAGATTCATGCAAGTATTTTTACTATTATTTATATACATATATTGTTTTTATTATACAGAGTGTCCAGAAACTCTCCTGGCAAACGAAGACCGGAGATTCCTCAGATAATTTTAAGACAATTTCACCCAATTCACCCTAGTCCGAAAATGCTTCCTAAGGGAGCTAGAGCTCTTTGAGGATGGCGCCTTGTATTTAGTTTTTTTTAATATCTCCCGAACGCTTCTATTTAGAAAAACAAAAACTAGTATGCTTATTTATTCTCCAGAGATGAATCGATTCCATCAATTGCGAATTTCTAGTACCGGTCATAGGCGTCCGTTTTGGGTAGGTAAACGGTTATTTTAACACATAACTTTTTTGTCTTTAATTTTTAAGCATTTGTGAGACTAGATTATTAAATTTTCAGGTATTCTAGTACTAAAAGGTACTCTTACTTTAAGTCGGTAGGATACACCGTTTTCTAGAAAAATCGATTTGAAAATTTTTCGTTTTTTCGTCATTAAAATTCAATTTATTATTTTTTGCACTAGTTTGCTCTGAACTGCCAACAGAAATAAAACCTACGTTTTTAATTGTCAAATTGTTGTCAGTTCGCGAAGTTAATCTTTTAATTTTTTACTTTGTAGCATTCAAACACAACTATTTCAATTTAAAAAAAAATGGTTTTTACTAATGAAGAATACGCCGATATGCATTTAGTTTATGGCGAAATGAGGTGTAACGCTCGAGCAGCGCAATGTAGATACGCTGAAAAATTTCCCAATCGTTAGCATCCCACTCACTCAACATTTACAGCTCTTCATCAACGATTAAGAGAAACAGGTTCAGTGGTCCCAAAAAAAAAATTTAAACAGGGAGACATAAAGATGTAACAGCAGAACATGAAGATGTTATTTTAATGGAAGTTGAGGAAAATCCAGAAATTAGCGTTCGAAGACTATCTGCCATGTACCCCACAATTTCAAAATCTTCCGTAGGAAATATCTTACACGAAGAAAATTTATATCCTTTTCATTTTACATAGGTGCAAGCACTGCTAGAAGGAGATTTTCCTGTTGGTGTAGAATCCGCTAGATGGTTACAAAATCAGATAAATCAAGATGAAGATTTTTTCAGGTACATTTTGTTTGGTGACGAAGCTTCATTCTCAAAAAATAGAATTTTTAATGTTCATAATGTACACTATTATTCGTACGTTGGTGACAATCCCCACGTTGTTGAAGAATTTAAGCATCAGCATAGGTTTAGCATAAACGTCTGGATTGGAGTAGTTGACGATTATCTACTTGCACCTGTGGAATTACCTGCTCGTTTAAATGGTGTTGATTACTTACATTTCCTGCAAAATATATTACCTGATTTGTTAGACGAGATGCGTTTAAATATTCGGCAAAACTTATGGTTTCTACAGGACGGCTGTCCGGCCCACTTTAGCAGGAATGTACGAGACTTTCTAGATAATAACTACGAAGACCATTGGATTGGAAGAGGCGGTCCAGTTGCTTGGCCAGCAAGGTCGCCGGATTTGAATCCTCGCGATTATTGTGTTTGGGGATACATAAAAGCATTTGTTTATTCCGTTCCGATACAAAATCGTGCACAACTGTGGCTAAGGATACAAGATTCTTGCAACGAATTTAGAAATAACTTTGGAATTTTTGCAAGAATTCGGCATTCTCTAAGCAAAAGGGTAAATTTATCAAGAGACTAATGGTCATCACATCGAGCATCTTTTGTAACTATCTACCTTTGATACTTGTTCTTTTTTTGTTAGTTTCGTTCCATTGTAATAAATACTTTGTTTTTAAAAACCTTCAGCTAAAATTTTGTTTCAAATTGATTTTTGCTTATTTTCCCAAACTTTTTTTACGAATTGTGTGCAGCATTTATTGAAACAAAAGATGATTTATTAAATTAATGTTCATCCATGCCTTGATAGTCCTAGCCAACTTCGTCGCTAAAAATAAGTGGGTACATAATAAATTGAATTTTAATGACGAAAAAACGAAAAATTTCGATTTTTCTAAAAAACGGTGTATCCTACCGACTTAAAGTAAGAGTACTTTTTAGTACTAGAATACCTGAAGATTTAATAATATAGTGTCACAAATGCTTAGAAGTTAAAGACAAAAAAGTTATGCTTTCAAATAACCGTTTACCTACCCAAAACGGACGCCTATGACCGGTACAGAAATTCGCAATTGATGGAATCGATTCATCTCTGGAGGATAAATAAGCATACCAGTTTTTGTTTTCCTAAATAGAAGCCTTCGGGAGATATTAAAAAAAAAAATTACAAGGAGCCATCTTCAAAGAGCTCTAGCTCCCTTAGGAAGCATTTTCGGACAAGGGTGAGTTGGGTTAAATTGTCTTAAAATTATCTGAGGAATCTCCGGTCTTCGTTTGTCAGGAGAGTTTCTGGATATCCTGTATAGTATTTCTATAAAAGATTTTTAAAAAATATTGTTTTTGAATGAACTGTTGAGGTTGAAACCCGTATGGGGGGTGTTAATTGGTTAAATTTACAAAGTGTTAAGTTAAACCAATTAATTCTTCTTTTAAGATAGAAATAAATTAATTGATGACTATGCTTGTCGCGGCGTTTCAAATCAATTAGTATTCCCTAAAGCGCTCAATTAATCAGTGATTATGCTCGTCGCGGCATCACCAATTAACGAGATCAATGAAGTCATGGTGCGCTATAATTGTGTGAGTTCGAGCATGCACTTACCTTTAATATATAATAATTAATCGCTTATGATTAATTATACTATAATTCCCAGATGTTGTCCTCGAAGAAGGCCGTTGATGTTAATCTGTGACCCACCCTGTATCTAGCTCAGTTTTTAATTGAGAGCTTGAGATTACTCTAAGATGTTAAATAATTAATGCCCGCTTGTGCCACCCATTTTATAAAACTAAAGGCGGAGTCACTGTTGTTAAAGTATTGCACAATTAAAATGGGAACGTGTACTAACATAAAGGCCTACCTCAATGCAAACACAAATTAGCAGAAACAATAACAGTTTATTAAATAAAGAAAAGCAATTTGGTAGATAGAAAATGTAGTATACATTATATCAATAAAAATCGAAGTATTGATTACACAAAATATTTAGCAAAAATATGAATAATTATTGACGAAATGAATATAACTTTGTTGTCAGAAAATTACACAATTTTACACTAAATTCATTTGAAACCAATAATTCCAAATTTGTTACAATAAACTAAATTTTAGAGAGACAAAGTACACAAAAAACAAGACAAAAGGAAGAAACTTAATAAGTAAACAAATTAATAAAACTAATCGATTAAATTCGGTGCACCTATTTACCTAAAAATGTCTATGAACTAATTATCAATAAATATAATAGAAAACTTACAAGATTTAATATATTAATAATAAATTGACTACATATTTTTGATTACAATCTTTACAGGTTATTTCGTAAGTACCAGATTTTTGATCTACCTCAATTTTATCTTTAGCGTTCCCTAAGAGTGCTGTTCTTTAAAAATGCTGTTCAAATTTCTTGTGACTGAATGATACGGCAAAAAAACAAACTTATTACCAAGAGTTTTTTGAGATAGAAAGCATGTAGTGTCTTGAATTTGTTTCTTAAATTTATATATGCTAATAAGCTTAGTTACTATTTCTGATTCGAAATCAATGTACTTCGCGATCTTTTTAATTAAACTAAGTTCTTTTTCATATCCATCTTTTGTAAGCGGAAAATCTAACAACCGATGGATAAGAAAATTAAAGGAAGCCATCTTTTGCTGAAAACTATGATTTGAATCCGCTGTTATAAACTTGTTGACGTTGGTTTCTTTTCGGAAGATATCTATTTCTGTTATTATTCTTTATAATCAAAACATCTAAAAATGGTAGTCGATCATTGTTTTCCTTTTCTATCATGAAATTAATTGTAGTGAATTTCGAGTTTAATTCAAATAAGAAGTCATCCAAATCCCAAAAGATAGTATTAAAAAATCGCGCAAATATCGTCAAAGTACCTAATCCATATTTTAGGGAAATACTTAAAGTTTCTTTTAAATTCGGTTTCTCAAACTGGAGATAACTTTAATTCAAGCACAAATTTAACATTTCCTCTATTTCTAATAATTTCTCAGAGCAATCATTATTAATTTTATAATTTCAAACAGATTTTATTTCTGGAGTCGGAATAGAAGTCAAGCCACTTTTTACATCAATATATGAATCAAGTTTCATCTCTTTTAATTGATATATTAAATAACGATTATTTTTGACTGTGTATCTCTAGATTTAAACTCAAATAGTTTTGACAAAATATCATTAACTAATTTACACGAATTATAAGCCGGGGCATGGACATAACTAGCCACTGAACGTAGAGGCATGTCTTCCTTCTTTGTGAATTTTAGGTAACCCGTATAGTTTTAGAGCTGCCGGATATATATTGACAAATCTGAATTTATGTCTTATATTCTCTATAAAATTTTTGTTAGTAATCAAAACTTTAATGCCTTTCTAAAAAACTGGAGATTGATTTTTTCAGAAACATTATCTTAAATATTTCCCTGTAATTTATTTTAGGATTCGGAAAATACGATACTAAAGTGTTATGATGTTACTTGTAATAATACACGTATTCTTCTCAGATATTTTCCACGGTGAATAATATAATATACTACCATTATATTTTTTCTCCAATTAAACTTAACATTCAAATTCTCCAAACAAGTACGTAAAAAAAGAAGAATATTATTTATGAAACGGAATTTAAATAGGATGTTTTTCCCATATTTTGTTGTTGTACTTTATAAAATCGCGTATTATGAATGTTTTTCTTACATTCCTTCGTTTGTGCGTCGTTTGGTTCACCGTTTCTTTGTTTTCGTTCGATTTTTTTCCACAAATGCGCTTTACATACTTAAAAATGTTTTCTTTAGCTTACGAGTTTTTTCCAGAGATCTTTCCAGCTTATTCCATTCGCAAATCTAATAAAAAATCAGCTTATCCATTCCCGTACATCCAGCTCTTAATGTCATTTATATGTATGATTCAGCTGATTTGATCTTGAATAACTTACTTAAAGGTTATTTTAAAAATGCTTTTCTTTGTGGGGATAAGAGAGAATGCTTTTCTAGAGTTGCATTTATTTTAATGGTTTAAATTGGTTCCTTTTTAGTACGAATATGAATACATAATACCAGACTAAAAGTAAGAAAATCGTAACATTATTATTTTTGTGAGTTTCTTACATACTACATTTTCTTTATATCTTTATTTATTTACATTGAATTGACATGTAGATACATACACTGTTAACTTTTTCTTTTTGATTTCAGATATTAAAAACTCGAGATGGTTGTAGGAAAAGAGTTTGAAGAATTGTATATTTTATTCTCTATTATATCATCAATTAAGGGTCACACATTTATTCAAATGTTTTGTCAATAAACCCTTCTCTTCAAAAAAAAGAACTCCTTCGAAGAGGCCTCAAAAAATCCCCTATCGCATCTTTTCTGTATTAATGAAGAATGGTATATTTTATTCTTCATTATATCATCAATTAAAGGTCACACATTTATTCACATGTTTTGTCAATAAACCCCTCTCTTCAAAAAAAAGAACTCCTTTGAAGAGGCCTCAAAAAATCCCCTATCGCTTCTTTTCTGTATTCATTCGACGAAAAATGGCGTTTCCTGAAGAGTATTTTGAATTATTGCCAGAGATAATAGTTACTTGGTACCGAACCTTGTCTGAAGAGTAATTATTTTATTTCTGCAAAGCAGAACTCGCCTATTACTACCAGGCTTGACAAGTTTTCCTATTCTGCGGTTATTTATTTATTTATTTATTTATTTATTTATTTATTTATTTATTTATTTATTTATTTATTTATTTATTTATTTATTTATTTATTTATTTATTTTAATAATAAATTCATACAGGAAAAATTTCCTTACTGCAATGAATTTAATATCAGAAATGTATACAGGGTGAGTCATTAGTAGCTGTTTCTTCGATTGCTCTTTTGTGTTTTAAATAAAGAAAAAACAATTAGTGGATGATTCATGGTTGCTTGTGGCACATATTGTAAAAATACTTTAAGCTCTACCGCACTTTCGGTTTCACAGGAAATGCACGGAACTTTTTTTTTAAATGACTCACCCCATATATGTTTGAAATTTCTAGTACCGCTTTCAATTGTCTATTCAACTGTTTTTTCTTTTTCAAAATTGAGCCTATAGTTTTTGAGTTATAAATTTTTCTTAAAAATATTTGACCAAAACGCGTGCTCAGAAAAAAACGATTTTTACATTGCTTTTAAAAGTAAAAGCATTAACTTGGGTGGTGCTTGTAGTCAAGAAAATTCTGCATCATTTGGTATAAGTTGCACTCGACAACACCTCAAAAACTTTGCGTTTTCGAAGCCTACGTCCCGAAATTTTCACATACCAAAAACTTATTTCTTTTAATGGCACACTCGGTATTTTATTCAGGCATTTTGTTCCTTTTTTTATTCTCTTTCATTTTTGTTAACAATGTCCAATACTTATCTTTTGTAATTTCTGGAATAATCACTATAGGGGCAATTAGCGGTCAATTAAAGAACTACGAGCGCTGTTGTTCTATTCACCCAAATATTCGTTCAACCAATGGAAGGCAGGAGTAGGGCCCTATTTCCTTAGTCAACTGTCAAACAAAGTAAAGGTTAAATCTAACTATCCCAAAATTAATAATTTTACAGAATGAAGAGCATCGCATTTCAATTTTTTAATTGTGGCAATGTCCAGTTGCATTATTTCTTTTTTTACACTGTTGGTGAACAACGGAATAAAATACAGGTTATGTTTAATGACATATTTGAAGATGCCGCCCCACTAGAAGGTGCATGAAACAATGCTGCTATCTTCAATTTAATTTGCGTTATTGCTCTTATTCTTTCATTGTAGAAGCTCTTCATAAGAGTTGACTGTAGTTTTTCAAAATTATAAATTGATGTCCTAAAACTTTGATAGAAAAAAAATAGCAACAAAATAACGCAATTTAAATAACCTAAAACTATTGAGCAACGTAACAATAATCAAAAGCAAGAAAAACAAATTACATTAAAGAATATGTTCAACATAACCACAAATTTGTGGAATGCACGTGAGGTATTCTGTTTCCCAAAGAAGTACTAACGTTGCGTAAAACGTTTCGACATATTCTGGTAAACGCATTTCTGATTTTAATGTTGATGTCTTCAAAAAGTTTTGAAAATCCGTCCGTAGGAAACGAAGATACTCTTCTCCATTATCATTTTCATCAAAGAAATAAGGTTCAATTATGTAACTACCCACTATTCCTCCACACACATTTAATGCCCAGCGATTTAAAAAGTTTGCAGGGGTGATAAAGTGAGGGTTTTAATGTGTTATAATAACGAAAATTGTGACGATGAACATATCGACTTTAATAGAAGGTGTCTTCGTCGGTAAATAACAAAAAAATGTTAAAGTCAGGATAATTTATCTGCTGCCCATTGGCAAAAATATAAGCGATTCTGAACATTTCTTTCATCTAACCCCGTGTATGACTATGCTACAAATGAATTACATATTTCCTAATTATTCTGGATTCTCAAATTTGACTTACATCTAACTGACGACTAATTTTCGTAGTACTAGTATGGGGGTGTTCGATTACACTCGCAAGTAGCATACACGTCTTATCTTCACCAGTTATTGATTTTGTCCGCTCTTTTTTTCATATTCAATACTTTCTGTTCACACGAACCGTTCCTTTACACTTTGGAAAGTTTCTGGCTTCGGTTTACTTCTACCAGACATAAAGTCTGGATGCTAGCAATGAGTTTCTTTCAGATTCACCCAAAACGTCAATCATATTTATTACCTCTTCATAAGAATAATTTATTTGTCATCATCCAAATGGTGATGCTTTTATAAATTTGACATAAATGTTAACCGAATTTCTTTAACAGTTGACTAAGGCAGTCGACCGCATTCCATTGGACGAATATTTGGGTGTATAGAACAGCGCTCGTAGTTCTTTATTTGACCGCTGATTGCTCCTATAGCGATTATTTCAGAAATTACAAAAGATAGGTATAGGACATTGTTAACAAAAAACGAAAGAGAATGTCCCATTTAAAAAAAATAATTTTTTGGTTTGGGAAAATTTCAGGAAGTAGACTTTGAAAAATAAAGTTTTCTGACGTATTGTCGAGCGCAACTTATACCAAATGATGCAGAATTTTTTTGTCTACAAGCACCAGCAAAGTTAATGTTTTTGCTTTCAAAAACAATGAAAAAACGTTTTTTTCTGAAAACGTATTTTTGTAAAAAATTTTCAAAATAATTTAATAACTGAAATATGTTCCATGCATTTGATGAAACTCGAAGTGCATCAGAGCTTAAAGTATTTTTAGAATATGCGCCCAAAACATCCATGAATCTTCCACTAATTGTTTTTTATTTATTTAAAACACAAAAGAGCAATCAAATAAGTGGCTTCTAATGACTCACCGTGTACATTAAATAACAGGTTATAAGCAAAAATGCAGATAGTCAATCATGTATGGTAGTAAATGGCATATCTAGCAGATATAATAAATAGTTTCCTGGAGGTATTACATATTTCGATAGTTCTATTGTAGGTTATTAAAGCGACGGAGACATTTTGTTTATCGTGTGTCTACGAACATCGGTGGGCACGGTTTTATGCAATAATAAGAATATGCAATTATGTAGGCTAAACAGTTTTAGTAAAGTGACATTGACAAATTAATGTTGAAAACTCTGTATATTACAAAGAGCACCGCCACTTCGCGCCTATACCTAAGCGGTGGTAAAGCAAAGTCATGCCGTATAATATTTTAGGTCTCAAAGGGAGGATTCCATTTGTATCTCTTGAAATACAAAAGTTTAAAAAATGTTTTTCTCAATTAATTTACATCTTGACTTCAGACGACCATCTAGAGGAAGTATAATCCAATTTAGAGCGCACTAACGCGTTATTTAAGATAATAGTAATAGTAATAGTAATAGTAAATTTTATTAATGCATTTAAAAATACAATAATAGTCCATAAAAAACTGCAATATAAACAATTACAGGTCCGACATAAATATAAATATAAAAAATAAAATATAAAATAGGTATATGACAAACAAACAGAATGTTTACATACAAACAACAAAATTGAAAATATATATATATATATGTATGTGTGTGTAAGAAAAACAATTAAATACGTAGAGAGGTGTTAAACGAACTGCTCTATCTTCATTTATCTTCATTTACCAGGCATCCCCCATATACTCCTCCATGGTATAATATTCCTTTTCTGTTAAAATTCGTTTAATTTCTTTTGAGAAGCGCGTGTGACTAAGTTGTTTTATGTCTTCTGGTAGGTTGTTATATAACTTTACACCATAATAGTTAAGACTGCCCTGAGTCATTGTTAACCTTTGTCTCGGAATACGCAATTTATTACGTTCCCTTGTGTTGTATTGGTGTTCCATTCCATTTGTCTCGTATTGGTGAAGGTGTTGGTGAACGTAATTCAGAGCATGATATATGCATAATGATGCCAAAGTTAGTATTTTTGTTCGTCTAAAGAAACCCCTGCACGACTCATTATACCTCAGACCACAAAGAGCTCGCAATGCCATCTTTTGAAGAATAAATATTCTACCGGCTGCGCCTGACGGGCCCCAAAACTGAATTCCATAACGAGAGATGGCTATGGAAAACGGAATGATAGGTAAGTACCGCAGCTTGTTGTGTTGCTATCAACTTTATTCTCCTAATGGTATAGATCCCCGAAGTCAGTTTTTTCGCCAGTTTATCTATATGCTTTCCCCACTTTAACCCAGTATCTATAGTGAGACCCAGAAACTTAACACTTTCATCATCATCTGTTTTCGTCTTAACAACTAATTGTTGTGTTTTATCGACATTTAATTTCAGTTTATGGGCTGCGAACCACAATTCAATTCTTTCAATTGCTTCATCGGATTGTATCATCAGTTCTTTCGCGTCACTATGCTTGCAAATGATGGTGGTGTCATCGGCATATTGGCATATTTCTATCTCAGGCAGGACCCCTGGTAGATCATTGACATAGACAATAAACAACAAAGGACCCAGAATCGACCATTGGGGTACTCCATAGGTGGTATGTCCTACTTGTGATTTATTAGATTTCCAATGAACCGTCTGTTTCCTATTTGATAAGTAGGACCTAATTAATTTTAAGGGTTGGCCCCTTATTCCATAGTATTCTAATTTGTGTATCAATATACTGTGGTCCACCGTATCAAATGCTTTGCTTAGGTCTAATAAATTTAAGCTTGCCATCTTCTTTTCATCCAGGGCATCATTTATATAGTTCAATACACTTACTAGCGCAGTCGTTGTCGATTTATTCTTACGGTACGCATGTTGACATGTCATTAGTAGACCATTTTCTTCCAAAAAGTAAGACAGCCTTGATAGGATGGCTTGTTCAAATACTTTAGATATAATGGGTAATATACTTATTGGCCTATAGTTTTTACAGTTATTGATTTCATTTTCTTTATATATAGGTACCACCTTTGCATGATTCAATTGGTCTGGGAAGTACCCATCCATAATGCAGGCATTAATTACCTTTGTCAAAGGCTCACTTAGCTCATCAGAAACATACCTCAAGACTCTGGTGTTCATCCCATAAATATCCACACTGTCCTTACATTTGATATCATTAATTATTTGTCGTATTTCCCCCTGCGATACCGGTTTCAAGAAACAAGATCCATTTCTTTTTATTTTAATACGATTTATTGCGCTTAATGGATTGGTGCCAGTAATTATACTATTTGCCATTTCCGTCCGTATTGTACAGAAATATGTATTCAGTTCATCAGCTGAGAGATTGGAATTTTCAATTACGCTTTTTCTCTTATCGGATACCTCCCCATTTATGACCTTCCATATCATCTTAATTTTGTTATCGCTGTTTTGTATAATATTAGTGTTACTTTCCTTTTTATTTGCTGTAACTGCATCGTGATATTGTTTCTTGTAACCACTATAGATCGAATACCATGTTTCATGTTTGGTCGACTTAGCTGTAACTGCAAGAGCATCCAATGTATTTTTCATGTTTAGAAGGTCATTATTTATTGGTGTATTCATATTTCTGTTGGGCAAATTCTTGTTAATTTTTCTCAGGGGAAAAGATTCTTGAAAGGCCGAAACCAGAGTTTCATGAAAAACGTCAAACAGAGCCTTAGCGTCATTCAAAGAGTCAGGTAAATTTGATAATCTGAATGTAATTAAGTCTTTGAATGCATTAAGATTATGCGTCGAAAAGCTTTTCAGATATGTCTTTTCGTGTGTCAGGTGTATTACTCACATCAAAACTTATTATTTGACCCATGTGATCCGATGCGTGAAGATCCACTGTTTTGGTGAGACAACTCTGTCTGGACACATTCGTGAATATGTTATCAATACATGTGCTAGAGTTGCTTGTGACTCTAGAATATTCGTAAAACATTTTGTGGAGACCAGATGCGTCAAGAATATCGGTAATAGTATCTGCACTGTTATTAGATATTGCAAAGTTTATATTGAAGTCTCCTGCAATAAATACCTGTTTGTTGACGTCATTGTTTAATATCTCCATTAATTCACGAATTTTTTCCATAAACATATCCATATCACCTGAAGGTGGTCTATATACTGAAATAACTAATATGTTTAACTGTGATATGTCCACAGCTGCAATTTCTATATTCCTTTCAACCGAGAGCTCTTTTATATCCTTCCTTTCCATTCCTATCAATTTATCCGCGACCATAATCATTGCTCCTCCATGTTTTGCGTGTTCTCTACAAAAAGCGCTTTCGGTAGTGTAACCTCGCAGATGACAACGGTTAATTTTATCATATGAAAGGAAATGCTCCGTCAGACACATCACATCCAAATTATGATCCTCGGCAATTATTTCTAAAGCATCCAACTTTTTTGAGACAGACTGTATATTCAAATTTAATATTGTGCAGTGTTTGTTTACTAATGCTTTTCTTGCACCTGCTATGTTTAGAGCTTGTTTTTTAGTTTCTTGTATTGGTTTTTGTTGTTTGTTTATATTTGTCACTTCTTGTTTTTCCGAATTTTCGAAAAAACCGTAAGCCTATATTTTCGGGCCATCGATCAGAGTCAAATATAAGTTCATTGTTAATATTGCTTGAGAAACCTATCCTAAACGCATTATATTTTTCTCTCGTCTCATAATCCTGCTTTTGAAGAATATTTATAATAAAATCATCTGTGCCATATTTAGTATTCAACATTTGCCTCATATCTTCTGTTGTAAAATTTTCCCTGAAGCGGTCAGCATATATCCATTTTCGGTTTTGCTTGATGAAGGCAACGTTTTCTTTACCGTTACCGGTTATGCCGCATTCACTATTTTTCTTGCCTTTGTCGTTTCGCAATTGTCGATTGTTCTTTATTGTTTTGCTTGTCTCGTGTTTCGGTGTCTTGTTATTGTTATCTTCATTACATTTCTCTATTGTATTCTTACTAATGAACGGGAGATTATTTCTATTAGTCGAGGATTCTGCATTTTGAGAAAGTACTTTACTAGGGATCTCATTTATAGATGGCAGTTGTATCTTTGTGTTATTAAAATTATCTTTGTTTACATTGTGTTTATACGATAATTCTTTAACGACAACATCAAATAATGAACTTTTAATTTGTGCCTCCAAACGATGTTGTATAAATACTTTCAATTCCAAAATTTCTGTTTTAAGCAGACTTTTAATTTCATTTAGGTTGTTAGTCTGACATTCTCTATTTTCTGTAATAACCTCAGAATCATTTAACGAAATTTCATTAGCAAAATCATTGCCCGCGCTAATTTCAGCAAGAGACTTTTCCAATAGCTTTTCATTTGAATGCGTTAACCTTTCCTTTAATTTTTTAATTTCATTTTCTCTTATATTACTTTCAATTTTCAATCTCTCTTTCAGATCTGTTATTTCTTAATCCTTTGCATGACACTTACATTCATTTTTTAGAGTATGAAACTGTTGATGTAGATACTCCAGCTTTTTATCTTTCTTATTGACTATACGTTGTAGAAGTCACAGGAGTTACACCTTATGAAACCAAGTTTCCTATATGCTTAATTAGTAATTACTTTAATCTGCAGAGCAAAACTAATACATATCTGCACGCATCAATGGTAAGCTATATTGTCATAGAAAAATGGACACTTTTCCTGGAAAAGCTTGAGAACATTGAAAGATTACTTAAGGCACACTGCAATTGCTAATTTCGACTAATCAGAAAACACTGTAGTTCGTAAAGAGGGATTTAAAATATATTTTAGAGTACCTATTTAGAATTTCGCATACGCTTTGCATAAATATGGCGGAATATCGTCCGGACACACCGAGGTTTCGCTTTGTTAAGTTTTAATGAAACAACATGATCTTTCGGGCATAGCTGTGAGAAAACTATCAGTGTTTTTAATATTTTGTTTGATCCTTTAAAGACTTTTCGTATTATTGTAGAACTTATTCGCCATCACCATTCCTGTTGAATTCTGCGTTCTTGCTTTTCTTGGCGATGAAAATCCCTTGTGGGGTAACTACACTGATTCTTGTTTAATCGATGGATACCAGTTACAAAACCACTTTTCGCAGAAAATTCAACTTTGTCAACCCTAGCCACTCAATTTTCTTTGCAAAAATCTTACAATTATAGTTTTAGTTTGGAAAAATCAATTTCGAAATCCAATGTGCTGAAATATTTATTTAAAAATTTTCCAACAAAATTCTTTAATACTGTAGCCTTCGATATTCCTATTTTAGCGGCCACCATTAAAATGCTTATTATTCAATCTGCGCATGTAAAAACTTTAACTTTCTTAATGTTCTCGTTGGGTTTTGGCATTAAGTTATCCTGAATAGATTTTCTATTTACATTTTTCATATTTTCCATAAACAATAATCAACCTCTAAAGAATAATTTTGGGCTCATTCCTTTCCTTGTCAAGAATTTGATTATGCTTCTGTGTTATAGACGAATTCTAACATTTTTTTCTTCAGCCAAAGGTACCCAAAAATAATAAAACTATTTTAATGTTAAAGAAATTTGATTAGTTATCATCGCATTCAGGCATAATTTTCACTGTGATAATGACAATAGATTATAAACGTTTTATTTCTTGTTATTAGTACATATAAACAAAAAAATTTGCTGCAGAAATATTTTCATTAGCTAATGGTACTTTATTCAAAAACGTGTAAGGATACAGTGACATAACTGTAGTAACAATTTTAGACTTTCTATAGTAAAACAGCAGCTGCTCAATGTTATTTCAATTGCCGATGTACTACAATAATATCAGATGTAGCCCGACTATCTGTTATAATATTTTTAATTAGAAAAAGCAACTCATAATTCAACTAAGAAACTACACTTGGAGTGTAGCGTGTTACTAAACAAAAACACTACACACCTTTACCACAATAAAGCACAAAAAGCTAAATACGTATTTCGACAGCTAAGTTGTCATCTTCAGTAACATTGATTAAAAACTGCGTTGTCTATGCACGGTAGCGTAACAGAACAACGCTCAACTCAACCAACTTATCGTATCTTATTCCTAAGACGGTCTTCATTTAATATAGATTTGCAAATAAAATAATTTATTATAAAAATATTTCAGGTCATATAAAAACATATATTAGACTTGGAAGGATGCAGCCATTTGATCTAGAATATGTGTTCTGAGAAATTAGTTCCTCATTTTTTAGTTTATTAGTTGTATAATTAATATGGCAAATTCAGGCACCAAAACTACAAAGAAACAAGATATAAACATCAATTATGTTAGGATATAGGTAAAAGTTTTAATTGCACAAATGCGATTCTTATTTTAATTAAACCAGAATGTATCGTGGCTTTGGCATCATAAAGCTACCCACCCCGTAATAACATGTCTCGTTCGATAGAAGGTTATCTGCTCGCGATTGTGCCTGCAGGGAGAAGAACGCGGGATGCAGAAACGCCGGTAAAAAGTTCACCAACACACACAAGCTCTCCTGTAAACCGAGGCGCGTATTATACAAATGACCGCGCGAGCATCGGACAAAGTTTAAATTTATATCCAACGTTTCTTTATTAATTAACGAATGGTTAAATTAACTTTGAGATAGATGGCAGTTCACAAAGGAAGTTATTTTCTCTTTGTGTACGTATTGGTAGATACAGTGTGATATAGAGAATGCAGACAAACTTATTTTGTTTTAGAATTATTCAAATTGTTACATGCATTTTGCGAGCGCCATTAATTGAGGTATTTGAATTTATTTCTGTTGTTTTTTTTTTGGCGATTTGACGCCTATCATCAAACAATTTTAAGTGTATACGTGCGTTGAATATTCATAGTTTCATTTAATGCCGATTAGATTTAAAATTACAAATTATAATGAATCCATTGAGTGTAAAAAAATAATTTGCAAATCTCTGTTGTCCACTCCAAAAGGGTTTTTGTCTTCATTTTTTCATTTTTTATGTTATTTTACAATAATTCTTTTTCTCGGAAGTCTTTTGCTATACCTACGATGTCGATTGTGAGTGGGAATCTAACAATTCCCGCCAATCTCAGGACCGCATGGCAACTTTCGGGTTATATGTCAAAGACAGAATGTCGTTTTTTGATTCGTCAAAACCAAGTACCTCGTAAGGCAGCTAAAACCATTCCTTCCGTAGCTTAGGTGATAAAGGCAGTCATTTCTGGTAGCGAAGCCACCCACGTAGTTGTTGAATTAAAACGTCGTAGTACACCATAGGTAGTATCGCAGTGTTGCAATTATTGTGTCGAAGGAGCTTCACTGCATCGAAAAGTGTTAGCTGGTCTTGGAGCTAGACCTCATTACATCTAAGAAGTACGCCTATCCCGAGAGGAAGCCGCAAACACAAGTAGACGCGCCTTAATCCCGGATGTTGGTCTTCCACAGCTCAAGAGATAGAAAACGCTAGCGCATACAAAGTCAGATTATTTATTAAACTCGTACTATAACGTAACTTGCGGGTTACCCTCAATTAGTCGTTAACTCTCCGAGAGCACTTCATCTCGTTGACATCATTGCCTTTATGTTACGTATCGGATGCGATTAATTTAATTATATATGTACTTAACAATTTCATTGAATCTCCAATTGTTTATAAATTAAGTCAATTCTTTTTTTTTTGTTAAACCCAACCTAAGTTTCGACCCAAAGAAAAGAACTTGAATGCAAACGGCTTCTTTGCTTTTTTTTCTTTGGAGTCCAGATGCACATCATCAAGAATCGTCGCACGTTGAGCCATAACATCTAAAATTATTATCTCAGCTTATGCTTTAGCTACATTGAACTGATGATGACTAATGAGTTAGAAACGCGGCTCTACGGTTGCTCCACATCTGAATTTACCGACTGATATTCTTTTATTTCTTGTTTTTTATGTATTCGCGTAATTCCTTTTTGATTATGTATATACAGTGGAATCTCTCTTGAGCGGACACCGAAGGGACCATTGAAATGTGTCCGTACAAGGGGGCTGTCCGGTCAAGAGAAAACTACAAATTTAAATGGTAATTTTTTTTTAAGATGGTTAGTTTTTATGTAAAAATACTTTTATTAAAAAAATAAACAATTCAATTGGATTTAATAACAAAAAATCATTAATATGTAAATATGTATTTCCATATGTAATAAAAGTTTAAAATGTTTTATAAGTACATACATACTATACTACATATTTCAATAGATATTCTTCCATTCTAGTTTGGCGTGTTTTGGTCTTGGCAATAACATCTTTAATATGTAAGTCAAGCGATGAAAGTATATTCATAGCTTCTGTATCACCTTGGCATTTCACAAACGCTATAAGATCACGCGCTTGAGCCAAAGTCTCTTTATATGTTAAGATGTTGTTTCTTGCATCTTGAAGATCTGAAGGTTGAAGTTCATCTGTTGAGTCATCAGAAATTTCTTGAACTTCAGAAATTTGTTCTTGTAATGGTACGCATAAGTCCAAAGGTGATCTCTCAACTGGTAAATTATCATCGACATGATAAAAATCGTTTAAGCTTTGCTCACTGACCCCTGCAATACATCTTTTCTGAATTTCGGCAAGTAGATTTAATGGCAACTAATCTTCAGGTTCAAAATCAACATCAAATGCTGTCGGATATTCCTGGCCGTTAGACGTAAACCCTGCCTTACGAAAACAGTTCTGAACTGTTTCAGAAGTAACTTGATCCCATGCACTTTTAGCAAAATAAACTGCATCCAATAAGTTTATACGTTTCACTAAATCATTGGCTGTGTTAGAAATTTCAATGTTTGCTAGTAAGTGCTTCAGTACCAAAGTTCTGAAATTATGCTTAAAAATTTTAATAACACACTGATCAAGTGGTTGGCTGATTCAAGTACAATTAGGAGGCAAAAAGTGTATTTTAATGTTTTCCAAATTGATGTTTTTTGGATGCGATGCCGCATTGTCCAGAAAAAGTTAAATTTGCCTGTTTTGTGCTCTCATTTTCCGATCGAAATTTTCTAACCATTCACTCATAATTTCAGACGTCATCCATGATTTGGTGTTTGATTTCCATGTGACCGGTAAATTATCTTTTATTAAATTTTTAAAAGCGCTTGGTCTAGATGCCTTTCCAATAGCCAGCATGTTCGCACAATGCTATATTGTTATCCTTTCCTTAGACAATTTTCCTCCCACATATTTTTGATTTTTTAAATTCATGGTCTTGTTTGGTAATGCTCTAAAATAAAGCCCAGTTTCGTCTGCATTGTGAATATCTCTTGCTAACTACTCTTTTATTAGATTAGGTAGTTTTAAACTTGTTAAGCCAACCGGACGAGGCATTGAAAGTGTTGTTACCCAAGGATTCAGCTATTTCTTTAGCTTTACTTTGTATCAATGGACCTAAATGGAAAAGTGAAATTATTTAAATAAAACATATTAGTCAATCAGAGTCCATTTAGTAAATTAGTGATAAAATGAATCAACCTGCTGTAAATCCTTTGTATAGAATTAAAAAACCTAATTTATTTACCAGTTAATGGAATTCCTTTATTGCCTGCTGCAACAAACCATTCGTAGGACAACTCATCAATTGTCAGCCCTTCAGCATTAAAAAAGCTTCTTTTCTCATTTAAATTTGCATTTGAGTGCCATTTTTTAATTAGCACATCTCTTTTCTTTATAATGTCAGAAGCTTCAGTTTTACCAATGCTAAATCGCTTTGATAAATTTCTCACATTTAATTTTTTTTTATTGTACACTTCAATCACTTTTATTTTTTGCTTCAGTGTTAATACAGACATCTTTTTATCCATTTTTAAACGTCACGCCCGCACTAATGTATACAAGCGAATGTACACTTCTTTCCAAAGTACAATAAACAAACGCATATCTATGTTATTTGGGGAATCCCCTAAATCGCGTAAGTATAAACATAAAGCGTAAATTATAGAAATAACGTTAGTTTGAAAACATTATGTGAGAGAGAAAATATTTATGTACCATACCCACAACATAGTTAACTATGTTATGTGATGTAGTAAATATGACAAACCGAGCCTTGTTGTTAAGGCGAGCAAATTAAAAGAGTCTTGACAAGCTTATTTACAAATCGTGACATGAAAAAATCGAAAAAAAACGAAATCTCCGTTCAAGAGAATTTTTTTGTCAAGCGGGTGTCCGCGTCCGCTCAAGAGAGAGTCCGTTCAAGCGGGAGCGATTGCAATGCTTTTCTTATGGAGCGCTGCCGGGACCTGGCAACAGTGTCCGTCTAAAGGGGGTGTCCGCTTATAGGAAGTGTCCGTTAAGGGAGATTCCACTGTATATTGCTGTGGGTTAAAGAAAACCGGGTCAGTATTTACTCTACCAACATTAATAACAATATTGTGGTGTATTCATTAAAATAATAAGTTAATCATATTTTCAATTTAGAAAATTCATTTTCTTTACTTTTGGTGCACAGAACGTAATACATGTTTTGTTAAATAAACTAAAAGTAACGCATCAGCATCGACCACTTTTATCTTAATGACGTCGTCATGGAGAAGAGAACAATAGACTAATCGATCATAGTGTAGTGCGACACAATGCCTGTTCATCAAACGTCAGAAATGGATACCCCTAAATGATTTTCTACCAATACACATATAGCCACAAGCAATATCAATACTCTCCCAGAATTCGTCCTATTCTAAAAGCCGGTATTGTAGTTATTAATAAAGTAATTATTATTGAAAAAGTTATCTGCTCTAGTTACCTAATATCCTATTATAAAAGGACCTGCAGTAAACTTTCCCACGCGATCACTTCTATTCGTTTCAAGCAGAAGTTGTCGTCTTATGTATATATTGTTCCAAAAAAACTATTCAATTACATTTATGGGTTACCATAATAATTTACCGTATTTACGTATACAATTATTTTTAATACATTCTCATTTTAACCTACTTCCCAGCTTATATAAAGCTACTTACGAAGTCTGGTGAATCCAATAGTTTCTAACTCATACAGAATTCACTACACTGAAAGAAGCACGTAGTATTCTTAGACATTATGTAGTTTCCTTTAAAAGTAAGTGTCTGTATACAAACACGCCCAGTAGCACTTACCGTAATAGCTCAATATACTTAATGCACACAGCAATTGCCCTCATTGATACATTATTGATGACACATGTTCCGATACAACCGAAACAACTAATCATATATATAGAAAAGAAGTAGCCAGTATCTTTACGTCTCATATAATGTTATGAGCGACATTAGTCAAGATATGTCATAAGGCAACTATCGTACATATCTTACCGATGGTGGGTTCGACTGATTTATGACAGTAATGTATTAGAAATCAAGATCTTGACAACATTTGTTATTCGTCAATATGTGAGAAAGGGGAAAAAATGATAAAAAATTTCCGATTCTATGGAAGATATATTCGATGTGTTGGACACGTCCTACTACTAAATTTTTCAAGAGAATTCTTTGTCATTTCATTTCATTACGACAGAATACGATCATAAATATCATCAATTTTGGCTTAAGAAAATAAATGAAGTAGTTTTGTTTCTTACTAATTTATATTATATAGTGAGGACGCGCGAGTTGGAATAAATTCAATTAAAATTTTTGGTTTTGTTTTATGGAAAAACGCTCGGATAGGTCAAAAAATAAGTTACGACTATCAATTTTTTTTTCAAATGGAAACATATGTTTTTTATTTAATTTGTTAATTCTGCATCGAATTCTAAGTATGTTTCATGTACCATGTCCTGTACCCAAACTCAACAGTTATCGAGAAATTTACAATTGAACATATCAATAACAGCTGTCTTTTGGTCGGCGTATTTGCAACTTATGTTCTTCCGCCTCCAAGTGCCTGGATTTTTTTATACGATCCTGTAGAACGTTTAGCAACTTAAATACATTATCCATTCAATCTTATACCTTTGTACGTTCGAAATTAGTATGTCCTTAGTTTAGTTTTTGCCTTACTTATATTAACATCTTATGCTCGGGGGTGTTCTAAAATATGTAACGGTACGGCACAATTCATTATTTTTAATGAATTTTATGAATTTCAAATATGTATATAAATTGTATTTTTAAAATTACATATTAGAAATCAAAAGATGTATATTTCTAGAACTATTTTTCCTATATGTTAATCTATGTATAAAATAAGCACTAGATCGATAAGCAGGTACTTGTAAGAATCTTGGCACCGAATGTTTTTTTGTTAATTATAAGATTACTGACGTTGTATTTGTTATCGTGAGTTATACGTGACTTTAACGAGTGAAAACTACGAGGATACATAGACGTTATAGAAAAAAGGGGAACCCCAGGTCTTGAACAAGAAAATTCCATTTAAAAGGAAGTCGACGGAGGTCCTTCGATGAGATCGGTCACCATGTAGATACCTCGGTTTTACGGCAAAGTAATAAAGTCCTCTAGTGGCGGTCGATAAAGTATAAAATTATTGTGAGAACCTTAAAATTAATTAACAGATTCGTGTTTACAAAAGATCTACCGCTGACGAACTGTTTAAATTGTTCAGTTTAACAATATCGTCGAATTAAAAAAGTCATTGTTGTGCGATTAACAGTTTGTGCAGGCTATGAGCGTATTTATCGTCGACGGACGACTCCTACAGGGCACTTCGACCATAAGAAGATTTTCATTTTAAGAAAGAAGAAAAAACGATACGAAAGGTATTTAGAAATAGTTATTACGGCACACAAGTGTTAAATAAACTTAATTGGTAAAATTCGTCTTAATGTAGGGACGAAATAAATTAATATAATAATCTAAGAATTAAAGATATTCTTAATACATTGTTTTAGATCTAATAACATTGCGGCATCTTTTAAGTGTTTGTTGATGCTGTAATCAAAACTATCATTTGCGTAGTAGTCATATACATACATATATGTAGTAAATATAAAGCGTAAGTTGTTTGTTTGTTAAAGCCTACATAGTCAACAAACTAGGTCATATATTATTTCGTAAAATTGATAATATTGATAATTCACTTAGGCGCTATAATGTTATTGTATTAATGTATTCATTATAATTAAAATTGATTTTATTTTTTAAATGCTTTTTTCTTGTATTTGTATTAATCTATGATATCTAATACAAATATTATTTAAATATATATAGTAGTGTATTATTGAATTGTGCCAAATAATGCCCTGTGAACTATTTTGTATTAACATCTCTTAACCTGGATCGACCTGAGGAAAATTAACTGAGCTAACAAGTGGCCATTTATCATCAACTGACAAGAAGGTACTGGGACGCTTATCCCACTCCTTTAATTTTTCTATGACATATACAACGTTTTTTGCGCACCCGGTCTCTGACATCGTGGCGCCACTACCATAAGGTTAAGTAAAAGACGGGACGAAACAAGTTTTGACTTCCTTATTAAATTTGTTAACAATTGTATTGATTTTCCCGCTCTTCTTTATCAAGTCAATTTTTCAGTGCCCAGGTGTGCTGCTAGATCAGCTGATACATTCTACGTACCCACAGCTCGAAGAAATGTTCTATTGAAATCCTTTCTCTATCCTGTGTATTCGAATGCTAACTGTTTGTGTTCCGACGCTTTCTGGTAAAAGTAATCTTTTATTTTATGTATTACGCTGTTAGTTTTTGTGATTTCTTCTTTACTTACAATCTTCTTCTTTATTTATTTTATAATGTACAGGATTAGTTTTAAATAGCATCATTAAAAAGGGGACTGGAAGAAAAATATCAGTAATGCCCGTACAAAAAAATTCGCGGTCCAATGTGCACGCACTTACGAGAAATTGATTTTTCTTTCCTCGAGTCCGAGCCAGTCGCAGTTAATATACAAACATAATAATTTTCATATAGAGGAATTTAAGTCTCAAAGCAATATATTTCCATTTAACGAAAAAAAAAAAACATAGTAATGTACCGATATTGTCGACCTTTTCCTCATAAAGGCGTGCTATTCACACAAAAAAAAAACATCCCCATAGAAAATCTTTTCAATTGCCATTCATTCTCAAAGGTTGTAACTATTTGCATTTTATCGTTTTTTTGGAAGAACCTTAACCTGGAATTACTAGTGGTATTTACGTAAATGCGTATAGGATAAAGAATGTTATGGACCGACTTTAACTACATTTCGGCCCTAAAAATTTAGAAATTTTTGATGATTTACAAATAAACTTCTTTTTTGATTTCCAGTTAGAGATTTATACGTATTTTTCAGATTCGCGTTGCCTGGTACCTATTTAGTGGTAACCCTGTATTTCAGTTTTTTTATTATAATTATTATTGTAATGTATTGTCAGTTATTGTTAACGTCTGTGTTTTACACTGTAAATAGATGATTTTGTTAAGTAATCAAGATTATTATTATTATTAAATAATAATAATACTTAAAACAGAAAACTTTAGTATATTTTAATTAGCAAATGGGAATCTAGTTTCCTTTTGAGGTGGCACTTATAGATAAAAAGTATTTACACGTGGGATATCTTCAACTGAATTCCTCCTATACCAAACGAATAAATCCTATGCGAACTAAAGCAATAAAACTCTCTTGTAACTCTTATGACATTACTGTTGATTAATTTTCGTATCAAAATTCGTGCTAAACATATTGAGAGGAAGGAATAACGAAATGGAAATTTCAACCGGATGGACATCCTCAACAAATTTCTAAAAATCTCATTCGCCGAAGCTAATTCGAAATCGGACACGGATGCCTTCAATAAAATGTTTTATACGTATTAAACTCGATCGAGACCTTTGATATTCAATCAGGCAGTGTTGTGTGCTTCGGTAAACATGGCGCTGTAAAATCTTTACCTCCACGGACAAAATGAAATTGAAAAATATCCCCGACTTCGAGTGTATTTTTAAATTGAATAGGATGCAACTCGGTAATAATAAAAGTGGCAGTAGAAACGCGGAAACGCATTTGAAATTAAATTTCCTATCGGAAAACGGAATATTTTATAAAGAATATACGTATTAAATAATTATATTAGGTCACATTTATCTCTGTCTCTAAGCAGTTTTCAATAGGGATGTTGAAACTAATATATGTCTTTTATTAATTTATACATTTTTATTCATAAATTGCAAAGTTATAGACATCTACTTTCATTTAAATCTACTACTATATTTAATTTACAAAATAATCTATCCTTTCAAATAATTACTTTCGAGAGAAAATCGACCAATTTTCTATTGACAGCAAATAGTTGGTATCCAGTGAATCATAGGGCAGATCAGAGAGAAAGCCATAGAACACTGCTTTATTGATTTGAGTAAGGCCTTTGATCAGATTCCATTGAATGACATCTTTACAGCCCTGAAAAGGAAGAATACTAATGCAGAATACTTGAGGTTAATAAAAGACCTGAACACAGAAAATATAACACATCTGAAGGTGAACGACATATTAACAAGAGAAATAGAAATCACAGCTGGAATAAGACAAGGGGATAGCTTCACTCCACTATTACTATTTCGAACGAAAATAGACGAAATCATATATGAAGTGAACAGGGTTGGATAAAGGCTTTATGCTACGCGGATGATGCCACGCTTATATCAGAAATTGAAGACGACATGCAACGAATTCAGCACGCTTTTAATATTAATGCAATAAAATACAATATGAAGATATTTACAAACAAAACAAAATAAATGACATTTGCAAAACACCCATTACGATGCAATCTTGTAATAGACAATACCAGCATCGAACAAGTCATGCATTTCAACTATCTTGGGCGCCAAATCGCAAGAACCTCGTGAAAGAAGTTAGGCAACAAACAAATAAGGCAGTGATCTCAGGTCACCTGAAAAAAAAGTATCTGGAGAACCACGAATATTAGCGTCGATGGCATAGCAACAATTTAACGCATTTGTTAGACCAGTGATGATCTACAGCGCGGAATCATGAGCGGAAACAGCCTCGTCAAAAGGAGTACTAAGGACTAACAAAATGAGGATACCTCCGAACAATCACCGGACATAGCCTACAAAATCAGACAAGAAAAACCCTGATCAGGGACGAGTGTAAGGTGGGAGATATTGTGCGACGGAGAAGACAGGAGAGAAGGGAACCACCATACAACAAGCATGAAGTAGGGTCGGTTGGCCAAGATTATTAGAAATAACAAACCACATTGCAGTCGACCCATTGGAAGACCCCCGAAAGATGGAAGGATAACTGGCTATCTACCTCACAGAAGAAGCAATTAAAACGACCCCAATAATAAACAGGCGTACTGTCTAATGCAAGAGGAAGAGGAAGAAGAAGAATAAAAAGGAAATGGTTCTACATCACACTAATTGGTAAATTCTACGTTGAACCCTATCAAACCTGGAAAATTAAAGATCTTATAAAGTTGCATTTGAGGCGGCAGTAGACTGCCGTACGTGAGATTATCGTAAAAAAAAATACTCATGGAAAAATTAGTGTTTGGCATTTATATAAACAGAACCAGGGGAAATATTTTAAAAAGATCGATTCATAAGGTCACCTCTAATAATAGTTAATTCAAACGGGAAATTAAAAAAAAATACTCACTGAGCGGATTATATGAGCTATATACGAGAAATTTTGAATGAATTAAAAAAAATCCTTTTATATACAAAAAGATAATAAATATACGTCAGACCAATGATATTGGAGAGATAATGGTTACAACAGGGAAAAGACATAGGTTTATGGTTTACCGTCTAAAAAAAATATGGCAAAACCATGAAAACACAATCACGTGTAAAGTTTTGTTAGATTATTTTTTATGTATTTCCTATTATTAATATTATTATTAGTTTTAATCCGTAACTGGTGAGCTGAGGTTTGTCAAACTCCACTAAAACTTAAAATTATTATTGGTGAGCAGGTAGGAGTAGGGAGAGATCTGCGAGTGGTTATGGAGCTTTGAATCAGTTCCCTCTCGATGTTTTAAAAGACGTACAACCTTTAAAGTATATCGAGAGAGCACCATCACGATATCATGGTGCCTTGAGGTGGGGTTTGGTAAATTCCAAATTGAACAAGAATTAAAATATTATTAATTATTTTACTCCAGCGTAATATTTCAATTCTTGTTGAATTTGGGGTTTGCCAAACCCCACCTCAAGGCACCTTACTATCGTTAACATTTTCTAGTTTTCATGAAAATCCAACAGTAAACAGAATTTACTTTATAAAAATTCATGCTAGAAAACTGGTGGAACCCTACCTAAAAATGAGGCTTCTTAACACTTGTTTACCGTGGGTGCTTCGGCTAAATATCGCAAAATTCCTAAAGAATCTATAACGAACAAATATGTCTCCCAACTTCTTGCAAAATAGGTGAGGTGTGGTAAATTTCCAAAAAGCCAAGATAGGAAAACAAGTTTCATATGTGTTGATTGTGACACTTCTATTAGCGGCAAATTTGCTGTGCGTCGCACAGTGGTTTGGAACCCGCAAAAAGTCGATAAGGCGAAAAAGTAAATTTTACTATATTTTTGCTGTAAATACTCAATTAAACAATCAAATTTTATAAAAATATGGTATTTTTTACAAAAACAATTACACTACGCTTTGAAGAAGGTTGCATTTTATCACTTCTTTTTGATTACTGTGATGAAATGCATATAAAATACGCATAGGCTTTTAGTATCCATCAGTAAGTAGCTATAAGTTGATATTTTGCATATGTGATCCTTATACTATCTATTATTAACCCTACGAATTTCAACTGCTCCTTTTTGTTCGTTTCTGATAAAATGACATCTGCAAGAGTTCGCAATATACGTTTTTTGCACGAGTATCTGAACATCTTGCAATTCATTTTAAACAACGAGCAGTACATTGTTGCCGCAAATATGTGTGTTTGAACCACTGTGCGTCCTTGTATTGACTATGCTTGGTACAAGTTGGTGAAAAACTGCTTTGGCTCAATTTTTTTTGTGAGTTTTTCTTTGTTCTATATATTGACATTTATCTTAGTGATTCAATACGTTTTTAATGGTTTTGTTTCATTTTACTTTTTATTATAAAAAGAAATGTTTCAGGTGACATTTTGTAACGCTCTGTGTAATACATACAATAAAATTTAGATGTTAAAACAACTTGCAATTTTATCTTGTAGTATATTATAAGCATGTTTACTAGTAACCAAGTTTGTTGATAGTTTGTATCACTTAATGACATCTTCCTGTTGTACATTCGGTTGCAGAAACCGATATAAGAAGATTTGTAAGGTAGGATGAGTATAACGTTACATATAGGTACTATATATTTATAGGGATTCTCCATTTATAGATTTCCCAAACGTGAATAAAAGAATAGGTTTTTATCCCACAAGTGTCATGAAGTTGTGTTCGGAACATTTCCTTATTGTTTAATTTATGTACACTTATTGTTTACCTGGATATATTAGATTTTTTTAATTGTTCGCAAAAAGAAACAGCAATCAACTCTACATTTTGTGTGTGTGTTTGTGTGTGAGAGAGAGGGGGGGGGAGAGAGCGAGAGGGAGAGTTTTTGGTATCAGGGGCCTTTCTAAGCGTTTTCAAGACATCTCGAGGACGAACATTTTCGTCATCACAATACTTTCTTATACTATAAGAAAGTAATTAATAACGTTTAATTAATATTATATTATAATATTAGTGTATAAGTAAGCTTTTAAAGTACGCTTGACACGCGGAGTGCTTTTAAATGGAGCAAGTGTTTTAGAGGCTCTTATGCACGCATATTATACGCTATTTTTTATTATACCTACAATGCAAAAATTTGAAAAAGAATAAGAAAATTGATTTATTTTACAAGGTGTGGATCTAATTTTTAATAATTAACATTGAAACTGTTACCAATTATTGTTGTTTACTTGTTAATTACATTTTTCACAAATTTTCTGAATTTGCATTTTACAAAATGAGTGAAGAAATATCATCCGAAGTTGAACGATTAGCTGAGCAAGCCGAATTGAAATTAATTCCACAAAAATCAAAAACTGCATATTATAAAAAATATGAGATTATTGGCTTGGATGACAAAGAAGAATTACCAAACGGTGGTCGAAACACATACATTAAAAAGGAGTGAACATAACTTCATTTTATAAGCTACATGCGTTTATCAAGGGAACAAACAAAGGCCATAAGAAATGTTTGGTATTTCGAGAAGAGGATATATGAAAGTTTTTTGTTCAAGCCTTGATCGTACTTTTCTGTTTTTGAAGGTAACAGCTTTCTCAAATATTGAGAGCAATATTTTGTTTTTCATGTTGTCGTTATTTGTGGCATATTTGGCTCATGCTGAAGGCATGAAATGTGTGATTTACGCGTGTCGGACTTTAAGAGAAAGGGCTTCGTTTTCATTATTATAATTCGACCATCTAAAACAGAAATAGGTGGAAAATTTGCTGTTGTTAATTTTGATATATTTTATGCGAAGTTGTTTGGTCAATATATTTCTCTACGTTCGGCTAATATATCCACAGACAGTGTTTTTGAAATATAATAATGGAAAATGCATTAAACAAGCGCTCGGGATTAATACTTTTGGTAGGTGTCCTACTATTGTGTCGCGTTTCTTAGACCTTCCAGATACTGTCAAATATACGGGTCACGTATGTTAGTGATGATGAGTGAAGAAGAGCTCAAATGTCAGGTTTGGTGCAAATCATCGAATGTAGCTAGTGGTTACATCGAAGAGTTCACCGTATAAAAATTATACTGGTGCTGTTAATGCAACGAGTGTTGCATCAACATCATCTGTTATCACAGAAAACGGGAAAATCGAATCTGTTAATTTGCAAATAGCCAATGATAAGGATTTTGAATGTTCTGGTCTTCGAATTTTCAACAATAATAATTGTACCATTAATGTTTATTAGAATAAAAAATAGCACTACCTCTTTGTTACTGTTGTAGGTAAATTTGTTGTTACCTAGAAGACTTTGGAACACCACGGTGTTTTAAAGGCCCGATTTCGCAAGCAAATGCGGTCGGGATACCCGTATTATGATTCAGGTATAATAAAAATTAATTTTAACCTACGGACGTTGAAAATTTTTTTTTATGAAACACGAGTAAAGCAACTTTTTTATTCAAAATAAATACCAAACTTTCCTAGTCGACATAAAAAATAGCATTTCTGTACTCACTCATACGCATAAATAAACAATTAAACTTTGTATGGACCGAAAGTATGTTTCAACTAAACATTTCTAGTAATAGAAAATGAATATGATGCCTTTGCTATTAACAACAAAACCTCAGCCGCGTATTTGTATCTGAGTCGTTTGAATATTTTCTGTCAACGCATCTTTGCACATATCTTACAACAAACGAAAATCTTTTATATCGTACCATACCCGGAAGCACTAAAATTACTTTTTATCGTACCAAAAAATATAATATCGTAATTTTCCTAGAATCCCGCATCTTTACGTCATCCCACTCGCCTCTGAGTACAAGTAATTTTAGTATTCATACTTGTAAGCTCGAAATATACATACGTTCTGTACGTACCTACATACTTACTTCGAATATGAATACATAACGCGAGGGGGAAGTGATTTTACTGCATAATAAAAGCAGAAATTCATGACTTCCAGTGCCGCGATGGAGAACATACATACACAAACTTTAGTAAGTGAAGTTGCTTGTGGCTCCCTCGAACATCTGCAATTCCTGCACTCAAGTTTTACGTTCAGTTTTCGGGAACTGGAAGCTTGTGCGTGTTCATTTGTTTTATTAAAGCAACTTGATGGTTGCTGCAGTGTTGGACGGCCGACATTGAAACGACACTCCTCTCCATCTAATATTTCAACCTTATGCAGTCGTATATTCATGTTTCACGAGCATCTACATATGCATGAATTCACTAGCTTCTAAACATACCAATCTACTTTTGAACCGGCTCTTTTTACAACATATTGTTTTATAAAATTATCTTAAGGCTGTGTTAGAAAATGTTTTCTCAGCAGACAAATGCACCAAAAAGTGTATTTACTTCGATAGAAGATGTAAAATTTATGCTGTCAGTAAACAGGTTAATGTTTAACTAAATGCAGTGACATACTATCATGCAAATTAAGTTAATATATAAATGGTAATTAAATTGGATAAATATATATAAATTGGATAATAATTAAGGAAACAGCTTTAAATTTGCAAAGAAGAGTTAAAACCTGACTGGATGACATACAAATAGATAAAATGAATGTAGAACAAATGTGAGTTAAATTAAAACAACATTGATTGAAGCGGCCAATTCAACTTGCGGTTATTCCAAAGTAAATAAAAATAGGAACCAAAATGCTTGGTGGAGCTACAAAATAAACGGTGAATATAAACGATACATCGAATACAAAGAACAGAACAACATAGTGAAGAAAGCTTTTAAGGACGAAAAGCATACATCCTGGAAAGGTTTGGAAGAAAATAGAAGAAGGCTTTCACGCAAACCAAAACTATTTTATCGAGTACTGAAAAGCATAAAAAACAAAAATCAACACTAACAAACAATAACACAAATTAAAAACATTGAAGGGCAAATGCTTCATGAAAGAGAACAAATTATGGAGAGATGGAAGGAGTACTTTAAAAACCTGCTGAACCATAATGTGAGATTGGAGGGAAATATGTGGAAAGAACGTCGAAGCGAAATACTCGAAAGGGACGATATAGCAGAGGAGGATGTAAGACACGCAATTAAAACGATTAAGAAAGAGAAAACTGTGGAGAGATGATAAAGCATTTAGAGGAAATTTAGGCGGGGGCTGCATAATGGGTGTTACAAACACAATCTTTAAAAAGGGAAACATACATGACTGAGCCAATAATCGAGGCATCACATTATTAAGTAAAATAGTAAACCAAACTGTTTTCTATTTTTCTTAACATGGTTATGGACGACATTATTACAAAGATAAGAATAAGAACGAGATTCATATACATAGAACACAGAAACTTAGGGGTAATTTGGTCGTATTGGCACGCAATGAGACAGAAGCGATTTGATATATGGAGTGAAACTCTATTAGCTAGAAACTTAAAGATCAACCTGAACAAAAGCAAGGTCATGTCACTGGGAAAAATACAAACAAAATTAAACATAAAAGTGAGGTGTGGCCGCCAAACGACTTTCTTATACGTATGAGAGTTTCAAATCATGGAACTTTAAAAATTCTTTTATGCAAAAATTATTCAAAATCCTATTCTAAGTGCGTCCAGTCTCTTAATAAATCTCAACAGGATACATACTTTATGAGATATTTGCAAAAAAATGCTATTCGCTAAGAGTAAAAGTATTACTTCCGGTCCGAATTTTGAATTTTCATTCATACAAAAAACATTCCATATCCAACTGTAAATACTTTTATGCTCTTGACAAATATATATAGAATGCATAATTTACGAAATATCTGCAAAAATCGCTATTCGATAAGAGTAAAAGTGTTACTACCGGTGCGAATTTTGAAATTTCATTTATACAAAAAATATTTTAAATCCAACTCTAAATACTTTTGTACTCTTGACAAATATATAATATAGAATGCATAATTTACGAAATATTTGCAAAAATCGCTATTCCATAAGAATAAAAGTATTACTTCCGATCCGAATTTTGAAATTTCATTTATACAAAAAATATTTCAAATCCAACTCTAAATACTTTTATACTCTTGACAAATATATATAGAATGCATAATTTGCGAAATATTTGCAAAAATCGCTATTCGATAAGAGTAAAAGTGTTACTTACGGTCCGAATTTGGAAATTTTTTTTATACAATAGGTATTGAAAATTAAGTTCTAAATACTTTTTTGTACCAGTAGTAAAAAATCATAGCATTTTTACACATAACAAAGCGCCACGAAATGACATTTCACGACCTGGAACTAATAAGAGGTAAATAATGAGGCTATTATTGACCTAGGTAAATAATGAAAACAAATAAAACGAATGCCGCAACCATGCAATCGCAGTAGTATGTATGTATGTCAAGTTGTCAACCGGCAAATTCATTGCAGTTTATTTTTATTTAGATTTATACCACAAATCATACTCTAAAACTTATAAATGCTCGACCTCTAAGGTAAAATAACTAATAGTATTTTAACAATAGCAAAATATGTATGACAGAAGTATAATTGGAAACAAATATCCTAACAGGTAACTATTATAGATGTAAAGATATTTTACTTTCTTTACATATAACTGTATTTTAAGGTTATGTAACAACATAATATGGAAACAATACACGTAACTATTACAGATGTAAAGAATTTTAATTTATTTATAAAAATTGATAGTGCAATTATGGCATGTCAAATTTATTGATGGTTCAATTCTGATTCAGAGCTGTAGGCACATTAATGACAGTATTGTTAATTGTGTTAATTCCATAAGTATTTACGATATCTTCAGTTGAAATAGAGCCTGATTGTACTGGTGATGTTGATGGAATTTGGTTCATATCGAAAATTCCTGTATTTATTTCAGGTGTGTGTGTAAGTAGATGTAGGTAGACCTTGTAACATATATGCTATATTTTTTTTATTTCTAGGGAATCTTCGATATAACTTTCAGCTACACTAGATTTCCAACCACCATGTACCATGTTGTTTTAACTGAAGAATATTACCACCATTGACAGCTAAAAGTGTAGCCTAGGTTCTACGGAAGGGCAATTTCTTCTGGCATCTGTCCTATTGTGTTATGTCCAATGTTTTATCTAGTACATTTACCATTACGTACACTAATAAAGAATTTTGCTATATCTGGAATTGGTCTAATTTTTAAATAGTTTTTAATTATTTTGATCCAAAGTGGCTCCATTATTACAATCTTTAGAGACGAACCATTTTTGCTATTGCAGATGTGAATAATAATTAAATCGGCTTTCATGATGACATCAGAAATTAATAAATTACACAGCTCATCACTTCGGCATGCACCAGCAACACCAATTACAAGAGCAGTCTACAGGGTTATAAATTATCAATAATTTTGAAGTATTAATATATAAACATACTACCTTAGTTGCAATGTAACATGTATCGGGTGCCTCAGTAAGGAATTTTATAATTTCCTCTAGTAAATACTAATGACTTTTTGGGCTTATAATTTTCATTTTATCTTTTTAAAAAGGCAACTAATTTAGAATATTTTGATATGTTAATATTCTCTGTTAAGCCAAGTGTAGCTTTCAATATTGAATAATGGGTCCATAAAGTCGAGGCTTTTTAATGTTGTGTGTTTAATGGAAGTACGTTTTGAGAAGTTACTACTGTATTTTTGGAATTACACGATTTTTTAAATTCTGTATATGTTTTTATGTATAAGTGTTTAGATATATGCGGAAGCAAGTTCTCAACTGCCTGTTCTGCAATCTCGCGCATTGCAGGTGGTGTAATCTAAACTCTTCAGATATTATAAATGGAATGAAAAATAATCTAATAAATACCTACTTGACTTTTACTTTCAGCATTTATCTCAAAACTTATTTGTCAACATCAAAATATAGCCTACTTATTTGTTTATATGTAGTTTTATTACAAGGGAATTCTTACATGTATGAGTAAATTTATTCATAATTATTAAGGTTTCAAGATCCAATTAGACTACTGGTACAAAAAATAGTATACATACTACGGTTGAGAAGACTATTATTGCCCTTGTGGCTTAAATTCCTCGGCGCTGCGCGCCTCGGAATTTAATCTCGCCACTCGGGCAATAATAGTCATCTTCTCAACCTTGGTATGTAATATACTATTATACTCGTAACTTACCTGTCTAAAAAGCATGACTTGTGAAATATTCGCAAAAATCTGATTTTCGATAAGAGTAAAAGACATATTTCCGGTGAAAATTGCGAAAAACTTTTTTGATAAAATTGTTCACAATTTCAATTTTAAGTATATATGAATTCTTTATAAATTTGTCTAAACTAAGTAGTTGACGAAATATTAGCAAAATTCGATTTTTTCAGTGAAGTAAACTACTACTTCCGGTCTGCCGATTTTACTGAAAATCTAACCAGTTCTCAAGAGGGAGATTACACTGCTAAATGCAAAATTTGGAATAGGTAGCTATAGCGGTTTGACCGCTATCGTGGTCGCACAAGATGAATATATAGGCAGCAGTATTCAACCCAACCCTGACGACCTAGGGATGCAAAAGCTGGGTTTTTACCAAACGAATGAAAGTTCGACTGCAAAGTAGTGAAATGAAATATATCAGAGAAGTCCTAGGTGTAACAAAGAGAGAGGTATGATAAAAAATTCGACAATAAGACAGCAGTTACAAGTGGAACCAGTTGTTACAAAATTTGAAAAGAGCCAGCTGAGATGATATAGGCACCTGGTACAAATGAGTAGCGACAGACCAGGCAAAGATACCAGAAAAGAAAGTATGACTTTTTTTGTATCCCACGTTATGGCATTAGTGCAACAACGATGCCAATCCCTGCAATACAATCACTTATCAGAGTGCTGAATGGACTTATTTCCTTGTATCGTGTGGAAGAAAAAGATTTTTTTTACGGACTCACTTCCTTCTTGCTTCAAACAAATATAGTGTTCAACTGATCGGTAAAAACATTACGAGTGTAACTGGAGTTGTAGTACAGATACACATTTACACAAAACCGTACATTTATGGTTTAAAGAACATTTTTATTAAAAATTTAGTAGCGTTTCTTCAGATCCACTCCCTTTTCCGCAACGGGTAGAGGGACGGCGAGCTATCATATATTTAAGTCAGTCAAGAGTGTTTCGACAAAGACTTGAGAAGTTATTCAGGTAGAGTGTATAGAAATGGTGGTATACATATATAGTTTTAGAAGACGATTTGTTTCCAAAACGCCATACTTGCTATTGTCTCCGGCGATAGGGTGTATAGCGTTGCATAATTTATACCAAGTGCTTGCCTGTAAGTTGCGGATGCATTTTACTGTGTGATAAAACGACGACACCGAAAGTTTGTATGAGTTAGTACGAGAAAGAAATATACAAACTGCTTTTTGGTCGAGTGTAGTGTTGGAAAAGAGGGGATTCTACTACATTTACGCTGAGGCTAGACTGACTCTCCTTTAATCAGTGCAACAAGTATAGCAGCTGTACTTGCACATTTCATTTGAATTTTGTTCACGCTCAATCTCTAGTCGACTAGTACATTTTTAAATCGCGTTTCGTCCATCTAATTTAGAACAATTATGCGCGAGAATTATTGAATTTTCGAATCTGAGGTGTCAACTTTAACGTAGCTATAATGTTAGTAACAGAGGCCCCTCCTTATTCTCCCACTTATAGTCGACTAGCTTGTCTAGTATATTCATCCGCAGGTAGATCGCGTGCACACTGTATACAAGTCAAGTCAAAACATTGCATTTTTGTATTTAGATAAACAAAATAAACTAAAATATTTTAACATATAAAATAAACATAGTAATTTCTCTCAGAATGCAGTTCAGTGTATTTTACCCGAAGTTATAAAACCCAAATATATTTTTATTTATATTACAAAAGTATACATATACAGACTGAGTTTTTTTGAATGTTTAGCATTGGGATCTCAGAAACTACTGGAGATAGAAAAACGCTTAAATGGGGAAAGATGCGTAGTTTTACGAGTTTGATTTAAAACTGCTTTTGTTTCTCCGATAATTTTCATGGCTTATTAGATATTCAAAGAAAACTAAATTGTACGATTTTCTTGCATGCGTAGCATCGTTAATAGTAATTTTAGAGAAAAAGTGTTCAGACAAAAGTTTTAGATAATTTTACGCCAAATAAAACTATGTAGCTAATATTTTTTTTTCGTTCACCATTATCGAGTTATGACATAAACTTGTGTTTTTTTTTAAATAAAAACCATAGTTGGGTTTGACATCATTAAAAAGCTTATTTTTGGCTGATTACAATGATATAAGATTTGATATGGTTATTTTAAAAAATAAAGAGGATATAGACATTTCTATGATTGTTCACTTTAAAAGATATAAACTTAAAAAGAAAAAATTTTTGGTGTTTTGTATTTCAAAATAATAAAAAAAAAAAGGTTATTTTTTGCTGATTACAATGATATAAAGGTTTGATATTGTTATTTTAAAAAATAAAGAGGATATAGACATTTCTATGATTGTTCACTTTATAAGATATAAACTTTAAAAAAAAATTGTTGTTGTTTTGTAATTCAAAAAACGAAAAATCTGAGTTACAATAGTGTTCTTTGGAGCAGTCGAAATAAATATACTAACATTGCTTTCACGTTGAGTCACAGAAGTGAGAGCTGTTAATTTTTACTTTTAAGTCAAGTTAATTGTCAAATATTGACAATTAACTATTAATTAATTTAATTGTAACTTAACTATAAGCGGTGCTAACGGCCGTTAATCATAAGTTTGCATTGGCTATGGAATTCTCTAACGTAGAAAAGCGTGATATGGTTGAATGTTACATTCAGTGCCAGAAAAATTCTGCTAGAGCTTCTGAAGTCTATTTTGAAAATTATTTTGATCGACGTCAGCCATCGCTACCTACTCTTAAGAGATTATGGGATAATTTAGCAGATTATGGTTCGTTCGTTAAACCAAAAGGGATGGATGAAGATAGAAAAATAAACATATTAGCATGTGTCGCTCAGAATCCATCTACATCGACCCGACAAATTTCAACAGAAATGGGCTCCTCTCAACGCACTATTATCAGAGTGTTGAAGAAGCATAAATTTCGTCCTACAAATTATCAGTATCACAAACTTTACATGAAGGTGATAACATCAGACGAATAGCTTTTTGTAGATGGTTTAAAGATCAGTGTCAAAACGATCCACACTTTTCAATGAAAATATTATGGACTGATGAATTTCGTTTCACAAATTGTGGAATGTTTAATAGGCACAATGAGCACATATGGTCTCAAACAAATCCACTTCACGTTGAACATAGGAGACCACAAATTAAATTTGGGTTTAATGTTTGGCGTGGTGTTATAGGATCAACTGTTCTTCCTCCTTTTACGGAGCGCCTCCGCACAATCAACTGAATGTTAGAAATTATTTAAATTTGAACTTCCCTAATCAATGGATAGGACGAAATGCACACATTGAATGGCCGGCTAGATCCCCTGATTTATCAGTTTTGGATTTTTTCTTGTGGGGTGTATTAAAGGATACAGTATACAAAAGAACATATGAAACAATCGACGATTTAAGAGAAGATGTCTTAGTTGCGTTTAATAACATCGATAGGCGTAAAGTACGCAATGCTACAAATTCTGTTGTGAAGAGATGCAATTTGTGTATTAATAATAATGGAGGTATCTTTGAACATTAATAATGTTATGTGCCCTTAATAAAAGTTCTTATAGTTTTCATTTTATTACTACATAAGATTTCAAAATAAGTTTTCGTTTGGTTTGTATTTTATCAGTTCAAAATTCAATTGTTTTCCATAAAAACCATAAAAAAATGTCTATATCCTCTTTATTTTTTAAAATAACCATATCGAAAATATATCATTGTAATCAGCAAAAAATAATCTTTTTAATGATGTTAAAACCAACTATGGTTTCCATTTAAAAAACAAAAGTTTGTGTCATAACTCGATAATGGTGAACGAAAAAAAAATATTAGCTACATAGTTTTATTTGGCGTAAAATTATCTAAAACTTTTGTGTGAACACTTTCTCTCTAAAATTACTATAACGATGCTAAGCATGTTTAAAGAAAATCGTAAAATTTAGTTTTCTATGAATATCTAATAAGCCATGAAAGTTATTGGAGAAACGAAAGCAGTTTTAAATCAAACTCGTAAAACTGCGCATCTTTCCCCATTTAAGCGTTTTTCTATCTCCAGTAGTTTCTGAGATCCCAAAGCTAAACATTCAAAAAAACTCAGCCTGTATATAAATTTTAACGTAATTATTCTCTAACATATATTCCATTCTTCGTTACACTAGTCTATGTAAGTACAAGAAAGTTATATAGCTGGAAAAGACAAAGTAGCAAAGTTGCCAGCCCACATACATACTTAAGGTCTTCCATCCGACACTAAAACAATATAAACTAATTTCATAAATATATCGATGACAATAATAATCATTAAATTAATTCAAAAATTTAGTGCATTAAATAGAGTAAATAAGGATTTATCTTGTATCAGTCATATGGCACAAACATTTAATTATAAAATCACACGTTCCATTGAAATAAGTTAGAGAGTGGATTGGTATGTTTAGACGCTTGTCATATATTCGCAAAGTGCATACGTCATGTAATACAGGTCTCTAGCTACATACATACATGCGATAGAAGACGAGATGAAAAAGTTATGAATTTATTCGCTTCTAGCTTTGTCTCCTTTTCTCTGTTTCTTTTGTTTGCTTTACGACCATCCTGTTTCGGCAAGGAATTTACACTGGCAAAATATTGAGACTCATCTAAAATTCCGACGTTCGTTTATGTCTTTCTTTCCTTAATGTTCTGTACTTAAATATTTGTTCTTTCAAGCAAATTTATATGTTAATGGTGTGGCAGTGCAAAATAGTTTATTTTCGAGTGTCTGCGACGCAAATATTTATTTTTATGTTCTCAGAAATTATAGTTTTTATATCTAACGACAAGTTTGTGTTTTATGTACATTAACCACAATTAAAGTCATATTTATTGTGTTACCAAAATAATACTAAATAATTAATGAACAATTTAAGGAAGGTATGCATGCTGTCCATAATTTGAAATTTTAGGACAATGATAGCGTAACAATCTGTGAATGGCGGGCTATAATCTTAGGTACAAAAAATATATTGTAACTGTAAGTTATCCCATTTAAAATAAATCGGTAATATCCAACTTGAAAGGCAAAGTAACAGCATTTTGTCCGTTGAATATGGACTAACTGCAATTTGTTTGTCGTGAACAGTTAAGAGGCGAGTCTGCGACTGTTTTGTGTTGGTATTGTTATTATATTTGTATTTAAAGTAATAACTGAAGGAATAATGTATGTAATTATTGAAGGACAGCATGTGGTTGGCGATGTTGACCGCGGTAGTATGAAACGGGAAAGAATAAAGTCACTAGATATATAAAGTACCGCAATCCATAAGGCCAAAGAGTGCGAGAGAGAAAGCGCTACTTTTGCCCAAACATGGCCGCCAAACGTCAAATCACTTGTCAAATCGTTCGAAAACGTAGACGTAGTGTTCAGTTTGGTTAAGCGTGCGACATCGTTGCATATAAACCCACCGTTGGCAACATAAAGTGTAATTATGCCTGGTTGTTGTATTATCAATTGCAAAAACAGTGTCGCCAAAAGTTTCCATTTATTTGTATTTCCCAGTGGTGAAAGGAATGCAGACAGAAGAAAAGTGTGGTTATGTGACATTAATCAAGACAATGTGCCGGTAAATGCGAAGATTTGTGAGGTGAGTACATATGTAAAAGCAGATCACATGTTATAACACTTAGTTACTTATGTAAGGTGCATTTTTCTGATTCCCAATTTGAACAATCAAGAGCAGATGACATGAAAAAACTAACTCCAAATGCACACCCTGATCTGGTTGTCAACCACAAAAGGCGAAATTAAAGGAGTTTAAAGTTGACGTTCTCCAATTCACAACAAATGATTTATATCAATATATTAAAAAAATTGAACTCTACTTCCGTGAATGTACGAATTCATTGATACAAAATGATTTATCATTAAATGAGTTCAAAGCAATTATTAAGACGAAATTTGATACTCCTGACATACCAAATTGTCATAATATATATTAGATAATATTATTTCTGTATTTATACGAAGTAGATCATATTTTGCTTTGTCCGATTTGGACAAAGGGGCCACCAGGTCAATTTTAAAAAGTAGTCGCAGCGTTGCAATGCGTGCTTTAGTAAACCAACAATAATAAATAATGAAAACGGTGCTTGCTTGTTTTAATTAATTGCCTTACTATCTGCGGTTTAATTATTAACGCATGTTCATACAGTTGCGTTCTTTTAAGAATACAGTACTAAATTGATTTTTTATTTAACACAGGAATTCAATTTTGGCGCCAAATTTATAATAATAATAATAATTTTTGCCCAAAAATGGCGGAGGTTTGCGGTACTTTATATATCTAGTGACTTTAGGAAAGAAATACTACTACAGAAAAACGTAAAAAAGTCAGATAATTATTGGGACATCAATTTTTTTTTAACTATTATCTTTCAATATTTTATATCATTATTCTAATTTGGAACTTTTTGAATTTACTTGCAACCATTAACATAAGGATTTTCGCTGTAATGACCAAAACGATATAAAAGTAATTCATTGAAATTTCTTTACAATTAAGAATAAAAATGTACAAGACAATAAATTGCAAATTTTATGGCTGTGAAAAAGTCAATTAAAAGTAGAAATAGAAATTCTGAAGGAAAATACCATGATTTCACTATAAAGATGCAGGTAGGTTTTCTTATTTTTATTCCTATAAGCAGCTATTAATTATTTTGTTTATAGGTTTGGAAGCACAAACAGAAATCAACATTTGCAGAAAATTGTTCTTAACAAATTTTAGTGTTAACCAGAGACGCCTAAATATTACCGCCCAGAAAATTCAATCTGGAAGTAACACTGTAGAGGTTCGTGGAGGAGACAAACACTCTCTAAGAATCTTGACAAAGTTCAAAATGTGAAGAAAATTACAGCCAGATCAAAAGAGCACAAAAGCTATTACGGACGTGTCAAATCACGTTGAGTTTACCTACCATCAAATTATAATATTAGATACTCATTTATGGAAAATTTATAATGCGAGTGTAGTTGACAATTTAAAAGTAAATTAGAAGTACTTCAGTAGAATTTTTAATGCCCCTTTTAATATTGCATTTGGAGGTTCTACCACCGACGTATGTGGTTTTTGTATTAGAACCCAAACAATTATTACTAATGCGAGATAGGGAAATTAAAAAACAAACTACGTGTGCATAAGGCTTGAGTTAAACAATTTCATAAGTTAATGAAAGAGCAACCTGCCAAAGGTGTTTCATATTGTTTTGACCTCCAAGAAGTGCGAGAGTTACCGAAGGTTGTTACTTTAAGGGAGAAAACCCCTAATATAAATACATTAAATTTCAGGGTGCAAGTGGATTGTGTGTTAGAACAGTACATTCACTTACCTTTAAAATAATTATTAATTGCTTATGATTAATATTTAAGTTTCCTATATCTAGTTGTTACCCTTGAAGTAGACGGTCGATGTTATTGATATTTTTGACCCACCCTATATACCTAGCTCAAAGCTTGAGATTACTTAAAGATGTTAATGCCCGTTTGCGCCACCCATTTTATTATTAACAAGGCAAGGTCACTGTTGTTACTGTATTGCACAATAAAAATGGGAAAGTTTGCAATACACTAATATATAGGCCTATCTCCAAGGAAATACATAAGTTATTAAAACAATACCAATTTATTGACTAAAATAACAATGGAAAATGTAAAATATAAAATTTGGTATCACTGAATTCTAGAGAGACGGTACATTGAAAGAAAACAAAACAATAGGTTTTGACTTAACAAATAATCTAGTTGATTACGTTTGGTGCACCAATTAACTTAATAAAATTCATAAGCTAAATATATATATTATTTACATTAAAAGCTACTTGATTAAATATATCAAATAAAATAAATTGATAGAGTGTACCAGAAAAACAAAAATATAAACAATAAATATTTAAACACAAGATATGATATATATGTACCTATATAGATAAACACAAAAAAGACTTGGTGTACGTGCTTTGTCGTACTCGACTATATTTTACATTAATATATACAAAGAAATTAGACAGTTTTAACTAATTTCACGGCACAACAAAAGATGGATTACGTAAGTACCTGGTACGTGGAATTGTATTACTTGCAGAGTTTCGACGGATGGCCCCCCGCTTGTCGGTTCGGTACGAGTCTCGGACTTGGATGATGGATAGCGGTGAGCAATTATCTCTCAGATCCGGATTACTTTCCGTAAATTGGGAGACACTACATGCTCCACAATTATTTGTTTATAGAAAGAGGCAGATCGCATAACAGCGTATCCATAAACTTCTGGATATTTAGACCTCGATCTATCAGAGATATAATATATATATATTGTTACCGCAGCCTAACAAACCATTAGACAAAGGGGACCGGTATTTGTTACTGTTTTACTACCACTTACTATGATGTACTAGTAATGAATGATATACGAATAATCAATGCTGTACCAATAATGAATCATTTTGGATGCGCTTCCCGTATTTGAAGACTCGGGCGTGTAGAGGGGTATTTTTGAGGGAAATTGGCGGCAGTGAGACGCTGTTGGATCACGCCACCCGAAAATGCCAAATATGCAATATTGCATACGTAGTTCCATACAACAAACTATGAGAACTTTTAGATAACTTAGACGGACAATAAATGCATACGTAGCCAATCTTATATTTGAACAAAGAGTCCTTCATAAACTAAATATGTTAAATCGAATATTATAAAACGGAATAATATATGCGACCCAGATTTTAATGTTGAGAATTTTAAGACGTAATTTACTTTAGAATTTAAAATATCATTTGAATTATTACTAATTTGAAAATATGTAACACGTGATATACAGGGATAAGTGAATTAAATTTTGGCCGCGTCTTTTTAAATGTAACAAGGTAGTCCAAGATGCGTTCTACGCCCAGCAACATTTTTTTATTGCTTTTGTGTTACTAACATCGATATAAAAACGCCAGTATTCTACACCTGGTTAAAGAATCAAGAAGAAAGAGGATCTGCGGAAACAAGCTCTTCTTTACACGACTTTCTCAATAAGCAAAAAGTTGAGCCACATGTAAAACAGTTAAGATTATTTGCGGATGGTTGTCCAGGTAAAAACAAAAATGCACATGCTTATGCTTTGGCTGTACAACGATTTACCAAAAACTATAGAATCCATTGTAATAATATTTCCAGTACGTGGACATTCTTATTTGCCAGCAGTTCGTCTTTTCGGACAGACCGAAAAAGTTACACGAATTTACAGTAAGATTAAAACTCCCACAGAATATTACAAAAGTCACTCCAAGAATGGTAAAGTTTGTAGACTGGGTACGGACTAGATTTTTTTCTGATTTTTTTTCTGATTTTTCTGATTCTTTAAAAGAAAATCAAGGATCAGTGCGGCCAAGAGAATTATTATTAAAGGATCAAACAACAAAAGCGATTGCTTACTGAAAATCAAATTGTTGTACAGACATGACGACTCCTCCAAAATATGTTCAACGTTATTAAAAAGAGGAAGCAAGCTTACAACAATAAAGCTACCTAATTTCGCACTCTACAATTCTATTAAACCAAAAAAAAGAAACTTGAAAGTTTTTCAAAACTTCTGATTGAATTATCAGGACAAAATTGAGCCAATGATCCTCAATTTAAGAGGCTGCAGTAAATTTTAAATCTTCAAAATAATGAGATTGAAGCAGAAAAAGAAGACATGCTATGCGACTGTAATAACGATGAAGACGAGCTTCATGACGTAGGTTACAATAAAATAATAATGTTTTATTATCTTTTGTCTACATCTCTATATTCCATCACTACTTCTTATTGAGTTTACTTTGTATAGACAAACGAAGTGCTATTTGTCCCAGACTGACAAATTATATGCAAGCAGTACGTGTATGTCCTACACATGTTTTCTTTTATTTTTGGAAAAATATCACAAATCAATTTTATAATCTAGGCTCGATGATTATACGATTTTATTTACATCTTTCTCAAAATTTACTTTTATTGTAAAATTAATCCACAAACTTATAACAGTTTTTCTCTATTTGTGAAATTTAGAAATAAAGGACAAATACAGCAAGTCAGCTCCTCATTTGTTCTTAATGGAATAGAATTTTAAGACGAAATCAAATCAAAGATGATATTAAACGATAATAAGGCAATGAATTTAAAGAAAATGGTCATATGTATGATCTGAGCTAAATGTCCAAATTTTATTTGATTAAGCATTCTACGACTACAATGTCTTCAATCTCCTCTTTTCGATATTACCCTAAAAAGATTTATTCTTTGCTCTTATATGTGATGGATTGTTCGATATTTGAATATTATATTTACCTAAATTAACGAAAAAAATATCAAAGAAATATCGAACGGAAAATATATATAATGTCTGTTTAAAGATAGATTGTAGTGACAATCATAGTCGAATGTCAGTCAATTCTCAATTGATATTAGGCGTTTTTCATAGTTGAAACCAGTTACGAATGGCAATAGTTATTTTTTATCATAAATTTAATTTAATCTGCTTTATTTTTTGGTTAATTACTCCAATTTTTTAAATTTATCTGATATTATTTACATTTTGATTAAACTGTAATTGTCCAGAAATTGGTCTGGAAACCTGGAACCTAACAATAATTTTTATTTTTACATACAGTATATCAGTATGTTTTATCTTGTGAATAAATAACTAGAAATTATATGCGCCGTATATCACTTTTAGCCGTATCAACAATGTTTAATAAAAAATATTATCTTCTTGGAGTTGGTGTTATTCGTGAAGTCACATAACCGTCAATAGTCGTCATTTTGTGATATTTATCCCAACAAGAATTAAAACATTAAAAATTAAGGGCAATAGCCTTGCTTCTCATTCTAGCGTAAAAATATGCAGAACATTGTTACGTTTAAAAAGATGCGGCCAACATTTAATTCATTCATCCATGTATATTATTCGTTAAATATTTTTAAATCAGTATTAATTCAAATTATGTTCAAATTCCAAATAAGATACGTTTTAAAATTTTCAACATTAAAATTTGCGTGGCATGTATTATTCCGTTTCAAAATATTCGATTTAAAATATTTAGTTTATAAAGGACTCTTTGTTCAAACTTAAGATTGGCGACGTAGGCATTTTTTGTCCATCTAAAGTTATCTAAATAGTTTGATAGCTTCTTGTTGCATGAAATTGCGTAGAGGAGGTATTTCGCATTTTCTGGTAGCGTGACCCAACAGCATCTTTCTGATGACTAAAATTCTCCAGAATGTCCTTCTCCCACCTCCGAGTCTTTAAAAGGGCGAATCTTGTCTAAAATCAGCCACTATTGCAACACTATTACCGTTCATTATTACATCTTTATATTCACTTCAGTATGTAACAGTAATTAGTGAAGTGGTAGTTGAATAAGTATTAGCTGAGGCTCCCGGCGTCGAGTCGCTAGCCCTGCGGTGAAGATGTTCATGGAAACGAGTTGTTAATATCCTAAGTATGAATACACCGGTCAGGGTAATTTTAACTCAATTTCCAAATAACAAATTGTTGGAATATTTATCGTCCTTCAATTTACGGCGTTGGTTCGGATTTAGGGGACATCTCATCGATACCATCGACACAGGGGCCGTTAAACAACATCGAACGAAGGCAGAACGGCAGAAATAGAGACGTACGGGGGAACCATCTTCACTGGCGTTCTGGACGTGTATTTTCCAGGTATTTGAATCTTTATTACCAGTACTTTTGAAAGTAGGAGAATAGTACGACATCCAATTTCTCATCAATATTAAAAGTTAGATATTTGTTGTTTAATAAGGTTAAATAAAACGGTGCGCAAAACACGATTATCTTTGTGTTTGTCTAAATTTGTATCTGTTTATTGCATCTGTGTGTGTTGTAATAGTCACTATTCTTATCCTTTTGTTTTGTTGTATATATGGTCAAATTATTTTGAATGTATTATATATTTGTAAAGTTTCTAATATTTGTAATATTGAGTCTATAGAAATTTTAAGGTAAATGGTGCATCATATATGATCAATCAGTTTCACCATATTTGATCAATTAGTTTACAGAATTTGACCAATAAATTTTATTAGATTGTTATTTGTCGAAAAATTTAGTTTTCTTTGTTTTTGTATTAAATTTGTAATTATTAAATTTGAGTGAAATTTAGTGTAAATTGAGTAATTTTTTTTAACAACTAAAGTTATATTTGTTTATTCAAGTCATTCATATTTTAGCTTCAATATTTCTTTTCTGTAATTAATACTTTAATTAATATTATTATTGTAATGTAACTAAATTTTATATTTCAAATTTCTCTTGTTTTTATTTAATAAATGTTATTGTTCTTATTGATTTGTTTTCTTTGAGGCAGGCCTAGTATTAGTTAGTGCAATTTCCCATTTTAATTGCAATACTTTAACAACAATGACCCCGCCTCTATTATTATAAAATGGGTGGCGCAATGGACATTTGTTAACATCTTTATGAGTAATCTCACGCTCTTACTAATAATCTGGACTAGATATACAAGGTGGATCACAGATATAATAACATCGACGGTTCTACTTCGAAGTCAACATCTGGAAATATTATTAATCATAAGCGTTTAATAATAATTATTAACGGCAAGTGCATGCTCTGATTCACACAACTATCTTGCACCCTGGTTTTGTGGATCTCATGAATTGGTGACGCCGCGACGAGCATAGTCTCTGATCAATTAATTTATTTCTATTAAGGGTTTTCTCCAAGTAATAACATATTAAAAGTAAGTTGGACAATTCTCTTAATACTCCCTTAATCATATCAGGTATTCTACGAGGGATGTTCTCTTTCCGCTGAACCTATCTAGTAAGCTAGAAATTTTGTATTTGGTGTACAAAATCATTACAGGTGACGAAACATGGGTATATTGCTATGATTCCCTTCCCCAAAAAAAACCATCACTCGACAGTTTGGGTCTTTGAGAATGAGTCGGCTCCAAGAAAAGTTGTTCATAAAAAAAGTCAAAGCAAGAAAATGGTCGCTACATTTTTTGGAATTAATGGGCATGTTTCCACTGTAGCACTACAGGATAGGCGGTCGCTAATTCAGAATGGTACACTAGAGTTTGTTTGCCTCAGGTTCTCCAAAATATTCGCGAAAAAATCCAAGAGGAAAAATCTTCTAGCATCAAGATAACGCTCGGGCCAATACTGCCCCTCGTACAACTGAGTATTTGAATGCCCAAAAATAGAAATAATGGATGATTCACCGTATAGTCCATACCTAGGATCTAATGACTTCTTATTACCGCAGGTAAAGGGTAAATTACGGAGTTTACGTTTTACATCGGCCGAAGAAACGGTTAATACCTTTAAAAATGAAATAAACAAACTACGGCCAGAAGATTGGAAAAAAATGTTTACAAGATTGGTTTTCACGGATGTAAAAATGCATTGACAATGGAGGAAAATATCTTTAAAAAATTATAAATGAATGTTTTTTGTAAATAAATTGTGTTTTACTTTACCCGGCTCAACGGAAAAAGAACAGTCCACGTATTATTAGTTGTTTCGCGAATGATGCTCGCGAAACTCTGGCACATAAAGCAAGGCCACGGGGAAATTTTAATATTTAATACTTTTTCTTAAAAATGTATTATTATTAATTAAAATTTTCCGGCAAAGCTACTTTTACGTATGATATGAAAATATGCTTATTTGCATTCCTAAACAGCATTGAGCACACACAAAACAGCAGCACTTGTATAAAGCAAAAACTTAAAATTACTCATCACAGACGTTCATAACAGGAACATTTAACAGAAATTTCATTATAATTTCGAAAATCCAAAAGAGTAGATCATATAATTTAAAATTAAAAATTTCATAAAGGTTTTCGCAATCCCATTATTATAGTTCATTCAATATCACATAAAAACTCCTTAATTTATCCGTTTTGACGTGGCAAAGGCAACTAATTTAGAATATTTTGATATGTTAATATTCTCTGTTAAGCCAAGTGTAGCTTTCAATATTGAATAATGGGTCCATAAAGTCGAGGCTTTTTAATGTTGTGTGTTTAATGGAAGTACGTTTTGAGAAGTTACTACTGTATTTTTGGAATTACACGATTTTTTAAATTCTGTATATGTTTTTATGTATAAGTGTTTAGATATATGCGGAAGCAAGTTCTCAACTGCCTGTTCTGCAATCTCGCGCATTGCAGGTGGTGTAATCTAAACTCTTCAGATATTATAAATGGAATGAAAAATAATCTAATAAATACCTACTTGACTTTTACTTTCAGCATTTATCTCAAAACTTATTTGTCAACATCAAAATATAGCCTACTTATTTGTTTATATGTAGTTTTATTACAAGGGAATTCTTACATGTATGAGTAAATTTATTCATAATTATTAAGGTTTCAAGATCCAATTAGACTACTGGTACAAAAAATAGTATACATACTACGGTTGAGAAGACTATTATTGCCCTTGTGGCTTAAATTCCTCGGCGCTGCGCGCCTCGGAATTTAATCTCGCCACTCGGGCAATAATAGTCATCTTCTCAACCTTGGTATGTAATATACTATTATACTCGTAACTTACCTGTCTAAAAAGCATGACTTGTGAAATATTCGCAAAAATCTGATTTTCGATAAGAGTAAAAGACATATTTCCGGTGAAAATTGCGAAAAACTTTTTTGATAAAATTGTTCACAATTTCAATTTTAAGTATATATGAATTCTTTATAAATTTGTCTAAACTAAGTAGTTGACGAAATATTAGCAAAATTCGATTTTTTCAGTGAAGTAAACTACTACTTCCGGTCTGCCGATTTTACTGAAAATCTAACCAGTTCTCAAGAGGGAGATTACACTGCTAAATGCAAAATTTGGAATAGGTAGCTATAGCGGTTTGACCGCTATCGTGGTCGCACAAGATGAATATATAGGCAGCAGTATTCAACCCAACCCTGACGACCTAGGGATGCAAAAGCTGGGTTTTTACCAAACGAATGAAAGTTCGACTGCAAAGTAGTGAAATGAAATATATCAGAGAAGTCCTAGGTGTAACAAAGAGAGAGGTATGATAAAAAATTCGACAATAAGACAGCAGTTACAAGTGGAACCAGTTGTTACAAAATTTGAAAAGAGCCAGCTGAGATGATATAGGCACCTGGTACAAATGAGTAGCGACAGACCAGGCAAAGATACCAGAAAAGAAAGTATGACTTTTTTTGTATCCCACGTTATGGCATTAGTGCAACAACGATGCCAATCCCTGCAATACAATCACTTATCAGAGTGCTGAATGGACTTATTTCCTTGTATCGTGTGGAAGAAAAAGATTTTTTTTACGGACTCACTTCCTTCTTGCTTCAAACAAATATAGTGTTCAACTGATCGGTAAAAACATTACGAGTGTAACTGGAGTTGTAGTACAGATACACATTTACACAAAACCGTACATTTATGGTTTAAAGAACATTTTTATTAAAAATTTAGTAGCGTTTCTTCAGATCCACTCCCTTTTCCGCAACGGGTAGAGGGACGGCGAGCTATCATATATTTAAGTCAGTCAAGAGTGTTTCGACAAAGACTTGAGAAGTTATTCAGGTAGAGTGTATAGAAATGGTGGTATACATATATAGTTTTAGAAGACGATTTGTTTCCAAAACGCCATACTTGCTATTGTCTCCGGCGATAGGGTGTATAGCGTTGCATAATTTATACCAAGTGCTTGCCTGTAAGTTGCGGATGCATTTTACTGTGTGATAAAACGACGACACCGAAAGTTTGTATGAGTTAGTACGAGAAAGAAATATACAAACTGCTTTTTGGTCGAGTGTAGTGTTGGAAAAGAGGGGATTCTACTACATTTACGCTGAGGCTAGACTGACTCTCCTTTAATCAGTGCAACAAGTATAGCAGCTGTACTTGCACATTTCATTTGAATTTTGTTCACGCTCAATCTCTAGTCGACTAGTACATTTTTAAATCGCGTTTCGTCCATCTAATTTAGAACAATTATGCGCGAGAATTATTGAATTTTCGAATCTGAGGTGTCAACTTTAACGTAGCTATAATGTTAGTAACAGAGGCCCCTCCTTATTCTCCCACTTATAGTCGACTAGCTTGTCTAGTATATTCATCCGCAGGTAGATCGCGTGCACACTGTATACAAGTCAAGTCAAAACATTGCATTTTTGTATTTAGATAAACAAAATAAACTAAAATATTTTAACATATAAAATAAACATAGTAATTTCTCTCAGAATGCAGTTCAGTGTATTTTACCCGAAGTTATAAAACCCAAATATATTTTTATTTATATTACAAAAGTATACATATACAGACTGAGTTTTTTTGAATGTTTAGCATTGGGATCTCAGAAACTACTGGAGATAGAAAAACGCTTAAATGGGGAAAGATGCGTAGTTTTACGAGTTTGATTTAAAACTGCTTTTGTTTCTCCGATAATTTTCATGGCTTATTAGATATTCAAAGAAAACTAAATTGTACGATTTTCTTGCATGCGTAGCATCGTTAATAGTAATTTTAGAGAAAAAGTGTTCAGACAAAAGTTTTAGATAATTTTACGCCAAATAAAACTATGTAGCTAATATTTTTTTTTCGTTCACCATTATCGAGTTATGACATAAACTTGTGTTTTTTTTTAAATAAAAACCATAGTTGGGTTTGACATCATTAAAAAGCTTATTTTTGGCTGATTACAATGATATAAGATTTGATATGGTTATTTTAAAAAATAAAGAGGATATAGACATTTCTATGATTGTTCACTTTAAAAGATATAAACTTAAAAAGAAAAAATTTTTGGTGTTTTGTATTTCAAAATAATAAAAAAAAAAAGGTTATTTTTTGCTGATTACAATGATATAAAGGTTTGATATTGTTATTTTAAAAAATAAAGAGGATATAGACATTTCTATGATTGTTCACTTTATAAGATATAAACTTTAAAAAAAAATTGTTGTTGTTTTGTAATTCAAAAAACGAAAAATCTGAGTTACAATAGTGTTCTTTGGAGCAGTCGAAATAAATATACTAACATTGCTTTCACGTTGAGTCACAGAAGTGAGAGCTGTTAATTTTTACTTTTAAGTCAAGTTAATTGTCAAATATTGACAATTAACTATTAATTAATTTAATTGTAACTTAACTATAAGCGGTGCTAACGGCCGTTAATCATAAGTTTGCATTGGCTATGGAATTCTCTAACGTAGAAAAGCGTGATATGGTTGAATGTTACATTCAGTGCCAGAAAAATTCTGCTAGAGCTTCTGAAGTCTATTTTGAAAATTATTTTGATCGACGTCAGCCATCGCTACCTACTCTTAAGAGATTATGGGATAATTTAGCAGATTATGGTTCGTTCGTTAAACCAAAAGGGATGGATGAAGATAGAAAAATAAACATATTAGCATGTGTCGCTCAGAATCCATCTACATCGACCCGACAAATTTCAACAGAAATGGGCTCCTCTCAACGCACTATTATCAGAGTGTTGAAGAAGCATAAATTTCGTCCTACAAATTATCAGTATCACAAACTTTACATGAAGGTGATAACATCAGACGAATAGCTTTTTGTAGATGGTTTAAAGATCAGTGTCAAAACGATCCACACTTTTCAATGAAAATATTATGGACTGATGAATTTCGTTTCACAAATTGTGGAATGTTTAATAGGCACAATGAGCACATATGGTCTCAAACAAATCCACTTCACGTTGAACATAGGAGACCACAAATTAAATTTGGGTTTAATGTTTGGCGTGGTGTTATAGGATCAACTGTTCTTCCTCCTTTTACGGAGCGCCTCCGCACAATCAACTGAATGTTAGAAATTATTTAAATTTGAACTTCCCTAATCAATGGATAGGACGAAATGCACACATTGAATGGCCGGCTAGATCCCCTGATTTATCAGTTTTGGATTTTTTCTTGTGGGGTGTATTAAAGGATACAGTATACAAAAGAACATATGAAACAATCGACGATTTAAGAGAAGATGTCTTAGTTGCGTTTAATAACATCGATAGGCGTAAAGTACGCAATGCTACAAATTCTGTTGTGAAGAGATGCAATTTGTGTATTAATAATAATGGAGGTATCTTTGAACATTAATAATGTTATGTGCCCTTAATAAAAGTTCTTATAGTTTTCATTTTATTACTACATAAGATTTCAAAATAAGTTTTCGTTTGGTTTGTATTTTATCAGTTCAAAATTCAATTGTTTTCCATAAAAACCATAAAAAAATGTCTATATCCTCTTTATTTTTTAAAATAACCATATCGAAAATATATCATTGTAATCAGCAAAAAATAATCTTTTTAATGATGTTAAAACCAACTATGGTTTCCATTTAAAAAACAAAAGTTTGTGTCATAACTCGATAATGGTGAACGAAAAAAAAATATTAGCTACATAGTTTTATTTGGCGTAAAATTATCTAAAACTTTTGTGTGAACACTTTCTCTCTAAAATTACTATAACGATGCTAAGCATGTTTAAAGAAAATCGTAAAATTTAGTTTTCTATGAATATCTAATAAGCCATGAAAGTTATTGGAGAAACGAAAGCAGTTTTAAATCAAACTCGTAAAACTGCGCATCTTTCCCCATTTAAGCGTTTTTCTATCTCCAGTAGTTTCTGAGATCCCAAAGCTAAACATTCAAAAAAACTCAGCCTGTATATAAATTTTAACGTAATTATTCTCTAACATATATTCCATTCTTCGTTACACTAGTCTATGTAAGTACAAGAAAGTTATATAGCTGGAAAAGACAAAGTAGCAAAGTTGCCAGCCCACATACATACTTAAGGTCTTCCATCCGACACTAAAACAATATAAACTAATTTCATAAATATATCGATGACAATAATAATCATTAAATTAATTCAAAAATTTAGTGCATTAAATAGAGTAAATAAGGATTTATCTTGTATCAGTCATATGGCACAAACATTTAATTATAAAATCACACGTTCCATTGAAATAAGTTAGAGAGTGGATTGGTATGTTTAGACGCTTGTCATATATTCGCAAAGTGCATACGTCATGTAATACAGGTCTCTAGCTACATACATACATGCGATAGAAGACGAGATGAAAAAGTTATGAATTTATTCGCTTCTAGCTTTGTCTCCTTTTCTCTGTTTCTTTTGTTTGCTTTACGACCATCCTGTTTCGGCAAGGAATTTACACTGGCAAAATATTGAGACTCATCTAAAATTCCGACGTTCGTTTATGTCTTTCTTTCCTTAATGTTCTGTACTTAAATATTTGTTCTTTCAAGCAAATTTATATGTTAATGGTGTGGCAGTGCAAAATAGTTTATTTTCGAGTGTCTGCGACGCAAATATTTATTTTTATGTTCTCAGAAATTATAGTTTTTATATCTAACGACAAGTTTGTGTTTTATGTACATTAACCACAATTAAAGTCATATTTATTGTGTTACCAAAATAATACTAAATAATTAATGAACAATTTAAGGAAGGTATGCATGCTGTCCATAATTTGAAATTTTAGGACAATGATAGCGTAACAATCTGTGAATGGCGGGCTATAATCTTAGGTACAAAAAATATATTGTAACTGTAAGTTATCCCATTTAAAATAAATCGGTAATATCCAACTTGAAAGGCAAAGTAACAGCATTTTGTCCGTTGAATATGGACTAACTGCAATTTGTTTGTCGTGAACAGTTAAGAGGCGAGTCTGCGACTGTTTTGTGTTGGTATTGTTATTATATTTGTATTTAAAGTAATAACTGAAGGAATAATGTATGTAATTATTGAAGGACAGCATGTGGTTGGCGATGTTGACCGCGGTAGTATGAAACGGGAAAGAATAAAGTCACTAGATATATAAAGTACCGCAATCCATAAGGCCAAAGAGTGCGAGAGAGAAAGCGCTACTTTTGCCCAAACATGGCCGCCAAACGTCAAATCACTTGTCAAATCGTTCGAAAACGTAGACGTAGTGTTCAGTTTGGTTAAGCGTGCGACATCGTTGCATATAAACCCACCGTTGGCAACATAAAGTGTAATTATGCCTGGTTGTTGTATTATCAATTGCAAAAACAGTGTCGCCAAAAGTTTCCATTTATTTGTATTTCCCAGTGGTGAAAGGAATGCAGACAGAAGAAAAGTGTGGTTATGTGACATTAATCAAGACAATGTGCCGGTAAATGCGAAGATTTGTGAGGTGAGTACATATGTAAAAGCAGATCACATGTTATAACACTTAGTTACTTATGTAAGGTGCATTTTTCTGATTCCCAATTTGAACAATCAAGAGCAGATGACATGAAAAAACTAACTCCAAATGCACACCCTGATCTGGTTGTCAACCACAAAAGGCGAAATTAAAGGAGTTTAAAGTTGACGTTCTCCAATTCACAACAAATGATTTATATCAATATATTAAAAAAATTGAACTCTACTTCCGTGAATGTACGAATTCATTGATACAAAATGATTTATCATTAAATGAGTTCAAAGCAATTATTAAGACGAAATTTGATACTCCTGACATACCAAATTGTCATAATATATATTAGATAATATTATTTCTGTATTTATACGAAGTAGATCATATTTTGCTTTGTCCGATTTGGACAAAGGGGCCACCAGGTCAATTTTAAAAAGTAGTCGCAGCGTTGCAATGCGTGCTTTAGTAAACCAACAATAATAAATAATGAAAACGGTGCTTGCTTGTTTTAATTAATTGCCTTACTATCTGCGGTTTAATTATTAACGCATGTTCATACAGTTGCGTTCTTTTAAGAATACAGTACTAAATTGATTTTTTATTTAACACAGGAATTCAATTTTGGCGCCAAATTTATAATAATAATAATAATTTTTGCCCAAAAATGGCGGAGGTTTGCGGTACTTTATATATCTAGTGACTTTAGGAAAGAAATACTACTACAGAAAAACGTAAAAAAGTCAGATAATTATTGGGACATCAATTTTTTTTTAACTATTATCTTTCAATATTTTATATCATTATTCTAATTTGGAACTTTTTGAATTTACTTGCAACCATTAACATAAGGATTTTCGCTGTAATGACCAAAACGATATAAAAGTAATTCATTGAAATTTCTTTACAATTAAGAATAAAAATGTACAAGACAATAAATTGCAAATTTTATGGCTGTGAAAAAGTCAATTAAAAGTAGAAATAGAAATTCTGAAGGAAAATACCATGATTTCACTATAAAGATGCAGGTAGGTTTTCTTATTTTTATTCCTATAAGCAGCTATTAATTATTTTGTTTATAGGTTTGGAAGCACAAACAGAAATCAACATTTGCAGAAAATTGTTCTTAACAAATTTTAGTGTTAACCAGAGACGCCTAAATATTACCGCCCAGAAAATTCAATCTGGAAGTAACACTGTAGAGGTTCGTGGAGGAGACAAACACTCTCTAAGAATCTTGACAAAGTTCAAAATGTGAAGAAAATTACAGCCAGATCAAAAGAGCACAAAAGCTATTACGGACGTGTCAAATCACGTTGAGTTTACCTACCATCAAATTATAATATTAGATACTCATTTATGGAAAATTTATAATGCGAGTGTAGTTGACAATTTAAAAGTAAATTAGAAGTACTTCAGTAGAATTTTTAATGCCCCTTTTAATATTGCATTTGGAGGTTCTACCACCGACGTATGTGGTTTTTGTATTAGAACCCAAACAATTATTACTAATGCGAGATAGGGAAATTAAAAAACAAACTACGTGTGCATAAGGCTTGAGTTAAACAATTTCATAAGTTAATGAAAGAGCAACCTGCCAAAGGTGTTTCATATTGTTTTGACCTCCAAGAAGTGCGAGAGTTACCGAAGGTTGTTACTTTAAGGGAGAAAACCCCTAATATAAATACATTAAATTTCAGGGTGCAAGTGGATTGTGTGTTAGAACAGTACATTCACTTACCTTTAAAATAATTATTAATTGCTTATGATTAATATTTAAGTTTCCTATATCTAGTTGTTACCCTTGAAGTAGACGGTCGATGTTATTGATATTTTTGACCCACCCTATATACCTAGCTCAAAGCTTGAGATTACTTAAAGATGTTAATGCCCGTTTGCGCCACCCATTTTATTATTAACAAGGCAAGGTCACTGTTGTTACTGTATTGCACAATAAAAATGGGAAAGTTTGCAATACACTAATATATAGGCCTATCTCCAAGGAAATACATAAGTTATTAAAACAATACCAATTTATTGACTAAAATAACAATGGAAAATGTAAAATATAAAATTTGGTATCACTGAATTCTAGAGAGACGGTACATTGAAAGAAAACAAAACAATAGGTTTTGACTTAACAAATAATCTAGTTGATTACGTTTGGTGCACCAATTAACTTAATAAAATTCATAAGCTAAATATATATATTATTTACATTAAAAGCTACTTGATTAAATATATCAAATAAAATAAATTGATAGAGTGTACCAGAAAAACAAAAATATAAACAATAAATATTTAAACACAAGATATGATATATATGTACCTATATAGATAAACACAAAAAAGACTTGGTGTACGTGCTTTGTCGTACTCAACTATATTTTACATTAATATATACAAAGAAATTAGACAGTTTTAACTAATTTCACGGCACAACAAAAGATGGATTACGTAAGTACCTGGTACGTGGAATTGTATTACTTGCAGAGTTTCGACGGATGGCCCCCCGCTTGTCGGTTCGGTACGAGTCTCGGACTTGGATGATGGATAGCGGTGAGCAATTATCTCTCAGATCCGGATTACTTTCCGTAAATTGGGAGACACTACATGCTCCACAATTATTTGTTTATAGAAAGAGGCAGATCGCATAACAGCGTATCCATAAACTTCTGGATATTTAGACCTCGATCTATCAGAGATATAATATATATATATTGTTACCGCAGCCTAACAAACCATTAGACAAAGGGGACCGGTATTTGTTACTGTTTTACTACCACTTACTATGATGTACTAGTAATGAATGATATACGAATAATCAATGCTGTACCAATAATGAATCATTTTGGATGCGCTTCCCGTATTTGAAGACTCGGGCGTGTAGAGGGGTATTTTTGAGGGAAATTGGCGGCAGTGAGACGCTGTTGGATCACGCCACCCGAAAATGCCAAATATGCAATATTGCATACGTAGTTCCATACAACAAACTATGAGAACTTTTAGATAACTTAGACGGACAATAAATGCATACGTAGCCAATCTTATATTTGAACAAAGAGTCCTTCATAAACTAAATATGTTAAATCGAATATTATAAAACGGAATAATATATGCGACCCAGATTTTAATGTTGAGAATTTTAAGACGTAATTTACTTTAGAATTTAAAATATCATTTGAATTATTACTAATTTGAAAATATGTAACACGTGATATACAGGGATAAGTGAATTAAATTTTGGCCGCGTCTTTTTAAATGTAACAAGGTAGTCCAAGATGCGTTCTACGCCCAGCAACATTTTTTTATTGCTTTTGTGTTACTAACATCGATATAAAAACGCCAGTATTCTACACCTGGTTAAAGAATCAAGAAGAAAGAGGATCTGCGGAAACAAGCTCTTCTTTACACGACTTTCTCAATAAGCAAAAAGTTGAGCCACATGTAAAACAGTTAAGATTATTTGCGGATGGTTGTCCAGGTAAAAACAAAAATGCACATGCTTATGCTTTGGCTGTACAACGATTTACCAAAAACTATAGAATCCATTGTAATAATATTTCCAGTACGTGGACATTCTTATTTGCCAGCAGTTCGTCTTTTCGGACAGACCGAAAAAGTTACACGAATTTACAGTAAGATTAAAACTCCCACAGAATATTACAAAAGTCACTCCAAGAATGGTAAAGTTTGTAGACTGGGTACGGACTAGATTTTTTTCTGATTTTTTTTCTGATTTTTCTGATTCTTTAAAAGAAAATCAAGGATCAGTGCGGCCAAGAGAATTATTATTAAAGGATCAAACAACAAAAGCGATTGCTTACTGAAAATCAAATTGTTGTACAGACATGACGACTCCTCCAAAATATGTTCAACGTTATTAAAAAGAGGAAGCAAGCTTACAACAATAAAGCTACCTAATTTCGCACTCTACAATTCTATTAAACCAAAAAAAAGAAACTTGAAAGTTTTTCAAAACTTCTGATTGAATTATCAGGACAAAATTGAGCCAATGATCCTCAATTTAAGAGGCTGCAGTAAATTTTAAATCTTCAAAATAATGAGATTGAAGCAGAAAAAGAAGACATGCTATGCGACTGTAATAACGATGAAGACGAGCTTCATGACGTAGGTTACAATAAAATAATAATGTTTTATTATCTTTTGTCTACATCTCTATATTCCATCACTACTTCTTATTGAGTTTACTTTGTATAGACAAACGAAGTGCTATTTGTCCCAGACTGACAAATTATATGCAAGCAGTACGTGTATGTCCTACACATGTTTTCTTTTATTTTTGGAAAAATATCACAAATCAATTTTATAATCTAGGCTCGATGATTATACGATTTTATTTACATCTTTCTCAAAATTTACTTTTATTGTAAAATTAATCCACAAACTTATAACAGTTTTTCTCTATTTGTGAAATTTAGAAATAAAGGACAAATACAGCAAGTCAGCTCCTCATTTGTTCTTAATGGAATAGAATTTTAAGACGAAATCAAATCAAAGATGATATTAAACGATAATAAGGCAATGAATTTAAAGAAAATGGTCATATGTATGATCTGAGCTAAATGTCCAAATTTTATTTGATTAAGCATTCTACGACTACAATGTCTTCAATCTCCTCTTTTCGATATTACCCTAAAAAGATTTATTCTTTGCTCTTATATGTGATGGATTGTTCGATATTTGAATATTATATTTACCTAAATTAACGAAAAAAATATCAAAGAAATATCGAACGGAAAATATATATAATGTCTGTTTAAAGATAGATTGTAGTGACAATCATAGTCGAATGTCAGTCAATTCTCAATTGATATTAGGCGTTTTTCATAGTTGAAACCAGTTACGAATGGCAATAGTTATTTTTTATCATAAATTTAATTTAATCTGCTTTATTTTTTGGTTAATTACTCCAATTTTTTAAATTTATCTGATATTATTTACATTTTGATTAAACTGTAATTGTCCAGAAATTGGTCTGGAAACCTGGAACCTAACAATAATTTTTATTTTTACATACAGTATATCAGTATGTTTTATCTTGTGAATAAATAACTAGAAATTATATGCGCCGTATATCACTTTTAGCCGTATCAACAATGTTTAATAAAAAATATTATCTTCTTGGAGTTGGTGTTATTCGTGAAGTCACATAACCGTCAATAGTCGTCATTTTGTGATATTTATCCCAACAAGAATTAAAACATTAAAAATTAAGGGCAATAGCCTTGCTTCTCATTCTAGCGTAAAAATATGCAGAACATTGTTACGTTTAAAAAGATGCGGCCAACATTTAATTCATTCATCCATGTATATTATTCGTTAAATATTTTTAAATCAGTATTAATTCAAATTATGTTCAAATTCCAAATAAGATACGTTTTAAAATTTTCAACATTAAAATTTGCGTGGCATGTATTATTCCGTTTCAAAATATTCGATTTAAAATATTTAGTTTATAAAGGACTCTTTGTTCAAACTTAAGATTGGCGACGTAGGCATTTTTTGTCCATCTAAAGTTATCTAAATAGTTTGATAGCTTCTTGTTGCATGAAATTGCGTAGAGGAGGTATTTCGCATTTTCTGGTAGCGTGACCCAACAGCATCTTTCTGATGACTAAAATTCTCCAGAATGTCCTTCTCCCACCTCCGAGTCTTTAAAAGGGCGAATCTTGTCTAAAATCAGCCACTATTGCAACACTATTACCGTTCATTATTACATCTTTATATTCACTTCAGTATGTAACAGTAATTAGTGAAGTGGTAGTTGAATAAGTATTAGCTGAGGCTCCCGGCGTCGAGTCGCTAGCCCTGCGGTGAAGATGTTCATGGAAACGAGTTGTTAATATCCTAAGTATGAATACACCGGTCAGGGTAATTTTAACTCAATTTCCAAATAACAAATTGTTGGAATATTTATCGTCCTTCAATTTACGGCGTTGGTTCGGATTTAGGGGACATCTCATCGATACCATCGACACAGGGGCCGTTAAACAACATCGAACGAAGGCAGAACGGCAGAAATAGAGACGTACGGGGGAACCATCTTCACTGGCGTTCTGGACGTGTATTTTCCAGGTATTTGAATCTTTATTACCAGTACTTTTGAAAGTAGGAGAATAGTACGACATCCAATTTCTCATCAATATTAAAAGTTAGATATTTGTTGTTTAATAAGGTTAAATAAAACGGTGCGCAAAACACGATTATCTTTGTGTTTGTCTAAATTTGTATCTGTTTATTGCATCTGTGTGTGTTGTAATAGTCACTATTCTTATCCTTTTGTTTTGTTGTATATATGGTCAAATTATTTTGAATGTATTATATATTTGTAAAGTTTCTAATATTTGTAATATTGAGTCTATAGAAATTTTAAGGTAAATGGTGCATCATATATGATCAATCAGTTTCACCATATTTGATCAATTAGTTTACAGAATTTGACCAATAAATTTTATTAGATTGTTATTTGTCGAAAAATTTAGTTTTCTTTGTTTTTGTATTAAATTTGTAATTATTAAATTTGAGTGAAATTTAGTGTAAATTGAGTAATTTTTTTTAACAACTAAAGTTATATTTGTTTATTCAAGTCATTCATATTTTAGCTTCAATATTTCTTTTCTGTAATTAATACTTTAATTAATATTATTATTGTAATGTAACTAAATTTTATATTTCAAATTTCTCTTGTTTTTATTTAATAAATGTTATTGTTCTTATTGATTTGTTTTCTTTGAGGCAGGCCTAGTATTAGTTAGTGCAATTTCCCATTTTAATTGCAATACTTTAACAACAATGACCCCGCCTCTATTATTATAAAATGGGTGGCGCAATGGACATTTGTTAACATCTTTATGAGTAATCTCACGCTCTTACTAATAATCTGGACTAGATATACAAGGTGGATCACAGATATAATAACATCGACGGTTCTACTTCGAAGTCAACATCTGGAAATATTATTAATCATAAGCGTTTAATAATAATTATTAACGGCAAGTGCATGCTCTGATTCACACAACTATCTTGCACCCTGGTTTTGTGGATCTCATGAATTGGTGACGCCGCGACGAGCATAGTCTCTGATCAATTAATTTATTTCTATTAAGGGTTTTCTCCAAGTAATAACATATTAAAAGTAAGTTGGACAATTCTCTTAATACTCCCTTAATCATATCAGGTATTCTACGAGGGATGTTCTCTTTCCGCTGAACCTATCTAGTAAGCTAGAAATTTTGTATTTGGTGTACAAAATCATTACAGGTGACGAAACATGGGTATATTGCTATGATTCCCTTCCCCAAAAAAAACCATCACTCGACAGTTTGGGTCTTTGAGAATGAGTCGGCTCCAAGAAAAGTTGTTCATAAAAAAAGTCAAAGCAAGAAAATGGTCGCTACATTTTTTGGAATTAATGGGCATGTTTCCACTGTAGCACTACAGGATAGGCGGTCGCTAATTCAGAATGGTACACTAGAGTTTGTTTGCCTCAGGTTCTCCAAAATATTCGCGAAAAAATCCAAGAGGAAAAATCTTCTAGCATCAAGATAACGCTCGGGCCAATACTGCCCCTCGTACAACTGAGTATTTGAATGCCCAAAAATAGAAATAATGGATGATTCACCGTATAGTCCATACCTAGGATCTAATGACTTCTTATTACCGCAGGTAAAGGGTAAATTACGGAGTTTACGTTTTACATCGGCCGAAGAAACGGTTAATACCTTTAAAAATGAAATAAATAAACTACGGCCAGAAGATTGGAAAAAAATGTTTACAAGATTGGTTTTCACGGATGTAAAAATGCATTGACAATGGAGGAAAATATCTTTAAAAAATTATAAATGAATGTTTTTTGTAAATAAATTGTGTTTTACTTTACCCGGCTCAACGGAAAAAGAACAGTCCACGTATTATTAGTTGTTTCGCGAATGATGCTCGCGAAACTCTGGCACATAAAGCAAGGCCACGGGGAAATTTTAATATTTAATACTTTTTCTTAAAAATGTATTATTATTAATTAAAATTTTCCGGCAAAGCTACTTTTACGTATGATATGAAAATATGCTTATTTGCATTCCTAAACAGCATTGAGCACACACAAAACAGCAGCACTTGTATAAAGCAAAAACTTAAAATTACTCATCACAGACGTTCATAACAGGAACATTTAACAGAAATTTCATTATAATTTCGAAAATCCAAAAGAGTAGATCATATAATTTAAAATTAAAAATTTCATAAAGGTTTTCGCAATCCCATTATTATAGTTCATTCAATATCACATAAAAACTCCTTAATTTATCCGTTTTGACGTGGCACCATTTTCATTGTGCCAGAAATCCTGCCGCTACGGCAAAGAACGTGGAAAAATAGACTATCTTTCAGGAGGAAGTTTACTTTCAATCTTAAAATAAATCCCCGCTGAGGCTCTCCGAGATGGAATACCATATCACAGTGATTCATATTATAGCCACCAGCCCCGTCCGTACACACCCGCACAGATACGAAATCCCAACACAGATACGCACCAAACGGTATAAAAAATAAATATAACAAAGTGAAATGGAAAGAAATGCATACAATCGGACGCCGTGAAAAGTCTGGGATCGCATTCCCGAGGCGTATATGTTAAACAGCAGGGTGGATTCAGCGTCCTATACTCATACCCTGATCTGATATTCGCTGCCACCTCCCCCCTTCTTCCTCGCGACCCTAAATAATTTCCACTTCCTCAGAGATGTCTTTTATATTCCGGTGAGTCTACTGTCGGTGTAAGAAGGAGCAGGAGCGTTGAGAAGTTCTTTTTCCAGAGCACGCATGATTGAAACCGTTTTCTTTCTGACGTTAGATACTATGGTGCAGAGAAGCGTCTTTATCATCCTTTTCGCCATAGTTGCCGTCAAGTGTTGCTCATTGTGTACGTGCGCGCTTGGAGGCCTCGGATAGAATTTTTTCAACACGTGATACAGGGTGTCAAAAATTGCGCGGAATTGTTTTCAAAAGCTTATCTCTAGGTTTCAAAAATGTACATAACAAATATGTGTAATATTTCTCATACAGTGCGTAGCAAAATGTTTGTCATAAATTTTCCTAATTTACGAACATACCTTAAAGATATATAATCTATAAAATGTTAGTTCCGCCCAACAAAATTGCTGCATTATTTAAATAATTATGAGTTATTGTATTTGTATTTCTACCGGGTGTCTGCTGTTCGACATTTCTGTGTAAAACGACAAACTCTGAACTGCAACGCTTGTCAAGCAAAATATAACTTAATGGAAATGCAGTATATACTAATTGCAAACAGTAAACGTTATTAAAATAGGTTAAACGATACACGCATAAATGTTTACCAAGAAGACGATAGCGTGAATGGGAATGCGGTATATGCTAATTGCAAAAGAGTTAACGCTACTGAAATAGGTTATACGAGAATTACATAACTTCAGCGTTTAACAAAGAAATTATAGCGTGAATCGAAGTGCGGTATATGCTAATTGCAATACAGTTAACGCTATTCAAGCAGCGTTAATTTAGAAGCGCATAAACTTCAGCTTTTAACAAAGAAATTATAACGTGAATCGAAATACGGTATATGTGAATTACAACATTGTAAATGTTATTGAAACTGATGAAACAAGTGGATCAGAACTGCAACGTTTATCAAGGAAATTATAGGGTCAATCGAAATGCGGTATACGCTAAATCCAACAGGGTAAACATATTGAAATTACAATTTGCTTGTATCTTGTTATATACCGGGTGTCTGTTTAAGATCGGCCACCGGCCATATCCCGGCAACCATTTATCGTACACCCTGGCGGAAAAAATCTTGATAATAAATTGGACAACGGAAATTTCAACAAAAATTTTTTTAATTTTCCAAAATGACCGCAAGGGGGTGCAATAATGTTGGTTTGCCTCAACGGATTTTAATGTTTCGGGACTCACTAGATAGAGAATTTTTTAAAGAATTGAATAATATGTAGTTCGAAATTACGTGGTTATCAAAAAAAATAACAGGTCATGAATTATGGAAATTATTTTTGCTGTTTTCGTATAATTAGATGTATATATATCTGTTGGGTAATATTATTATATACACAATATATAATATTATATATATTATTATTGTTATTGTTATTAGTTTACTTCAATGTCTTAAGAAACAAGATATGAAATTTAAAAACAGCTAGTGAATTTGAAAACATTTATAGGAGAATCAAAAAAGCCGTGAGAAGATTGAAATTAATACATTTATGGAAGAGTATGATGAAAATTCAAGTGAAAACGAACTATACACTGTCCAGACCCCCCTCCAAAGACTTTCTTAAAATTAAAAGAAAATTATTACTCCCTATAAATAAATAAATTTATATTTAAATTTTTTTTTCTGGATTATCTTCGTATGACTATATCTTCGTCAAGAAAAAAGGTATCAACTTCCGGTTTTCATCATTCTCTTCAGTTTTTTATGTGTTTCAATATTACGATATTAAAAATATACCTTTGCATTAAGGGGAGGGTAGGGTTAATTCGTGGAAAAAAAGGCATATTTTTGTGAATTTTTTTTGACGACACAGTTGAAATCTATGCATTAAAGCCAATGGTACATTAAAGTATAACATTTGAAGAACATTATGTGAAATTTTCATGAAGAAATATTAAAAAATTCGGCAATGGCAGCAATTATTTTGAAGTGTCTCGAAAAAAAATTGAATTGCGGTGCCCCTCATAGCTCGGTGCTGGATCATCTGAAATGAAAAAATCAACGTTTTTTCGTTAGATAATCGTTTTCTTCAGGTAACGCTGGGAGGGTTTTTCGAAATTTCTATTTTTCACTTTTCGGGAACACTTTGAAATGAAATTTGCCGATTTTTTCCGCAAAAATCGGCAAATTTGTTATTGTAAAATAAAAAATATCAACAAATTTGAAAGAAACTCTCCAGCGTTACCTCGTAAATTATGTACAGAAATAGTCTTCAAAACTACAAAAGGATCGGTGCAGTAATTTTGAAGTTATGAGGGGCACCGACTTTGAAAACGTGAATTGTGGGAAAAACGCTTGAAAGTTTGAACAAATTGGAATAAAACGTCCATAAGCCAGTTTTATCGGCTTACCTCACACTGAATCATCGATGCCAGTCATTGACACTGACTAAATAAACAGTAGACGTCAAATCCTTGAAGGGCATTAAGCGTTTGTATGACGGCCACCGCTATACCGTAGCGGTTTAAGCGGCGCGCGGAAGTGACACGCGGTCGCTTAAACCGCTGTATCTTCGTTAGTTTTGCTCAGATTCATCTCAAATTTTCACACAATATTCTTGAAAGGTTCTCCATTCAGTAAATCAAATAAAAAAAAATAAAAAAAATTTCTTTTAAAAACCCTACCCTCCCCTTAAGAATTTTACCACCCTTCCCTTCGTGTGGGAGTTAGATCAAAAAAATTCAAATAAAAATTGTATGAAAACGTCTAAAAATGTTGCTAGTAAAAATTTTAATCTATCTTAATCTAGAATTTAATAAAAGATTATCGAATTTTTAATTGATCTTGAGAATTGCGCCTCCTTGCGATCATTTTGGAAACTTAAAAATATTTTTGTTGTAATTCCCGTGGTCCTTTTTACTATCAAGATTTTTTCCGCCAGGATGTATGATAAACGGTTGCCGAGATATGGCTGGTAGCCGAGCTTAAATAGACACCCGGTATATAACAAGATACAAGCAAATTGTAATTTCAATATGTTTACCCCGTTGGATTTAGCGTATACCGCATTTCGATTGACCCTATAATTTCCTTGATAAACGTTGCAGTTCTGATCTACTTGTTTAATCAGTTTCAATAACATTAACAATGTTGTAATTCACATATACCGTATTTCGATTCACGTTATAATTTCTTTGTTAAAAGCTGCTGAAGTTTATGCGCTTCTAAATTAACGCTGCTTAAATAGCGTTACCTGTATTGCAATTAGCATATACCGCACTTCGATTCACGCTATAATTTCTTTTTTAAACGCTGAAGTTATGTAAGTCTCGTATAACCTATTTCAGTAGCGTTAACTATTTTGGAATTAACATATACCGCATTCCCATTCACGCTATCGTCTCCTTGGTAAACATTTATGCGTGTATTGTTTAACATATTTTAATAACGTTTACTGTTTGCAATTAGCAAATACTGCATTTCCATTAAGTTATATTTTTATTGACAAGCGTTGTAGTTGCCAGTTTGTCGTTTTACACAGAAATGTAGAACAACTTTCAATGCCAAGATCGCGCTATATACAATTGTCTATAATAACTTCTACTTGCAAATAGAGACGTCTGTAACCATGTAGGAATATGTAGACATACAAGTTATTCATTCTATTACATTTACTAGTAGCTATCTGCACTGATACCGTATTTAATAATAAATTTATTGTCCATCTTAAAATATCTGTTTTAAAGTGCGTTTACAGACAAAAAGCGAAATCAAAATGAAAGTAATAAAAATAAGAAATAAAAATATCTGTGTTATGACCAGAATGAAAAAATAGAAACATTCTAACGGGATATAAACCAAAAGGTTTTGATATTAACGATTGCATATGTTTTTTATTTTACTTTTGCTTTAAAAGGACCATAAACTGCCGCTATAAAACATTTTTCACAGCACGTTTGTTATAACATTATGACTAGTTGTCTCTCATTGCTTCTGTTGGATGTAGGAAATTTTAGGCTTACAATAGTTTCAGAAGATACAATTATTTTATCAAGATTTGTGTAAAATAATGCAGAACATCATATACAAACACACACGCATTGAAAATTCATACATGCATGCGTGAAGTGGATGCACACTCTGACCTCGAGTCGGCATTATTGCAACCAACGCACAGACACAGTGTTTCAGTCTACTATGACTTCGTCAGTGTGTGATGTGGCCCGCTGCAAAACCGCCTTTGAAATCACATATAAATTCAATATGAGACCAAAGGATATATCTATTTATCGTAAAATAGCTAAGAGGAGATTGAAGACATTATAAATCGTAGTATGCTTAATCAATTGAAGTTTGGACATTTTATCCCAGATTTCACATATGAGCTTTTTTTTAAATTAATTCCATTTTTTTTTTTTTTTTTTGGTTTAATAAAATTGTAGAGTGCTAAATTTGGTAACTTTATGGTTGTAGGTTTTCTTTTTTTTTAATAACGTTGAACATTTTTTGGAGGGGTTGTCATGTCTGTACAACAATTCGATCTTCAGTAAAATATCGCTTTTGTTGTTTCCTTTCTTAGTAATAATTCTCTTGGCTGCACTGATTCCTTGAATCTAAATTTGACCTTTATATCGGAATCTCGGAAAAAATTCGGTCCGTATCCAGTTTGCGTACTTCTCCATTCTTGGAGCAAATTTCGTAATATTTTGTGGGAGCTTTAATCATACTGTAAGATCGTCTAACTTTTTCGATCTGTCCGATAAGACGATCTGCTAACAAATAAGAATGTCCATGTACTGGAAATATTACTACGATAGACTCAATAGTTTTTAGGGAATCGTTGTATAGCCAAAGAGCATCAAGTGTGCATTTTTGTTTTGGTCGGGACATCCTTTCGCGAAAAAGTTGTTCAAGCAACTAAGAGCACTGGTAAAAAACCAAACATCTGCTGCCTATAAGGCCTATCTTGCTAAAAGCGAAAATCAAATTTCAACTGACCCAAGACAGTTTTGGACGTTTATTAGAGGGAGAAAGGAAATAACTCGCATTCCTGGTAAAATGCAATACTCAGGAATCAATATGGAGGATCCCCAAACCATTGTCAACGCGTTTGCTGACTAATTCAAAATCGTGTACAGCACTCCCTCTAGATCTAGGGTTAATGAAATAATACTTGATAACTCCCCAGGAGTACACGTTAATCAGGTGTCCGAAGAAGAGGTGTTGAACAACATTAGAAGACTGAGTGCCGATTTTACTTCCGACGAGGATGAGATTCCGGCTTTTATGGTTAGGGACTGTGTATATGTTCTTGCTGCCCCTTTGACAAATTTTTTTAACTTGGCCCTTTCCACGTCATCGTTTCCGGCTGTTTAGAAGCAAACGAGAATTATCTCGGTCCTAAAGACCGGAGATTCTTCGGATATTGGTAACTATCGTCCTATTGCCATTTTGAATAACTTCTCTAAGATATTCGAAATCACTTTGCATTCACGAATTTTTCCCATAATCAAGAGTCAAATTTCTTCTCGCCAGCATGGTTTTATGGACAGAAGATATACAGTTTCTAATCTAGCAATTTTTACTGAATATGTGGTTAAAGCGCTGGATGGCAGACTACAGGTGGATAGCATCAACACCGACTTTGATAAGGCATTCGACAGAGTGGACCACGCGATTTTGCCTTCCAAGTTAAAAAGTTTCGAATTTAGCAGAACGCATCTTGGACAACACTTTCGGTAACACCTGAAATTGTTGGAGGTCGAAACAATATGAAACACCGTTGGCAGGCTGCTCTTTCATTAACTTAAAAAAATGTTTAGCTTTCCAACACAAAACGCATATACGTCGGCAATAATAAATGGTTATTAAAAATCTACTGAAGTACTTGTAATTGACTTTTGAATTGTCAACTAAAAACTGATTATAAGCTTTCCATAAATGAGTAATGTTATATTTTGATGGTAGGTAAATTCAATGCGATTTGGCATGTCTGTAACGACTTTCGTGCCCTTTTGACCTGGCTATACATATTTTTGCAAACTTTTAAGTTTGAAAGATTCTTAGAAGAGGGTTTGTCTTATTCACAGGGCTCTACAGTGCCACTTCCAGATTGAATTTTCTGGGCGATAAGATTTACGCGTCTCTGGCTAACACTAAATATTGTTAAAAACAATTTTTGGGAAATATTAATTTTCACTTCGCGCTTCCAAGCCTATAAACAAAATAATTCATAGCTGCCTATAGGAATGAAAATAACAAAAACCTACATGGGATATTACAGTGAAAACATGCATGCATGTATGAATTTTTAATTCGTATGTGTTTGTATATGGTGTTCATTATCTTTTGGAGATGTTCCAAGTATTCATTATCATTGTTTACAATAATGAAAAGAGAAAAAATTGTAAACGTATTGTGAATTCTATTTTCGAACCTTAAATCTAAATTTTTTACAAAAAAATTATTCATAAATTTTATCAAATAAAGTTTGCAACGAAAGAGCTCTGAACAATAGAAAAGAATATTTTTTATTTAAAGTGTAGAATTGAAAAAATCTAGAAGTTGATGAAGTCAAGGTTAAATGAATAAAAATAATTAAATTACGTATTGAGATTTAGAAATTTTCATGTTATTAAATCGTTAGCTTGGAAACATCTTCTTTAATTTATTCTACAACTAGGCGCCAGTCTAGATATTTAATTTACAAAATAAACATCATTTTATATTGATGGAATTATGCTGATGTACAACTATAATATTTCCATTAAATCAGTAACTTGGAAATATCTTCTTTCATTTATTCTACTACCAGAAGCTTGCCTAAATATTTAATTTACAAAATAAACATCATTTTATATTGATGTAATCATGCTTATGTACAACTATAATATTTCCAATATGACGATATTGCCCTAATAACCTGTAATTTCAAACTCATATTCTGTTAAAGTTGATTAGTACATGTCGATCATTTTTAAAATCAATACTAGAACAACCTTTAAACTGCGGTTATGGGATTTTAATGCCAAATTTGACAATTAATTTGAGCTCAAGTTGGCTTGTTATGAAACGTAAATATCGGTAACATGGAAATGACGGCCGCATAAATCCATTACAGACACAGTGAGCGCAAAAATGTTTTAAATATAATAAATTAATTACCTGTATTAAAATTCATATTTCGTCACTTTACTGAACATTTTTGAAAAAGGAAAATAGAATTTCCCGCACCCACGACAGTAAAAACCAGATGAGTATGATTTTACTCCAACGTCATTTTGTTATTTTTGAAAGAAATATCATAAATATTCATTAAAAACAATAAAATGTCAAGGTTTTGTGTTTTTAAATCAATAATTTTAACAAATGTCCCATTTCTCGTCAATGTCATCAAAATAGTATATTATTCAACGAGTTTGCATGGATAATTTTATTACACGAGGTTGAAGTGTAATAAAATATCCAGGCAATGAGTTTATCTACTAATGTGCAAATAAATAACACATTGGGTTGTACTCAACAATATTTATTCAATAAATTACAATTAATTAAGATATTATATAAATACAATTAAATATTAACGAATTATATTATTTTGTATCAAAATTGACAGTTATGCTGCTGCAGTTATTAAAATTTAAGTGTTGCAGATCCAGCTGCTATATCAAAGTTTATGTTTTTATCTGAATATGTAACAGCAGAAATATTCCTATTAGAACTAGTTGAAGTTGATCGATTATTATAATAATTATTATTAACAGTTGAATTTTTATTTATTTAGTTTAAAATTCTGGTTGAATTTTTTGTTTTATAAGTTAAGGAATTGACAACATACGCCTTGGCACAAGAACTGGACATCCAATCACCATGTCTCATCAAGTCATCCATATTGGCATTATCGGATTAATTACATAAAAATACTAGTTGATGACCTTCGCTAGCAATGGCCAGTGTAGGTGTTTCAGTTTGGTAGTTGCAAAAATTTTGCGATATCCTTTCCTGTTTTGGCAATCTTATTAATACCAACATTTTGAGTAACACACTTTCCATTCCTGTATAGTAAGAAAAACAGTGAAGAGGTTACTTGTGGAGGGCGTAAATTAATATATTTTTTACAAATGTTGTAAAAATTCTCTCCTGTTAGTTCGTGGCCTGTTATTTTTTTGTCTTTTTTTTAAATAGTAACCCTCATAAACCCACCTAAATCTTCCACGTTATTTCATTGTAGAGAATGTAGTTCATTACCCCGTAGACAACCCATTACTCTTATAATTAAAATAACCTAAAATATCAAATAAATTTAACAAGTTCTCAGTAAAAATAATCCTTACTTTTGACAATAAATATTCCGTGTCTGATGCATCCGATATAAATTCTTCCACTTGTTCAAAAGTAAATGTAGATGCTTTTGTAGGTGTATAATCTTCATTTTGACGTTTTAAAAACATATGAAGCTTCGAATATTTGTCGAGGTAAATATTCTCTCTTATATTTCAATGTTGCTTTTAACATTGCGTGAAAGGACCATAATGATGATGCCTTATGACTTTCAGCCAAATTTGTGAAATAGGAAAGTAGGTAAGTTAATTCGTATTTATCCTCCGATTTTTTGGGTAACATTTCTTTGGTTGCTTTCTTAGGTGCATTGACTAACTCTGGCGAAGTACACGAAATATTATATATTTTCAAGCAGACAGAAGACGCTGTACACGTGTTAAGATTATAATTTGATTAGAATAAAAAGCATGCTACTTGACATTTAACGTTTGACGTTCGATGTCGTTCAGTGCGTACGCAACTAAGATGAAACCGCTTTTTTCTTTCCAGTGTTTATTTGAATGTAATTGGTCACATTTGCCAGCCTTTTTTTCATTAGTCCCTGGAAATGTTGAATAATATTGTTCAACAGTTTCTTATCCAATCAAAAACACTTTACAAACACAGTATTTAATAACCAGGTCTAATATCGGTATAATTTTAATTTAATTTGACATTAGTAGATAATAGTTATTTATGTACCAAGTCAGTAAAGTGATCTTTTATCGAACGAGTCTGGTTTATGAGCCAAGCGAGCGAAGCGAGCGAGGCGAATAAAAGACGAGTTCGATAAAGGCACTTCATTGACGTGGTGAATACAAAATTTTATCGCCAACCGCAAAATTTGTAATTTAAAAAATAATGATATAATGACTTATAACATGTTATGACAGTGACAAACGATTTATGTCTAATGTCATACAATCATGTGTGTGTTGACAGATATTAGCGGCAGGTGAAGTACTTTATTTTACAGTACGATAAAGTGTTTGTTTACCTCCCTAAAACGCTATGGTAACGCATCGCTTTATTGACGGTTGGCGATAATAGTTATCTATGTACCAAGTCAGTAAAGTGATCCTTTATCGAACGAGTCTGATTTATGAGCCAAGCGAGAAAAGCGAGCGAGGCAAATAACAGACGTGTTAGATAAAGGCACTTTATTGACGTGGTGCATACAAAATTTTATTGCCAACCGCAAAAATTTGTAATTTAAAAAATAAAGATATAACGACTTATGACATTTTATGACAGTGACAGACGATTTATGTTTAATGTTATACAACATGTCTGTGTTGACAGATATTAGCGGCAGGTAAAGTGCTTTATTTTACAGTACGATAAACTGTTGTAAATAAACATTTTTATTAGCTCATCACACCGACAAGCCCTTAATAACCCAAATACTAATACTGTCACAACTTTTAATAAAAATCAGATAATTAAATTAAATTAACTCGTAAATATTTTGCTTACCTTCATCATCAGGAAACCTTAGTGGGGAGCTTCTCTAAGAAATTTCTGATCGCGAAAATGCTTTTGATTTTTTTGCTGGATATCCATTTTAATATGGAGAAAATGCTCTAAAAAGTAGAGGATTTATAATTATTCGTCTTCTCTGTGAAATAAACGAGGAGAATTTCTCTGTAACTACTGTGACTTTTTTAGATTTGCACCAATCTTCAAATATTGAGTACGCTTTCTGATATCTGTTTTAAGATTTGCTTGGCAGTAAATATTCCATTGCAGCATTGGCAGCTGCACTTATGCTCTATGGAATGTAGCCTTCTACATCACTATTTTTTTTCAAAAACATTCATATTTATCATACCATTATTAACTATAAGAGAGAACCAGGAAAAATTGCAAAAAGTGATGAAGTTTTGTTGTTGTAAACGTTTGTTCACTAGTTACTAAGTGAAGAACAGACACAGAACCGATTTAATATTCCTGATCATTTTTATTGTTAATATTAATTCACTTCCCGAAATATACTTATTCGATTTTAGAAAAATTGTTTGCAATACTTGGCCGCTAGACAACCTCGTACTTCTTTTCACTTTCTTGACTTTTGTGTAAATCAATATTCTAAGTTTATTTAATTCATAATATGATACTTTTTAATTTAATTTACTTTAATCTTCCTGTTTAGGTTGCTAAAGAAAACTACATTTAAAAAAAAGGGTAAATAACATATAGCTAGTTAATTTGTTTTATTTTATACTTAGGTCAAAACAAACTTTTAATTCCATATTTTATTTCATCAAACTATTTACATATAACAACAGTAATTGCAATAGAGACAAATCATCAATTCTGAAGCTAAACTTTAAGTTTAGCAATATCATCAGGATAAGCTATTTCAAATGGTGAATACCCATTACATCCAACCCATACAGAGCCTGTTTGAGCACGTTTAATAATCTTCGACAAACCTTTCGCGACTATTTCAGGCGATTGCTTCTCAACGTCTTCTAATTCTTCCATTAATTCCACTTTAAATTTATCGTTCATAGTATGTTCTGGTGCTTTATCAAATAGCGGTGTTGATAAAGGCCCAATGCAATAGGTTATAATTTTAACACCGGTTCTATCGTACTGACAGCTTTCACCTAAGGCTCTACTAAATCCCATAATTGCTGCATGTGTCATTGAGTATATTGGCAAACCACATAAGGGAGTAATACCAAAGACTGAAGCGATGTTTATAACCGTCCCACCTTTACCGATACAAGCTTTTGACATGTATTGGATAGCTAGTAATGAACCAATAACGCATCCGCCGATATTAGTTGCAATAGAATGCTCCCATTTTTTGTCGTTTAATATTCCAGCGTTGTTAATGATCAAATCAATTCGGCCGTAGCGTTTAAGAGTTTGTTTGAATGACCAGTCTAATAATTCAGATTTGGTAACGTCACACTTGACAAACATGCACCTCCCTTTACCATATTCCTCACAGAGTTCTTTAGCTACTCTTTCACCATCGCAGTGTTTTATATCTGCTATAGTCACGCCTGCGGCACCTTTTCTAAGACATTCTCTAACGAATGCCTGGCCCAACCCACATGCTCCTCCTGTAACTATTGCTACTTTATCTCTTAGTACTTTATTCGATTTCGATTCTTCGCATTTTTTAGGCGCAGACGCACAGTAATATTTTGGAGATGACGCGCACAGTAAATTTCGAGAAGTTCTTCCGAAAGGTTTTAGAAGTAGGTACATTTTTCGTTGTGTCACATTTAGGAAAATTTTGCAGTGTTGATCGAAATGAAAATGTCAAAATATATTTGGCAGATGAACTGTCGTTGTCATTTAATGTAGTTGAAACGAGGGTTATAGTAGTTTATCAATAAATTCGACCAGGCGGGCGTAACTTAAATTACCTTTATAGCTATACTTTTTGCTACCTGAAAACCTCATTAGATGGCTCTGTATAGTACTATCATAAAATATATAGATTACTAAATAAGTTTTCATTTATTCATATTTCAATATTTTGTTGTGTTTAAGTAAAAGTTTTGGTTCATTCTATTTGATTATTTTTAATAATTATTATTACTTTCATTCATTTGGATAATGTTGTTTCTATTACAGTTCAGGTTTGTCAGTGTAATTTTTAGGTAAGTATTGTCAATTAAGTTATATACTTTTCTGTGGTATATTATATAATATAACTATAAATTTTACTTTTTAATGTTTTAGTGTGTATTTTGTATAGAATGTTCCGTGATATTATCTCTTTTTCCAAAGTGTATTGTAGATTTGCAAAAAAGAATTTCAAGTTTTTTGTTCTACCATATAGTCCTTAGCAACAGTTGAGATGGCAAAAATAAAACAATTTAAAAATAATATTGCGAGTAAAAAAAAAGTTAATACAGGAGATGGAATAATGAAGAATTAAAATGGAATGGAGAAAATAGAAGAACAAACAACAGAGTGGTTGGGACATGCATGAAGAAAAGAGAAGAGTGGAAATAATTACTCAACGATCCAACGCTGCAACAATAGAATAAAGACCATGCAGGAAATAAATGGAGAGGCGAATCGACCGAATATATAGGTGTTAATAATTATTGGGAGGAAAAATTATGACACATAAGGAGATATAAGTAAAATAGTACGATAATGTCAAATGCTGTCTGGTCCATCTTGTAAGCAAATTTCTAGAAAGCCCCGTACCAAATGCAATCGCTTCGGGTGCTTTGGACCTTTGTGTATAGCATTTTGTGTACTTTATCTAGATTTTTTTTTGTTTTAATAAAGACTATTGAATTTTTGTAATTGAGTTTCTGAAGTAAGATACATATCTCCCACAATCTACATTATGGACCTGCTTGCATTTTGCATATGTAGCTTTATGTTTCAATTACCTGTAAAGCGCATTGTTTGTTTATTGAATATTGTTTAATTATTTTTTAGAATATGTGTGTGCATAATTACCAAAAAAAAGATATATTCTCCAAACTGAAATCGAGACTTGGGTAAGACATATATAAACAAAGTTGTAAGTAACTCTTTATGATTATAAATAAAGTAATTTTAGATAAAAGAAGTTAATTACAAAAATATGAAGGTTTCTTTAATAAACGATAAAAATGAAATGTCAAATTGAATTCAAAAATAGTTTATAAAATGAAGTATTTGTTATTAACTTAATCAGTCTTAATTTTAATTAATTATCATACATTGTTACAGTTGTAAAATTTAAATTACTTTATACAATGTTATCTAAAAAAACATATACTACTTGAACTTTTTTAAGCAATAAATAAAATAACATGTGTTTTCTAGATAAATTTATTTATTTTCATATGTTGTGAATACTACATTTACCATTCTGTTGCCTTAACTGTGGATTTATGTCTGAAGAATCTATATACAATTTAATTTGTTACAGATTTTCTATTTCAGACAGATATTTAAATCTAGTTTTACCGCCTAAAATTGATTACACGAATTATATGTTGTAATTTGGGCTGACGGTCTGTTCAGAACTTCGTCTCTCTCCTTTTGGAATAAAGTATGGTTTCATAAGAAATGATTTTTGCGCATGCTTTCAAATTTAGAAAGGGACTAATATTGGTACTTTAATTCTAAGTCGCTTTAACTTTTGGACACGGTACGCTGGTTGTCTTAGAAAGGACAAAATTTATAAACTAAAAACGGACACTATTGAAAATTGATAATAATTCGCCCTTTGGTTGTCCCTGCCACAGAAACCAAACTATAAGAAAATTTATAATAACTGAATATTCGAAATTTTACATAAAGTATCTTCTGGGTCTTCAAAATTAACCGCAAAATGTTCTTTACTAATTTTCAAAGATGCAAACCTACCAGCCAAGTTATTATTATATTTAAAATTGATGGAGCAGATTCCTTAAGGTTAAAACAGCAATGAGGGCTGGAAATCTTCATCGGACCCCGAAGAGTATATAGAAAACTGGCTAAATAATAAAAAAAGTTATTTCCAACAAAACTTTTTGTATTCAATTTTCAGATAGTAATATAGTTGGAGCATAACATATTTCAAAAATCTTTCAAATTGTGGTATTAATAATTACTATTATAATAAAAAAAATCATTGCTATTAATTGATTCTTTTTTAATAAGCACTAAACTTTATTTGAATAATATTTAATGTCAAATGCTAAATATTGGTTATATAAAATGAAGTTAATTTTATAAGCTTGTATTTATTCATTTAAGTAAGGACATGTCAAATATGTAAGCTTGATTTACATAGATAAAATATTACTATACTGATTTTGCATATCACATAGTGTACATATGTGAGAATGTTTAAAAAATGAGGTGTGGCCACCACACGACTTTCTATACGTATGAGCGTTTCAAATTATGGGATTTTAAGAATTTTTTTATACAAAAATTATTCAAAAGCCTATTCTAAGTACTTCTATTCTCTTAATAAATCCTATAGAATGCATACCTTGCAAGATATTCAAAAGAAAGTGCTACTCGCTAAGAGTAAAAGTGCTACTTCCGGTCCGAATTTTGAAATTTCATATATACAAAAAATATTGCAAATCCAGTTCTAAATACTTTTGTACTCCTGATAAATATATATAGAATGCATAACTTACGACATATTTGCAAAAAATCGCTATTCGATGAGAGTAAAAGTGGCACTTGCGGTATGAATTTTGAAATTTTTTTTATACAAAAGATATTGGAAATTATGTTTTAAATATTTTTATACTCGTAACGTACTGTCTAAAAAGTATGACTTGCAAAATATTCGCAAAAAAACTGATTTTCGATAAGAGTAAAAGACCTACTTCCGGTAGGAATTTCAAAAAACTTTTTAAATAAAATTATTCTCAATTTTAATACTAAGTACATATGAATTCTTTATAAATTTGTTTAAACTTAGTAGTTGACGAAATATTGGCAAAATTCGATTTTTTCATTGAAGTAAACTACTACTTCCGGTCCGCCAATTTTACTGAAAATCTAATCAGTTCTCAAGAGGGAGACTATACTACTAAACGCAAAATTTGGAATAGATAGCTATAGCGGTTTGACCGCTATCGTGGTAACACACAGACACACAGATATTTTTTAAAAAACCCCTTTTTTGGTATCAGGGGACTTCAAAACGTGGACATCTGCAGAAATCTCGAGGTCGAAAATTTTCGTCATCACAATACTTCCTTATACTACGTATAAGAAAGTAAAAAGGGTTTATTCTTGTTTCACTTATACTATATTCAAATTGCTTATTTCAATATAATACAATAACGAATAGAATTTTCTGTGTTAATTTTCATCATGTATATCTTAAATAATGTAACATATCTCTTCTATGCTTTCGTACATATACACCGTAGATATTTTGAAAGTTACTATCTATTGAGCCGTTATAAATAAAGTGCGTACGTTAAGGTATAATTAAAATTGTTACAGAATGCACTAATAACTCAAATTTTCATATAAATTAATAAATACGAGACAGTTATTTATAGAAAAGACATGCCAGCCTATAGATATTTCCCGCAGTGAATATAATTAAACATTCACATATAAATTATGGCAGGATCGAGTTTACTCAGTAAATCGACATCGTTATTTATTCAGTGGGACTAAATTAGGACTAAAGACATTATCATAACATACAAGTTTGAGAACAAGGAGTCGTCCATTTTGGTGGCAGCGCGAGGGTGGTTTTGGCAAGGAAAGCGACAACATTCCGAACCGGTGTTGTTGTCGTTAAACCAGATGTGGGTGGAAAAGGAAAGAGGATCGGTAGATTTCCCCATCACGTCCTTCAAAATTATTCATAATTCCGCTTATTTTATTGGCGCATCAATTATTTAAAACGCAACTCATTCATATCCAAATTGCCCTATGTCAGGCGGTTTAAGTGGCTGTAATAAATTTATTGACAGGGACTCATTAAAAACCCCCGACACTAATTAATATAGTTTAATAAAATGTTGAAATTTACGACGGGGGCGGGTGCTTGTCGCCGTTGTCGCTTCCCCCTTTTCCGTGACGAACGAAGGAAGACTCAGCGAAGGATACGGGACGAAAGTCTCTGTTGAGGGTGTTCTCCTAAAATATTGAAACCTTCAAAATTTGATTATTTCAGATTTATTACGTTCAACCCGTGTGCTTCGCGAAAATTAATTGAATTTATATAAATCTGAAGAAGGGGAGCTACCTTTCCTGGCCCCTACCCCCGGTGAAAAGGACTTTTCAAGTGGATATAACGGAAGCTCAAAACGTAAACGAAATTAGGTCGTTTCTAATTCGAAGACGGAGTTAGCGACACAAGTGAGGGTAATTAAAGAAAAGTGTGCGAAATTAAAGCGACGTCAATCCGACGCAAATTAGTTTACGCTGGGATATTTTACGTATATTGCAGAATGTTGTGTATATCAGATTTTATGGAAAGTGAATCCTACGAATTCTAATATCCTCATATTATAAAATGTATTACAGAATATATTAAATTACCCTACGATGTTAATTTAATTGAATTCACAATAAGTAATTAAATTGGGTTAAAGATTTTCCAAACGATCCTAGAATTATCCTTTTAGTTTCACCTAAACTTTCTGTAACAAGTGCAACAGAACTGTCCAAGGAACATTTGTACCATTTATCTATTAATTATTATCATTAATTATTGCTTGTAATTGCTAATTGCTCAATTTATTTTCTTGTGAAACAGATGAATAGAAAAGTAGTGAAAATATCGTTATATTTTACACACCAGTTCACAATTTATTAAATGGTCTAGTAATGAAGAGAAGGTAAATTAAGTTGTTCGGTATTTCTTATCTAAGAGATAAATATAAAACAGAGAAGAACAAATACAGATTAAATTAAAATCTATTTATAATTAACTATTCCAGCGATGCTACCGATGACAGTGCAGCTGAATATGCTTTCATATGCTATGAGGCAAATCCAGTATGGAATAGTAAAAGCTTTAAAATATCCCTGTAGTGATGAAAGCCCATCACATTTTTAAAAGCCAATAAGTCAACTACAAAATCCATATAAACGCTTTATAGCATAAACTGATTCCAAGTAATTTTACCTTATGTAAGTAAAATTGCTATTTCTCAGAATACCCAACAACTTAATTTACTTTTTTTAATTTCATTTCGCTCTATTTCATTATACTAAAATTATTAATATTACTTATAGTAAAGTAAATGTTTTATGTGTTATTTTAAATTTTGAGGTTAGCAGAATGAATTTCAGCAATATAAATTGAAGTTATGTTATGGTCTTAATATCGCGCAGCGATAGGGAGATCAAGTTGACTATGCGGCAAGTCAATAGTAACGTCATCTATAACTTCATTTTTGAATTTTTTCGTTTATTGCACTTTGATATCAGAGCTTCTCATATTTCTAGCGGGCATAATAACCAATTATTATTATTATACGTAATATAGATTAGTCATAAATCAGTACAATTACAATGTCTCAATATTTTTGGCAAAGTGTGCCTTTACACAAATGTTTACTAACAGATTCGGTGCAGACCTTCGGAAGACCACCAAGATTTTGTGAGTAGACGATCTACGAGATTAAATCTAGCAATGTTAACTCAGTTTTTATCGGAGTGCCTGGATAACAATGAGCTAGTTGACATTATCTAAGGCTTTTGATCTTATCGATCACGCCACATTGCTACATAAAATCGATGCCACTAGTTTTTCACCAATTAACAAAATTGCAGTCATTATTCCACATTTTCCTGTTGAATAGGGTTCAGTATGTCAGTTATGCTGGTCATCAATCACCTTACTTTACTAGAACCTCAGAAGGTACGTAGGGAGGCAATTTGGTTCCCGTATAATTCTGTTATAATCTGTTCTCGATTGGAATGCCATAGATTCTTATTTGCAGATGGTTCAGTATGTCGGTTATGCTAACCATCAATCACCTTACTTTACTAACACCTCAGAAGTTCCGTAAGGAAGCAATTTGGGTCCCGCATAATTCGCACTATTTATCGATGACATCTGTTCTGGATTGGAGTGCGATAGATTCTTATTTCCAGATGGTTCAGTATGTCAGTTATGCTGGTCATCAATCACCTTACTTTACTATCACCTCAGAGGTTCCGTAAGGAGGCAATTTGGGTCCCGTATAATTCGCACTATTCATCGATGACATCTGTTCTGGATTGGAGTGCGATGGAATCTTATTTGCAGATGGGTCAGTATGGCAATTGTGCTGATCATCAATCACTTTACTTTACTAATACCTCAGAATCTCCGCAAGGAAGCAACTATTTATCGATGACGTCTGTTCTGGATTGGAGTGCCTTAGATCCTTATTTGCAGATGATGTCAAGCTTTCCCTGAAAACACGTACCATTATGGATTGATTGCTTCTGCAGAGGCAGATATGTATCTAGGGAAATTGGTGTACTGCGAATTTTCTTATGTATATCTCTAGAGTGACTATCAGTCGGAAACAGGATCATCTCTATTTCAATTTCGCCTTTGATGGAATCCCTATTCGTCGGTGAACAGTGGTCAAAGGTATAGGCGTACTTTTCATTCTAAATTAATTTTTTATGTCCACATCAATAGTATTACTTCATTAGCTTTGAAAACCTTGGGATTTGTTATTAGAAATACTAAACAGTTTGCATCACTTATATTATTCCTTTGCTTGCTCTCTCCACAAGTATTCTTTATCCGTTTGGTCACGCATATATAAAACTTATACAGAAGCTCTCGAGAGGGTTCAACGACGTTTCCTAAAATATATATATTTCAAGAGAAGTAGTTCGTACCTCGATCGAAGAGATGCTATAATGTCTATCTTGAGGAATTTAGAGTTGATTCTTTGGAGATGCGAAAGCATAGAGCAGGCATCAATTTTTTTTAATAATTGATTGCACAATAAAATAGATATTCCATCTTTGTTAGCAAAGATTATGTTTGTTGTACATCGGCATCCATGCCGCTCAAAGAATGTTTTATTATTCAACGGTCAGAACTAATGTTTTACTTGGATCCCCACTGTAAAGAGGCTGTGGTTATTGCAATACTATTTGCAGGGATAATTTAGATATTTATTTTTCTATACTATCGCTACTAATTAGTAAATGCCTTTCTTGATGGCTACTATGTGGTTATTATATATATTTTATTAACGTGTTTCTTTTCTTGTAATCTCATTCTAATATTATTTCTTTTTTACTAGTGATGTATTACGCACTGTTTTCTTAAGTTCTACTATTACTATTATATTATAATACCTTTCTCTGTCTAACAGACAGTGTGGAAAGTGATGTGGTTTCCTATAGGGAAAATATTTTAATATACGTTTTATTAGAGAAACTTATTCTCTATAAAAAAAAATGAGGTGTGGCCACCACACGACTTTCTTATACGTATAAGCGTTTCAAATTATAGAATTTTAAGAATTTTTTTTTACAAAAATTATTCAAAATCCTATTCTAAGTACTTCTACTCTCTTAATAAATCTCTATAGAATGCATACTTTGCAAGATATTATCAAAAAAGTGCTCCTCGCTAAGAGTAAAAGTACTATTTCCGGTCCGAATTTGCAAATCTAGTTTTAAATACTTTTGTACTCTTGATAAATATATATAGAATGCATAACTTACGACATATTTGCAAAAAATCGCTATTCGATAAGAGTAAAAGTGGCACTTCCGGTCTGAATTTTGAAATTATTTTATACAAAAGATATTGAAAATTATGTTTTAAATACTTTCATACCCGTAACGTACTTGTCTAAAAAGCATGATTTGCGAAATATTCGCAAAAAACTGATTTTCGATAAGAGTAAAAGACCTACTTCCGGTAGGAATTTCGAAAAGCTTTTTAAATAAAATTATTCTCAATTTTAATTTTAAGTATATATGAATTGTTTATAAATTTGTTTAAATTTAGTAGTTGACGAAATATTGGCAAAATTCGATTTTTACGCTGAAGTAAACTGCTACTTCCGGTCTACCGAATTTACTGAAAAACTAATCAGATCTCAAGAGGGAGATTATACACGTAAATACAAAATTTAGAATTGATACCTACAGCGGTTTGACCGCTATCGTGGTCACACACACACACAGCCAGACAGACAGACAGACAGACAGACAGAGAGAGAGAGTGAGAGAGAGATATTTTTTAAAAACCACTTTTTCGGTATCAGGGGACTTCAAAACGTGGACATCTGCAAAAATCTCGAGGTCGAAAATTTTCATCATCACAATACTTTCCTTATACTACGTATAAGAAAGTAAAAACTGAGATGTGGCCACCACACGACTTTCTTATACGTATGAGCGTTTCAAACTATGCAATTTTAAGAATTTTTTTATACAAAAATTATTCAAAATCCTATTCTAAGTACTTCAATTCTCTTAATAAATCGCTATAAAGTACATACTTTGCAAAGTATTCTAAAAAAATTACTACTCCCTAAGAGTAAAACCGTTACTTCCGGTCCAAATTTTGAAATCTCATGTATACAAAAAATATTGCAAGTCTAGCACTAAATACTTTTGTACTCTTGATAAATATATATAGAATGCAAAACTTACGACATATTTGCAAAAAATCGTTATTCGGTAAGAGTAAAAGTGTTAATTCCGGTCTGAATTTTTAAATTTTTTTTATATAAAAGATATTGAAAATTATGTTTTAAATACTTTTATACCTGTAATGTACCTGGCTAAATAGCATGATTTGCGAAATATTCGCAAGAAGCTGATTTTCGATAGGAGTAAAAGACCTACATCCGGCAGGAATTTCGAAAAACTTTTTAAATGAAATTGTTCTCAATTTTAATTTTAAGAACATATGAATTATTTATAAAATTGTTTAAACTTAGTAGTTGACAAAATATTGGCAAAACGCGATTTTTTCAATGAAGTAAACTGCTACTTCCGGTCTACCGATTTTATTGAAAAACTAATCAGATCTCAAGAGGGAGATTATACACATAAATACAAAATTTGGAATTGATTGATTTTCTTAATAAGTCGCTATAGAACGCATACTTTACAAGATATTCGAAAAAAGTGCTGCGCCCTAAGAGTAAAAGTGTTACTTCCGGCCCGAATTTTGAAATTTCATGTATACAAAAAATATTGCAAATCCAGCTCTAAATACTTTTGTACTCTTGATAAATATATATAGAATGCATAATTTACGACATATTTGCAAAAAATCGCTATTCGGTAAGAGTAAAAATGATACTTCCGGTCCGAATCTTGAAATTTTTTTTATAGAGAAGGTGTTGAAAATTAAGTTCTAAATACTTTTATATCCGTAACGTACTTGTCTAAAAAGCATGACATGCGAAGTATTCGCCAAAAACTGATTTTTGATAAGAGTAAAAGACCTAATTCCGGGAGGAATTTCAAAAAACTTTTGAAATAAAGTTGTTCTTAATTTGAATTTAAAGTACATGTGAATTCTGTATAAATTTGTTTATACTTAGTAGTTGATAAAATATTTGCAAAATTCCATTTTTTTACTAACGTAACCTACTACTTCCGGTCTACCGATTTTACTGAAAGACTAATCAGATCTCAAGAGGAAGATTATACACGTAAATACAAAATTTGGAATTGATATCTACAGCGGTTTGACCGCTATCGTGGTCACACACACAGAGACACACAGACACACACACAGACAGTCGTTGATTAATGACTAATACATGGGTAATATATAATATTCGGACTTAGTCATATTTAAAATCAACAACTCGACATAATTTCTAGTTTTTTCATCTTTTCTTAAATGATTATTGTCTAATTTTTTATTTACCAAAAGGAGTTTCGATACAATAAACTTTTATTTATAAAGAATAAGTTATTTAACCACATCTCTTTACACACTGTATGTAGAATTATCAAAATTTAATAATCTCGAACTGCACGCTCATATAAAATATAAGTAAGACTATATTTTTTCAGTTTTTATTACAAAATCGTTTTAAAGCACAATCAATTTCCTCTGCAGATAGTAAAATGTTTGAAACTTAATTGCCTTATTGAATTTAATGCTCTCTTTATGGAAATAAATTCTCCAATAATAAGATTAGAGTGCCCCCTATTCCCCAACTCACCCCCAAATGTTCATTAATTTAATACAAAAGTCGTGCCGTACTCTTTACTGTTGCTGAACACGAATTCCACTATCGTTTTCCTCATATCGCGTTGATGTGGATGATAATAAATGTTAAAAGCGCGCGTGTGCTTTTCATAAACGGCGAATAAAAAAATAATATAAGGAAAAAGCTTCGACCAATATTTATATTGCTACAACTATACGCTCATTTATTTTGAGATAAGGGTATTAAACAAATTCTGGTAGAGTATAATGATTGAGTGCTGCAGAAAATTGCATTATTCAGAGGTAAAAAACGTAGGTAGTTAGTTTTGTAATATAGGTATGTAGAATACATATTTAACGTTACTGTTGACAGAGTTAACATGAATGGTACATTTAAACTAATACAGTTTGTAAGGCAATGTGAAGTCTTATAGAGAACGCATTTTAAGTATCATGGGAAAATGTTTCTTCTTATACTTTGTTTTTCTCAATTTGAAATGAATGTTTATCTCTAAATCTATTCCATGAATTATCGTCTAAATTTCAGCTATGTATATATTTTCTAAATGATCTGTCATATTTCAATATACATTTCTTCGGTTGCTTCCAATAAAGAGAATAATTCATTAGCGAGCAAAGTAACAGAGCAAAGAGGATAGGTTCTGGTATACCTTTCTATATTTCTAAATGCAAATTAATAAGAGTGCAGAAAAAAATAGCGCCACCGCTTAACTATCTATCTTAAATTACCAGTATCAGAGTTACTGATTTAAACTAAATGTAATGTTAAAGTAAAATAAGAACCTACAAGTTCAGCTTACACCTTCTAAGATGTCTTACTTGCCACTTCCGTCGTATGCTGCTGTCAAAAATTGAAGACGGCGGTCGCTTCTAACAGCAGTCGCGTGGCGTGGGTTCTTTATATCGAACAAGCAGATGGATATAATAAAAATAAAGGACGCCATCCCTGTATGTAAACTAGCCGATCTCCAAAAGGTTATTTTGACATGGGAGATTAACAATTATCTAGTATGCGGGGGTTTATGGAGATAAGACAGAACCCAAAATTCAAGAAATATTAACAACTACTTATTTAGCTTATTTAGACAACTCAGACTAGGTGAATAAATGTAAAAACAAATGGTTGATATTAAAATTAAATTACGTTAAATAAATTTTAAATTAAATAAAAGGTTATCTTCAACCTTAATCAAATATGAACATATATCAATAACAAACGCATGCTATAACAAATTATCTTAAGGGTTATGAAAAACATAAAAGTAACATCACCCTTGTATGTGTGGTTAACAAAAAAAGGGTACGAGATAACACATGTATATATAATGGATAGGTTGTAAATAGCGACGGGAATTCACTGCCTTACAGATAAGAACAGTTTAGGTGACCTATCGAGTCAGAAACGATTGATTAATCTACAATCGTCAAATTCAAGATCTATTTAAAATAAGCTTAAGGCCTCAAATGAATAAACAAGTAAACTAACTGAAAATGTGGATTTAAATATCTATATATATTAAATCACACCATATGTGGTCTCTTAATTGTGATCAAAAACTTATAAATTCATGAAATATTAGGCCACTCGCAATCAAAATTGCAACTATATGACTGACTCTGATATACAGAATTAATGGTCAATTAACAAGCGAAATTATTCTTTAAAATTAGCATACTAAATTATGAATTAAAATTAAGCATTCAAAATTACAATAGGTCTCACATTAATTAATTACATACAAAATTTAATAAAATTTTATCTAAAGTGCTTCAAAGTTAAGCACACAAAAATTAAATCTTAAACCGTAATGATAAACTAACAAATTGGTATCAACGTATGACTTGCTTCTACAATGATCTACGATAAAGTGCCTGATTCTACGGAAAGATCGATGCATCTAACGCGTGCATCGAAGAAGACGGAAATCAATCCTACGAAGTGACTCAAATATGTTGTAATAGAAGAGAGATGTCAGAGAATTTGACTAAACAACAAAGGAAAATAGTAATGAGATAAATCGTAGAAGGATTACTAAAGATCAAACAGCGGAATTAAAAAACATTTAAAATATAATTACAAACAAATCACAAATTAGGGGTTCAATTGAGTATAAACTAGGGCGTGGTGAACAGTACATAACAGTAAATACGCATAAAACAAATAAAAGAGATGGCAGCACTGCCCCCAAAAATGAATTGAATTAATATAAAATTAATTAGAAAAATAACAATAATGGAATTTACTAATATGTCGCAGATCGAACATAAGAAAAAAACGAAATATAATACGTCGTTATAACGACAACGCGACACCATTCAAATAAACAAGATACACGGGCTACTCAAACAATTACACTTATAATGCAACCAAAACAAAAGCGCGCAGTGCGCAAAATAAAGAAAAAATACAGGGTCGGCCAAAATTAAATGTAACAGTTTATGTCATACAATCCATTTATTAGGAAAATGAGCATTGAACTCTTCTATACAACTTGCTGCAAGTAAATAGCATTTAGTTCCTCTTTCTCAATTTGATTTAAATGTTTATTATAAAAGTAATGCCCAATAGGACTTATTACGAAGTTATTCAGAACTCTAAGGAAGCTGTTGAGAAGTTTATTTCAAACCCAGTCAATGTTTTTAAGTAATTGTCATTAACCATTTAAGGTCAAACCAGTACAATCGTATATATAAATATCTGAACAAATAAAACAACTGTTTCTTAGAATGTTTTAAAAACATGATTATATGTCTCTATCGATCTAATAAAAGTCATATTTGTTCATATATACTACCATCACATAATTATTGATTCGAATCACTTCAAATATTTGTAGTAATAGCATTATCATAATAATATCATTCTATTTATATAAATAAGATACAGCAACTTCATAACAAATATCTCTCATTTTCTTAATTAAGGTTGTCGCATGCTATCATTATCTAAATTACTTGGCCAAACGACAATACTTCCGAACCTGTAATATTAACATTGTGACACTCTCACTTCTTCTCAGTCGTGTCCCACAATCATTAACATTTTTGTTTTGGAGCTAACCCCTCTGTGAATATTTAAAGTTTGAAAAATGACTTAATTATAGTTAATTATTATGTAGGAATGGGTGGAGGATATTAAATTTTTACTAATTTTTTTTTCTCTGGTGTATGTGATCCATATGTTTAGGTGACAGGCACGCGATATCACAGTTACCGTATCATAAAAGGTGTTATGTGTTCAAAAGAAATTAGTGTATGTATTTTAGTTAAATGTGGTGATGTATAATTTTAATTTAGCTTAATTTCTAGTAGTTTGGGTTAAAATAACATTAACATATATATGAAGGCGCGTTTTTTTTTTTACTCAAAATCTGGAAATTTAAATAACTTATGGCCAGCAAATCGCTAATTTATAAAATATAATATGTACAGGGTATTCCACGAGAGCCGTTCGTTAGAAGTTTTCGTGGTTAGAAAAAACTTAGAATTCTGAAATTTTGGGTTCCAGGTTTATTCAAGATTCTCTTTCATTTTAAAATATTTTCAAGATCATACTACTTCCGGTTATACCGGAAGTCGCCAATAACTTCCTTATTTTAAATGGAACACCCGGTATATTATTTCATTTTTGGATTCCTGAGAAAATTTCATAGTGGATTTTCGTGAGGTTTCCCTATACCTATTTTCAATTTTTTCTTAGATATCTTGATTTTTTTGAAAATTTTGACAATGTAGCCCTGTTTTGAGCATTGCGCCCTTTAACCAATTTCGATTGGTGGAAAGCGCTTCTGGGGTAGACAGAAGCACAGGAATGATACTTTCGAATGCCATATTGACAACTGATTTATCGCATACAGGGTATCCAAAATTTAATGACCAATTACATCATCTTAAAAGTTGAAAAAGTCCGTTTTTTCAAATAGGACACCCTGTATTTTATTGGATGGTCGGATGCAGAATTTGAACCCCTTTCCAGTGGTTTTCTTGTTAATCCAAATTTTTTATTTTAATGTGGTTTTTTTGGCAGAAACCGAAACATCGCTTGCCTTTCGAAGCCAAATAAACATCAATGAAACGGTAAAAAAATTACTTTAATTAGAACATGACATTAGTACATAACATTTAGAACGAAATATAAAATAAAAACAAAAAATTGGAACATAATGACAAAAAATAATAAGAGAATGTAAAATTACAATAATTGTTCTATATGACCTCCATTTTGGTTCAAACACTGAATAACTCTGTCATATAATCCTCGCGAAACAGATCTCCGAAGTTCGTCTGGACTTATATTAGTAAACGCATGGTGAACACGGTTCAATAATTCCTCTCTAGTTTGTACCGGCCTAAAGTACACTAGTTCTTTTATACGACCCCAGAGATAAAAATCCTAGGGGGTCAATCGGGTGATCTGGATGGCCAGTTCCAAGGTCCCCGCGGGCCAATCCACCGATCCTCGAACATCATTGACAATTGCCGGTGTACAGCTATAGTTGAATGTGCTGGAGCACCATCAAGCTGAAACCAACTGGTTGCTCTATCACGTGGAGGTAGGGCATTTAGAAAATCACTAACAAACCCTCTCAGTATCTCCAGATATCTAGCCGCATTTAAATTTTCATCGTACACTTGATAAACCACTCTGTTGTACATAATTAATCAAAAAAACATTGAAACTAAAACGGTCTTGGTGATTATGTTCCCTAATAACATGTGGATTATCTTGTGCCCAGTAGTGAGTATTTCGGCGATTTGTAATTCCTTGCCTGCTGAATTTCGATTCATCAGTCCACATAATCTGTTGAAAAAATCTCGGATTTTCGGTCATTTTCAAAATCATAAATTCGCAAAAGTTGACACGTCTTGCCTCATTACCAAGACGTAATCCCTGAACAGTTATCTGACAAAAAGGATGCATTCCATTTTTTAATATTCTGTGGATTGATGTTTTTGAAATACCCAAATCCAGCGCTGTTGTCGAAATTGAACCCCGCGGGTAAGCTTGAAAAAACGCCAACACATTCACCACATTATCTTCATTATCAGTTACGGGCTTTAGGTTATTTTGAGTTGCCCTTACGTTTCCAGTTGCTATAAAGCGAGTTTCGATTCTTGCGAATTTTCCGGGAGTCATTGTTGGTAGGTTCGGATATCGTTCATTAAATAGTCTGCATGTTCGTCGAACAATTCGTCCACATTCACCGTGCGTGTAAAACAAATTTAATAAATCATTATTGGAATATTCTTCAACATTCTCCATTATAAACTGTACTTAAGCAAGTTAACAAAATCCCTAGAACTGTAAGTAGATACCTCACGAATCTGTACGATGATACTGCTTTGACATTAAATCAACGTTGTTTCAATTCCTGTCAAAATCAAGGCTTACTAGGTAGAACTTTTGGAGTTTGATCACCTTTTGATAAAAATATGGATTAACAAGAAAACCACTGGAAATATAGGGAATGTTATAGCAAATCGATGCAGAATCAAATTCTGCATTCGACCATCCAATAAAATACAAGCTTTTTCAACTTTTAAAATGATGTAATTGGTCATTTAATTTTGGATACCCTGTATGCGATAAATCAGTTGTCAATATGGCATTCGAAAGTATCATTCCTGTGCTTCCGTCTACCCCAGAAGCGCTTTCCACCAATCGAAATTGGTTAAAGGGCGCAATGCTCAAAACAGGGCTACATCTGTCAAAATTTTCAAAAAAATCAAGATATCTAAGAAAAAATTGATAATAGGTATAGGGAAACCTGATGAAAACCCACTATGAAATTTTCTCAGGAATCCAAAAATGAAATAATATACCGGGTGTTCTATTTAAAATAAGGTAGTTAATGGCGACTTCCGGTATAACCGGAAGTAGTATGATCTTGAAAATATTTTAAAATGAAAGAGAATCTTGAATAACCCTGGAACTCAAAAGTTTTTTCTAACCACGAAAACTTCTAACGAACGGCTATCGTGGAATACCTGTATATATACAGGGTGGGGACCTCATTCCCGTCGGTTTATATACGAAAAGCGGTAATATGTTTTATTTTTATTGAAGGTTGTGTGGGTTCATTAGGGGCACGTTTTAAAATTATTTTGAAATATACAGAGTGATCCAAAAAAAATTTGCACACCAAAGTTATGAAAATTTAAATGGAACACACTGTATATTATGGAATATTTTGATGTTATAGGCTAAATTGAGACCATTTACTGTTTAATTCCCTATACCTAACTCAACCTTTTTCGAGATATTTCACTATTTTTGAAAATGTAGATCAAAATTTCAGAGACATTGCAGTCTTCCATATTTGAGCGAATTATTTTAAATTGTATTTAATGTATACGCAAAGCTTTAGACTCTAAGATAAACTAAAGTTGATATCTAAAAATTATACATGGTGTTTAAAAACTACATTTGTGTTTTGACTAACATTAAAGGCAAATAACTTTCATATTTTAAATGGAACACCCTGTATTTATTGCCATATTTAGATTCTAACTTCAATTGTTTTTAAAACTGTATTAGGGTTTCCTATACCTATCTCTTATAGTTTTTTGGTAATTTAGAATTTTCTGTTTCAAACACTAATTTCTTGCAATTTTTTCCAAAAGTAGGCTTTGCCGCTGTTATTAATACTTCCAACAGATAAATTATTTGACAGTGACAGTACATATTAGTTAAGACATCAACGCTTTTTGACGTCGTTGAAATAATTTTAATTATTTAAAATGAGAACCTACTCTGAAAACGAAAAGGTGGATATGATTTTAGAAATCGGAGAGTGTGGCGAAAATTGCTTGCTAGCATCAAGAGTTTATGCTCAAAAATATCCTAACAGGCGTCATCCTGACAGGCAGTCATTAGAAAATTTATTGCAAGTTTCCGAATAACAGGAAGTGTGCGTTATCAGAAACCAGAACGGCAAAGACCAATTACGGGAAATGCAGAAAATGATTTTGTTGTTATCGGATCTCTGCCAGAAAATCCGCATACAAGTCAGCGAAAAATATGTGAAGCCAGTGGAATAAGCAGACGGAGCGTCAGAAGAATTATAAAAAGGCACAACTTCTTCCCGTATCGTATTCAATTACACCAAGAACTTTTGGAAGTAGATTACGATAGACGACTCCTATTTTGTTTATGGGTTTTAGAAAAGTTTAGTGAAGATGAAAATTTCTTCGATTTTGTACTTTTTTCGGATGAGCCATCATTCCACAATAACGGATTAGTTAATAAACATAATTTTCATTACTACAGTGACGAAAATCCCCATTTTTTAGAACTATTGATAGGCAACGCAGATGATGTGTCAATGTATGGGGTAGAATAATTGGAACGCAAGTCTGTTCTTTTTTGATGGTCACTTAAACGGTGCCATGTTTCTTTGATTTTTAAGAGACAATTTGCCTGTACTTTTGGAAAATATACCACTTAAAATTCGTCATAGGATGTGGTTATAACTAGACGGTGCGCCAGCGCATTTTCAAGTATATGTAAGAAATGAATTGGATAGGCAATATCCCAATAGGTGGATAGGAAGCGGCGGTCCACAGAATTGGCCAGCAAGATCCCCAGACTTAACGAGTCCCGATTTTTTCTTATGGGGATATGTCCAAAATATCATTTATGATACGCCACCAACCACACCCGACGATATGAGAGAACGAATAAGAATAGCGTTTCGTTCTAGAACACCAAATATTTTAACAAGAGTTAAACATAAACAGTCCTTTCAAGAGAGAATTCGATTATGCATTGAAACAGATGGATATCATTTCGAGGATTTGTTAAAACATTAGTTTTCTTTTAAAATTTAAGTTTGTTGTTTGTTTAATAAAGTATGTATTTCTTATTTACCTAGTTATGACGCCTTTTAATTAATGTGAAACAAAACGAATCAACCCGATAGGTTAATAAATATTAGCATTTTGAAAAATATTTTGCAAGAAATTAGTGTTTGAAACTGAAAATCCTAAATTACCAAAAAACTAGGTATAGGAAACCCTAATACAGTTTTAAAAACAATTGAAATTAGAATCTAAATATGGCAATAAATACAGGGTGTTCCATTTAAAATATGAAAGTTATTTGCATTTAATGTTAGTCAAAACACAAATTTAATTTTTAAGCACTCTGTATAATTTTTAGATATCAACTTTAGCTTATCTTATAGTCTAATGCTTTGAGTAAACTATAAATACAATTTAAAATAATTCGCTCAAATATGGAAGAGAGCAATGTCTCTGAAATTTTGATCTACATTTTCAAAAATAGTGAAATATCTCGAAAAGAGGTTGAGTTAGGAATAGGGAATATAACAGTAAGTGGCCTTAATTTAGCCTATAGCATCAAAATATCCCATAAAATACAGGGTCTTCCATTTAAATTTTCATAACTTTGGTGTGACAAATTTTTTTGGATCACTCTGTATATTTCAAAATAATTTTAAAACGTGCCCCTAATGAACCTACACAACCCTTAATAAAAATAAAAATAAAAAATATTACCGCTTTTCGTATATAAACCGACGGACATGAGGTGCCCCACCCTGTATATATATAATATGATACATATGATATACACATGATATAATTACATTTATGTATATAATTATAATAAAATAGTGAAAGATGCAGAGTTTCGCAGTTGCTTTCGAAGTTTAAACCATGACGTTGAACATAAGTAATGACATTTCGTACAGTGTGACAATGAACATCTTCAGGGATATGTGAAAAGTTGATCAACTCGATGTTGTATAAAAAAAATTCGAAAGAGATTTTGTGAGAAGAATGGAGTAAGAAAACACCAACACATTATAATTGTGCCAAGGCAAACTTACCTAAACTTTTTTTAATAAGAAATTCGCTAATAGAAATTTTATTCATTTTACAACTTTCACTAAATACATTTGCCCCTATACTGTACTACAGACTCTATTGAATATTAGTGTTCTTTCATAAACGTGTCCTCAGAAATAATAATCTACTTATTCCTGAAGTATTCCTAATTCTATACAGATCATCTTGTATAATTTAGAAAGCCCGATCTAAAAACATCTGATGCTTCTTTCCAATATAATATAAAATTCTCCTTAGCTTTGCATTATCCAGTAGTATAAAAATTATCCACTACTAAAAAACAAGTAGAAGTTCGAATGCACTTTGCACTCACAAGACATTACCTGAAGAAGTCCCTTTTCGTCTTTAAAGTAACTCTACTCGTTTTTAATGCAAGCAGACATCACTGATGATATTTACATCTTTGCGAACTAAACCGAAACTAAATTGTGAAGATAACATCGAAGTTCAGGCAGACTGAAGTGTAACTCAGAAACTCGTGTTTTATGCAGTGACCTGACAAAAAACGAGAGGTCGATCTAAATTCGAATATGTGAAGAATTTGAATAATCAATAGTCGACACAAACAGAGATCAACAAATAAAACAAAGTTAAATAAACATCCACATGATAATGCACGCACGTTTGTACACATATACATATATGGAAGAATTTTTTTAGAGCCTATTGAATTCATTAAGTTTTATTTACTTTGAGAACAAAAAACATTGGAAAATAGGATTAATTGGAGTCTCTTTTGTAAGCCTTTTCGAAGTTAATACTGGAAAATACGTACATGTATGTGTTAAATAATTCTTCATGCTGTAATCTAACTATGCATTTGAATAATCTGCAAAAATCGTGGAACGCGAAATCTTTAAGACAAGTAAATACATCTTCAAGATTTCTGAATGGTCGTCAATATAACGTCAAAACTTTTGTCATAAAGTTTGCAATTTATTGAATGACTCTTTAATGTTTTATTAGTGGAAAATATATAATACAAATATTATAAACAATTTCTAATAAGTATTATTAATAAATATTATATATGGCTAATAAATTTTATACTATACGGGGGGGGGGCGTTGTTAAGTTTGCGGAATATAGGGGTTTGATAGACGTGGAAGAGCGCTTTCGTGCTGTAATGTATTCAGTGACTCATCATTAGTATAAATATAAAGTTTTAACACAATCGCGTTAGTAGTCTTTAAACTGTCGTCGACCAAGGAACTTAACCGTGGAGATTGTGTGAAATATGAAAAAAGTCGAGTATCGCCGTTATCACGTTCGTTTCACAGTAAGGCAAGTCTGTTCATACCATACTGGAAGAGCTGTCATCGCTTCAAGGGGATTTTTGTCCGAAAAAAATTATGATTTTTAAGTGGTACAGTCGTTTTAAGCTACGTAAGGAATCACGGGAAGACAGTCCGCGTCCAGGGCGGCCTATCGAAGTGATCATTCTAGAATTTGTTAAAAAAGTGAAAAAATTAATAATATAAGATGTCTTGCTAAAAAATACAAAACTTGCCGGACTAACTGGAGTATCTGATGCAACGAAGTTTAAAATTCATCTTGAATCCAAACCTGACCCCAGCGATTTTAACCTGATGCCTAAAATAAAGAAAGAGCTGTGTGGAAAGAAATTTACAGTGGATGAAGAAGCACAAGACGTAGCTTTGGCGTATTTTCCAAGAAAAGAAAAAAAATATTTTAAGAATAGGTACATACACAAGCTAAATGAAATATCTGGTAAATGTATTAGTGTTTAAATACATTGAAAAAGAAAAATAATTTGGGTGTTTCTTTCCTCTTCCCCATTCCGCAAACTTAAAAACATTCCCTAGTACTTTCTTTAAGAGAGAAAATAATACAGAATTATTACAGAATTGTCCAACCGCGTCGGGCATACATACTTTATACATAGTAAATGGGTAACTAAATTTTACATATTGTAGCCCTATCAGGGTCTTGTAGTTTCCAGGTACTAATTTAAATGGCAAATTTTGAAATCAAGCGTAGTACATGGTTATCCAAAATTAATGGTTTTATTTTCATAGTTTGTCAACAAAACCTTAATGTTTTCCTGATTGACTTTTTTGATGTAAAATTACTTCAATATAACTAAATGAGTTACCTACTAATTATAGCTCTGTTCATAAATTTCTTGAAATAAAATGCAAAATGAAAAATCCCTTACCACAAAAAATATATAAAAAAACCTATATACGTATTTCGGCAACTAAGTTGCCATCTTCAGTGGAAATCTGTTTGAAGATGGCAACTTAGTTGCCGAAATACGTATATAGGTTTCTTTTTAATATTTTTTGTGATAAGGGATTTTTCCTTTTGCATTTTATTCAAATTTTTTAGCCAGTCTCCACCTATTATTGGATCATAAATTTCTATACAAATCTTCATTTGAGTTTGGAGATATAACGGTTTTTTTCTAGTTATTATGCACACACATATTCTAAAGAATATTTAAACGATGTTTGAAAAACAAACAATGTGCTTTGTCGGAAATCGAAAAGTAAAATTTCCAAAATACGTACACTTTCATAATGTTAACTGTGGGAGATATATATCTAACTTCAGGATATTACTTACAAAAATTCAGTAGTCTTTATTCAAACAAAAACAATGTAGGTAGATAAAATATACAAGGTACTATTATGCAAAGTTCCAAAGCACCCGAAGAGATTGCTATATTGAACTAAGAGGCTTTCTAGATTTTTGTTCAAAAGATAGATCAGCTAGCATTTGAAATTCTCACCCTATTTTACTTATACCTCTTCATTTGTTTCTGTTTTATGTCTTTTCCTCTCAATTCTTATACTACACCTACATAATCTACCAAGATTTTCTACAACCTTTGTCGATTCGCTTCTCCATTTACTACGTGGTCTCCACTTCATCGTCGAGTAAGTATTTACACTTTCCTCTTTTTTTCATTAATCTTCCAACCATTTGTTCTTCTATTTTCTCGACTTCATTTCACTTCTTCATTAATCAGTCTTCTGTGTTCACTCTTTAGTTTTTTTTTTAGCAATATCATTCTTAAAATGTTTCATTCTTGTGTTCTTAAGTGTTGAATTTTGATTGAGACTTTTTTTTGAAAATCTGCAATACACGTTGGAAAAGAAAAATAATATCGCGGTACATCTTACACAAAATACACACCAAAACGTATTAAAAAAGTTAAATATGTAATTATATAACATAGCACAAAAAAGTATATAGCTTAATTTACAATTGTATGACATTTATCTAAAACTGACACTATCAAACTTCAATTATAATAGAAAGAAAAATATCCAAACAAATGAGAGTAGCACTAATGATCTAAAATAGTCAAATAAGATAAATCAAACCTTTTACTAAAACACAACAAAATATTAAAATATGAATAAATGCAAACTCATGCAAAGTCCGCTTACTTAAATTCAACTGCATCCAAAATTAAAAGGATAAAGATGGTAAAGTAACGGTGGTAACTTAGTAATCTACATATTTTTGAGAGCACTACACAGAGCCATCTGGTGAGGCTTTCAGGTACCGAAAAATTTAGCTTCAAACGTCTAATTTAAGAGGGGCGTTTACTAACAAATAGAACCTTATGCAACTTATATTACTCGCGGGACGGGTAGACGCAAGGGGGTGTGAGTACGTGGAGGTAGACGATACTCGGTTCTGTCACAGCTCTTCGGTTTTATTCACAGATTCTATCATAGATAAAGAAATACTATAGATGGGAAACATAATGTATAAAGAATGAGTACTTACGGATTTGTTGATGTTGTTGATGTTTTATAATAAGCCAATTTTCGCTTGCCCATAACTTATATTATTATACACTTGAATATTATAGATATATATGACATTTAAATGCGAGTGACAGTTTGTAATTAAACTGTCACACGCATTTAAGTCTGCAATAGCCGACCGATTCCGATAGATTTTCGTCTTCGCTAGGACCAGTAGAGCTACCGTAAAGTGGGGATAGACGACGCGATTAGCTTGGAAAAACCTCGTGTAAAATGTGTGTGACAGTGTTTACTGTTTAATGTTTTTTATGTTTAAAAATAATTACATAAATTTGATTTTCTCTTTATATCGTACATCAAATGTGCAGCTGGCGCGTAGAGGTCGTTTTTTTCTTTTGTGTACCAGCCTTAGTTAGTAGACTTTAATCAAATTCATGCATTTTTGTTGTTATTTCTAAAACACATAACTTTCTTAAGAAAATAAATTAGTACAAAAACTGACCTTGACATTATAAATGTATGCGTTTTGCATCACAAACCCAAATTTGAGATTCTAAAATTACAAAATAAATTCAAAAAACGCGAAACGGCGATGCCTTAGTTTTCGATAGGTAAACGCTCCTCTTAAGTTAAGCCATTCTGGCGTCGGGATATTTTCACATATTGGTGTATCAATTGATTTTTGCAGTTAAAAACCTACAATCAACTTTACCCTGTGACTTACGCACATGAAGTCACAGCTTGTCAAGATGTATTTAAAAGATCAATCAGCGTCATGAAAACATACCACAAATGGCATTTTAAAGATGAGAGCAGAAAAAGTGTATTAAAACGTGATAAATTAAGAAATCAAATTTTTATATAGAATGAGAAAATAACGAGTATATAAAGTTGATAATTTAATGCATGTGTTAAAAAACCCATAAGGCGGGATTGTTTTGTCACTTTGACAGCGAAAAAAGTTTACTTTAACTTTAAAATCGGCAAAAAAGTTGTTTACCTTTGGTTGACCCGACAAAAATTTGTGTTTTCTTGTTGTGTCGTAAAATCAACGTACGCATTGTCAAAATGAAATGTCAAAGTTGACGCAATGGTAAGCTTTGCGTACTGTCTTTGGTTGACCCGACATAAATTTGTTTACTTTATCATCATAATGTTCGTTGTGAAATTATTTTTAAATAATATGATTATTATGTAATAATTTTTTCAGTAATTGGTTACACATTTAGTAAATTATCTTACATACGAGCTTTCTTTTTATTTCCGAATGAATTTTCCAAGATCAAACTCAAATTTAGTTGCAAAATGGTAACTGAACTCAACAAATTGCCTCCTCGATAAAACGACTCGTTCTTCGAATTCGTCATTTTATCAGGCTATTTGTTTCGTACAGTTACCCAGCAACAAAAATTTTCTTTAAAAACTGAAAATTTATCCGGAAAAAAGAAAGCTCTCGTGGAATTATAAGTGGAAATTTCTTATTTTGTATTAACATATAATTTATTAGTTCTTGATTTTATATTGAGTAGTACAAGAGTTGCATTCAGCACATATTTAGTTTCATTAAAACTTGAAGAACCTGTCTAGGGACGTATACTAAAACTTTGTTATTCCGAGCAAAGTAGATTCGTCTACTTCTTTTTCTTATATTTAGCTTAGCGCAAACTTTTATCAGCGAAAATGTATGTCGTGTTCGGGGAGCAATGCAAAGTTCGTAGAAACTTGTATTTTTATGTTATCCTCGCCAGAAAGGCCCTAGTCTTGCAGAAATTATATTTATTTTTATCTATAATATTGAGGATAATGTTTAAAATAGTGAAAGGCGAAAGTTAGGAGGTCATATACTAATTGAAATGAAATTTATTTATTCAAATAGCTTTGAGATAAATACTGATCAGCGATAGTATAATATCTCGTAACAAACATTATATAACAATAATTTACAGAAAACAAGTATTTACAATGAATAAAGGGATGTTAATGAATTTTATTTTAAACAAACTAAATTTATATTCCACGTTATGTCAAGACCAGGAATACGTAATTGATATCATCAGAAAACACAAAGCTTGATTTTTTACTTAATTTTCGAGTAGTGTCTTATTCACTTTAAATTGCGGAGCCTTCTAAATATATAAAATAAAAATAAACATCTTTAAGTTAATATTATACAATTATGTCGTATGGTATTAAATGACTTGGAGCGGTCAAGTAAAATTAAAAAAGTGATCTTATTATCATAGATTCATGCAGAATATCATCTATTATATTCGGTAATGCAGTAAAGCAACTGTAATGAGTCAAAATCCTAACTAATATACTGGCAAAACGATGAATTGATTTAAATGAATTTTAATCTGTTCTCGACTGCAAGGACATGAAACCAAATTCCGTGCACAAAAGGTCGTAGCAGTAACCATGGTCAAGGTAGCTCTCATATTTTCTATAAAATAGTATCTTCAAGAACTTGCGCTGTACATTCTCGACCAGGTCAAAATACACAGTAAAAAATATAGTGTAAATATTTTACACTAGCTGGTGTTTATATAGGTCCACTCGTTTTAGAGATTTTCTCAAAGCAGTGAAAATATATTTACACTAATTTTACACTCTCTAGTCAATATATATTTCCTCTATTCTCATTAAATGGATTAGTATACTCAAGTACGAGTAAGTAAGTACTATTGAATACCCTAATTTCAATTTACTATATATATACTATATGAGTCCAAACAGTCACTTTTTTTAAGATATTAAGAACCCATTGCAACGATCAGATTTTCTTACAATAAATAAAAAATTATACACACTCAAGTATAAGATACCTATTTTCTCATTGTAACATTTCCTTTTATGTCGTTATCTCAATCACTAAAAACTATCAAGTTATAAATTAGAAAACTAAAGACAAAAAATAAGATTACAAGATTATTTATAAAATTTATTTTAATATGTAAGAAAGTGGAATACAAAAGTTTTTGCTATATAATATGTGAATTTGACTATTATTACAAAATCACATTTTAACAATATTAATATAGTATTTTTGTTGCTTGGAACAACCTTCCATTCAATATACAAACTTCGTATTGTCAATGACTAACAATAAATAAGAAACAACAATATATTAATTCAAACACTTCTATTTTAATGCTTTCATACATATCAGTATTGCATTTTCTTAGACTCGCACATTAAACACCATCTATAGATATTTCCAAAATAGTAATTATATTTTGGCACTAAATACACTTCTCGCTGGATTCACTAATAGTATGTGGCTGTAAACTAGTAAATGTTAGTATGTTCAAAGTAAAGCAAAAAAATTGCGATATACATGAACACACGTGTCCATTGTTGTAATATGTATGTATGTATAAAAACAGTTCCAGCAAGAGAAATGTTATATCTATTACAATTTACACAAAGTAGGTACTACAGTAACAAATATATTATAATTTTATAATACAACCGAATTACTATATCCTATAGTAATTTTGTTGTGTTGATATCTAATAATATAGAAGAAGCAAATTGAATGTACTGCTAAAACGGCGTTTATAACGAAATTTCTTGTTTTTGTTGTGATTGCATCTATACTGGATACATTATACGACATACATATAACAAATACAAATTAAATACTCACCTTCACATATACGATATGCGTATGAAAGCAGATAAACCACTAGATCACAAAACAATAAAATTATCCACATATAAAACAGAACACTGTCAAGCCGCTGTACTTAAGGCGACATATTACAAAAGATTGCTGCAAGAGTTGAAGTTTACTCTAAATTTACACTATTTCCAAAATATTGACACTAGCGCATGCGCTCTTTTGTTTTAAAGCCTTTTGCAATGTTCTAGAGTATATTCAAGGTTCTCTTACGGCTAGAGTAGATCTGATTTTAAAATGTACACTGCATTTTTAACTCTAAAATTTTTACCATTAACACTAACTCTTTTACACCAGCGAATTTTTAACTGTGTATTGCTTATAGCATGGACTCCAAACAATAGAGCAGTATCCCAACTTGGACCTGATGTAGTTCAACGATGTTAATCGAATACCAGTGTACAGTCGAGGAATGCTTTCTACTGTATAACACAACTCTACATTTGTCAATCTTTAAATGTAATTGGTTTTTTCTACACCAGTCACAAATGGCTTCCAGATGTCTTTGTAGAAATTCGCAATCCTCCGCGGATTTAATGCAACGGAAAATTTCAAATAATACATACAGCAAGCATTTCGAAGAGATACCATGGACGATATCGTTGATAAATACAAGAAATAGGAGTGGTCCCAATATCGAACCCTGGGGTACTCCACTACTTGAAATGTAATCAAAGGACCTGACGCCGCGATACTCAACATAGTTGTGTCTATCGGTTAAATATGATCGAACTAATTCAATTATGTTGTCCGCAATACCAAAGTTGTTCAGCTTGTTAAGTATTAATGGGTGTTGAACGCGCATATCCAAACACTCTGACACATAAATTACAAATGAACACAAATTGGTGGACGTAGATTTTCCTTTAACAATTCCATGATGATCCGTTGTTAAATAATGAGATACGTGATTGTAAATACATTTGAACAGCATAAATTCAAAGATCTTAGACACGTTCCATATAATAGAAATAGGGCGGTAATTTTCAATCTCGTTTTTATTACCATTCTTAAACACTGGTGTAACGCGGGTAGTTTTTCAGCACTTCGGATACACTTTGTGTTTCAAAACCGAACAAAAAATTTGCAGAAGTGGAAGCTGTAAGGTAAGTCTACAGTCTTTGATGAGAAAGGATGGAACAGGGTCAGTACCCATGGTTAGAGTAGATTTTAAAGACGCAATAGCATCAAGAATATCGTCGGCATCAAATTGGACAAAAGGCAGTATCGGTGCATCAACGTTTGTCAACACAAGTGGCGCAGTATTGCGAGAAGATGCAAAAACCGATCGGAAGTGAGTAGCAAAGGCGTTAGTAATATCAGATGGAGAGAAAAGAGAGTTTCCGTCCATGACCATCGTACCAGGTATCCGAGTTGCATTCTTTTTTGGTTAAAGAGACATCATAATTTTTTGGGTTCGACATTCATGATCGCCTCAACTTTGTAGATGTAACATTGATAGTCGTTCCGTTTGCTGTCCCTAACAACTTTTCGATATTCTTTTAACTTATTTATGTAGTACTCAGATCTAGATTTTGGGGACTGTTTCAAAAAATAACGCTTTGATTTAATATTGCTAACGGTAGTATGGGAAAACCACGTTGGAAATTTTGAGGATCGATTCTTATGTAAGGGAGCAGAGAGTTGAAAATAATTTTGAAGTAAATCGTAGAATCTGGAGCAAGCCAAGTCGACTTTATCCAACTCAAGTATTGGTTGCTAATCAATATCAAGGATCAATTCATATATACTGCTCAACTCTGGAAAAGGGCCGTAACCAACAAAAAATTGAAAATTTACTTTTTGATCTTTTTGGGTTGATAAGATAATTTTGCATCTATTTTCAACATAAAAAAGCAGTAAATGTAACCAGAAATAGATAAAAAATGCATAAAACACTTACTGCCAATATCAAATTTCCTAATAATACAATAAATAAAAGCAGCAGGTGCACAATACTCAGTATAAAGGCAGTATGTGATATCGAGTCAATAGATACTCCGTTTGTAATATGCATTTAATTGTGTAAAAAATCTTATTTGCATATTAATATGGCAGTAAGTATATTTTACAATGAGAAAAAGTAGCAATTATCTAACCAGGTTTAGTTACTCCTTTTTTACATTCTATTTGATTATTAACCAGAAGAAAAAATTCAATGGAAATAAGCAGTAACCATAAACTAGACAGTAGTTACTGCTTTTATACGTCAAAACCGTCGTAGATGCTACTTCTTTACAATGCAGCTGTCCGTTTTTGAAGCACGCCACACATCGACACCAGCGCAATCTTGTTAGTTACTCTTAATTTGTCAATTCGACGGTTTATTTAAATTTTAACGTTCACTGACGGTTAACTATCGATACGTTTCTTGGTCGATTTGTTTATAAATATTTTAGAATATTGTGGTTATAATGGATGGAAAAGGGTATGTAATCTTTATTATATTTAGTACTTTATAGTATTTTTAGTATAGTCAGCGAACAGGCACCTCCATTATTAATTCACGAAAATCGCAGATTGCCTCTTATAATAACCTGGGAATTATTTAACAGCTAACCTTGTCTAGATATTGTCGACAGATTGTAGATATTTTTTGATATTCATTTCATTTGTCAAATATGACTTTTGATTATTAACAAATACTGTTTTACTACCCATAACATCAGGTTTACGAAGCTCGGGCATGAAGAATGCGAGACTTGCGAGGTTATGCATCTACACAATCCTGATCATGGAAAAGAAAACCTTAACCCGGATTGCGATCAATGTCAGAAATGGAAAAAAACATATAGACAGAGCAAACATTGCAAGATCTTTGTACAGAAAACATGCAGAAACAACATTCGATCCAAAAACTGTCTGTGTGTCTACAGATCTAGAAAAAATTATTATGTTGCCTCGTATGGCATATTTCAAAAAAGTGCTGTTTACCCTAAGAATTATAGCCTACAATGAAACCTTCGTGCCAAGAGGAAATATAATAACGAAAACATCACTCCTTTCGCAGCATTATGGCATGAAGCAATCAGAGGTAGAGGAAAAGAGGAATTGATAAGCACATTTAATGTTTTTTTTTTTTTCAAAACAGTGATGCGGAAAATTTTATATTTTGGCTCGACAACTGCGCTGCGCAAAATAAAAACTGGGCCTTCATCTCTTTTTTGGTTTACATAGTTAATTCTGCAAAAGTAGCGGCTAAATCTGTAGAGATACATTATTTTGAGCCAGGTCATACTTTCATGTCGGCGGACTCTGTGCATCATCAAATAGAATTATCCTTACGTCGTCAGAAGAAAACCTGCGATTTCAATGATTTTGCGACTGCAGTGCAAAAAGCGAACAGCGGAAAGATGATAACAAAAATTATTAACCCCAGTGATCTCTGTACTTTCCAAGACTTCTCGGTAACAAGTAAGAGAAACGGCAAGGGAAGCACCAAAGTATTTCTCTCAGATATTGTTTACTTAAAAACCGTTCGAGAATCTTTTCAGTTGGAATATAAAACAGCCTTTCCTGAACCAACCTGCTACGTACAACCTTGCGGAATAGCAGCAGATAGAAAATCGACCATTATAAAAAATCTTCTCGAATTAATGGAAGACAATAGAAAAGATTTTTGGTTGATCCTGCCATTTAGAGATTAGTCTTGTTTCACATCATTGTGATTTTTGATTTATTATATTCTTAAATACATTTTTCCATTAAAAATTATATTGCGATTTTTTTCTGATATTGTTTTGCGCTGCTTTCCAATATAAACAAGCAGTATCTTCCATTCAAAGAGTTAAAAAGCAGTAGCTGCCACTTACTACCATCTGATTACCTTCTGCATCATAGAATATGAATATAAAAGGGCAGTATCTGCTTTTACTTAAAAAAAAATAAATAATTTGCAAGTAATTTTCACTGATTACATATTTTTAAATGTTTTTACTAGTAATAATAAATAGTACAACAAGTTATGCTTTTGAAATTCGTCAAATCACAGCTCATAAGTATTTGCAACTTTTCCACCACTTCATAATTTTTTAGATACTGCTTTTCTCCATAGTTGGGCAGTATAAGTGTAATATCTGAACGTTTAAAATTGTAAGAGTGAGCTGCAGTAGATCGAAAACATTCGCTCGTCACTTCAGTGTGAGATATCGAAAACGTGAGGGCTGGATGATGTACATCCTCCGGAACCAGTAGAAATTCTGTAGATTCAACAGAGAAAACACTATCATTACGGCAGAATATAAGATCTACTAAGCGATTATTAGCATTACGAATTGAATTGATTTGGATGGCTCCACTGGGTATTAGGAAAGTTAGACATAATACCTTACTGTTTACATAATAGTACCAAAGCAGCAGTCGAACTTCGGTATATATCTGTAACAATAAAATCGTGTGGGTGACCTTCGATTACGAAAGATAACAATAGAGTACTCTAGTTAAGTTGGAGCAAAAGAAATGTTTCATTAGCACTATTACGAGCCAAAAATGAGTATTATAATATATTATCCCTATCTCTGTAAGCATTAACTGACACAAAGTGTACTAAGAAAAAACTTTATTCATTAGATCGAATTTTATCGATACGTACTATTCAAATTTTGCAATACACTTACATCTAAAATCTCGCTCCCGATAATGTTCACTACTAAAAACAAATAGAACTTCTATACTCCTAAAAATTGTTTACTTTAGAAGTTCATATCTGCAGAAGACGGGACCGTACTCCTCGTTAGTTGTTCAAGTAACCAAGTATTCATATTATCTCGTTGCTCGTCAATTGCTTCAATAAAATTTTATCTCTAAGTAATTCAAAGTTGGTGAAGTGAAGTTGCCCCTACTCTCCGTCAATAATCAGAGTAAAATACATAACGATGCATCCCGAAGGTCCGAGATTAAGAGTCCTCAGCGCCTTTAATTTGATGCCGTAAATACATGAACTGAATCTTAAACTTTCGCTGGAAGTTTGCTCTTTAAAATGAAATTAGTTTTTAAATTAATTACTACTCGGTTTGGTTCGCTTATATCTTGTTTTATTCCGTTAGATATTGTGTAACATCGGAAAGTTACATTTAGATTATTCGTACATGCTAAAGTTAAAATATAAAATCTTTTATCTAGTGAAATATCTTGCCTTTTCATAAAATAAAGTTTCATATATAAATTTTATTTAAAATTGATAATTAGTTTTTTTATGAAATAATAGATTTTGAATGTTAAAGTGTAAGTATAAAATATCAACTACACTGTGATTTAATTTCAGTAAGATTTAGACCAGAAGTCAATACTAATAATAATGATAACAATAGCAACAACAGTAGTAATATACGACGACACATATTTAGTTGAAAGCCATCATTGGTTAAACCCAGCTTTAGTGACAATTGCAAGCACTCAACTAACTTTTTCCAACATTGGTGACATTATTTATTGTCACATTTGTAGGTCAAGCGACACTGAGGGAAATATCTAGAGAAGAAGTGTTGTCAAGAATGGTTTGAGAGTGCCTTGAGGAATTGAAAACGCAGGCGGACCAGAATAACGTAAAACTAATCTAAGTGCCAGCGCACAGAGGGACTGAAGGTAACAAAAAACTAATGAACTCGCTAGGGCAGGATCACAAACAAAATTCATCGGCCCAAAACTAACTCTGGGGGTACGAAATAGTTATTTACGAACCAAGTGCGGGAAGACTATTTTCCCGCATGAGTGCACTTTGTAAGCACGAGCGACAGAAGGAAGCGAGTGCTTTTAATTGCGCGAATGCGTGGAAGATGTCTTCACGCAAGTGGTTTGTAGAATATTTTTTGTACCGGGTGGCAAACTAAGAATGGCCGCCGGCTATATCTCAGAAACCAGTAGTCATATTGCTTCCGGGTAAAAAAATTTCAAGTGTAAGTGCCCAAGAGAAAATGCTGGAAATTATTTTGGAGTTTGTAAAATGTCCGCAAGGGGGCGAAACAGTCAGGATCAATGCTAAAATTTAGAATTTCTTCATATTTTTACAAATTGAGAGGTATTGAAAATTTTTAAATTTTATTCCTTAAACATTCTTTAATATTTTTAGTCTCGTACATATTTTACTATCTAGTGAAGTAAGGTGGCCTAACCGATTTGAACAAGTTTGGTCTCATTTAAAAGAGCGTTATTTGCCCTACAAACTGAAGTTGTGCCTTTGCGTCTCGGATTTTTGCCGTCGCCGTCAGATGGCGTTAACTGAAATGTAAGCAAATATTAGGCTTTTTTTCAAAAAAGATAAATATAATGACATGTTTCGTTCTACATAAGCTAATAAAAAATTAAAACTTCAACATTTCGGTAAAAAATCAAATTTGTATGTTTTTTTTAGAACAGGAGATATTGACAAAAACCTATTGACCTTTTTTTTATAAACCTCAACAATTTTATATTATATTATTATTATCAAGAAAAATGCAATACAATTTTAAAAGACCCTGTTTAATAAAGCAGAATTACTTTTAATATTTATTTTAATCCAAAACATATACCATTAAAAATAAAAAAGTAAGCAATGAAAAAATAAAACAATAACTTTCATTATGTAAAAACAACGAGTTGTCAAAATAATAAATATTATTGTGATGATGAAAATTTTCGACCTCGAGATTTTTGCAGATGTCCACGTTTTGAAGTCCCCTGATACCAAAAAAGTGGTTTTTAAAAAATGTCTGTGTGTCTATGTCTGTGTCTGTGTGTCTGTGTGTGACCACGATAGCGACCAAACTCCGATAGCTATCTATTCCAAATTTTGTATTTAGTAGTATAATCTCCTTCTTGAGAACCGATTAGATTTTCAGCAAAATTCGCAGACCGGAAGTAGTAGTTTACTCATATATACTTAAAATTAAAATTGAGAATAATTTTATTTTAAAAGTTTTTCGAAATTCCTACCGGAAGTAGGTCTTTTACTCTTCTCGAAAATCAATTTTTTGCGAATATTTCGCAAGTCATGCTTTTTAGACAAGTACGTGACGAGTATAAAAGTATTTAAAACATAATTTTCCATATCTTTTGTATAAAAAAAATTTCGAAATTCAGACCGGAAGTACCACTTTTACTCTTATCGAATAGCGATTTTTTGCAAATATGTCGTAAGTTATGCATTCTATATATATTTATCAGGAGTACAAAAGTATTTAGAATTGGATTTGCAATATTTTTTGTGTATATGAAATTTCAAAATTCGGACCAGAAGTAGCACTTTTATTCTTAGCGAGTAGCACTTTTTGATAATGTCTTGCAAAGTATGCATTCTATCGAGATTCATTAAGAGAATAGAAGTACTTAGAATAGGATTGTGAATAATTTTTGTATAAAAAAAATAAATTAAATTAAAATCCTATAATTTGAAACGCTCATACGTATAAGAAAGTCCTGTGGCGGCCACACCTCATTTTTTCATTGATTTCGTTGACTTTTTTGTGTTTGGGAAAACTTTTTTTCTTACTGAGATGCGGTTAGCGAATGAAGAGGCATTCAATATGATTGGCGTGTATTTGGAATGCATGCGAAATGCAAGAGTTATTTCCAGAGTTTATGCTATGCAGTTCCCTGGAAGACGACATTACGCGAGCAGTGATTTTCGTAGGTTAACGGAAAGGCTTAGGACCACCGGAAGTATTAATCTTCCGCTGTATAGAAGGCAATCTGCTGGCCGAACCGAAGAAAATTCTGAACTGCCAATATGAATGTCGATGTGGTCAAATAGATGGCGCCACAAATTTATTGGAAGAATTTTTAATTATTACTCCTATTTCCCAAACTTTTAGTGAAGAATAGTCGAGGGAAGTAGTATTTTATAGACTAAATTTTACTAGCTTCAAACTAATTTTTTTTTAAATGTGCCAAAGAGCCAGTGTTTTTTTCATTTTTTACAGTCACCTCGACCGGGAAAACCTCTTTCCTAGTCGAGCTACACATGGGCCAAATGTCACTTTACAGGCGGTGAGAACAAAAAAGTATGTCCGGAAGCTCCATCAAACATTGGGTGTGCACACCATAGGTATTACTGAGCAAGGAATAACTTGCAAAATCATGACCAGAAATTTATTGAGCGCGACATGAACAAAAGAGCTGCACCAGTGAAAGTACATGTCAATGTAACTATATGATAGAAGTCTAGCTTAATAGCAGACTCTGCAATAAGAAACAATCAGGCATATCTTAATGAATTGTCGGGCAATGGATCATAGATGGCAACACATTTTTGAGTTAGCAAATATAGACCTAGAGTCGCTCAAGCAAGGCCATGGACATCTTATAAATGGTATAAGCGACAAACTATTCAGTAAATCATTTTTATTGCCAACGGGCAATAAAGCGATGCATTACCATGACTATATGACGTTAAATATAAATCGTTTGTCGCTGTCATAAAATGCCGTAAGTCATTATATCCTTATTTTTAAATTACAAATTTTTGCGGTTGACGATAAAAAAATTTATACACCACGTCAGTAAAGTGCCTTTATCGAACTCGTCTACTATTCGCCTCGCTCGCTTCGCTAGCTTTTCACATAAAACAGACTTTTTCGATAAAGATCACTTTGCTCACTTGGTACATAAACAACTATTATCGACGACTAAACAAGGTATTATGTTAACCACTATTGGTTAATAATAGGACTCATAATACCCGGGTGGAATAATGAAATGTAACAGGGGAATAATGAGATATAATGTTACCATTACTCCCCGCTTTCTGCCACTAAGAACATAACGTCGTCGTAGTAACGATAGACATGTACGGCCATTTTACTAACTGTCACACCGACATTTGGTTCATCAAAATACAAGAAATTTCAATGAAAGTAATCTTGTTTTTCATTTCTTTTCAAATGACCTTGACATTGTTTTGACCTAAATACGTCTGTCTATATATTTTAATGCAATTGCTAAATAAAAATTATTTATTTGCATCAACAATTTTTATAAACCACGCTTTCTAACTCTCACATAAAATAGCAGAAAACGCTTATTTACCCATGTGACTTCATAAAAAAAAATTGGGAGTATATAATATTGTTTAAAATATTTTTTCCCGTTTGCCTAAACATAGACCTGATACTAAATCTTATATTTTTAGGCGTTTGGTTAATGTTCAGAAATATTAAATCTTTCTGTAAAAAGTACCTCTACATTTATTATAATAAACATATGCTTGGAAGGCACTATTAGTCCTTATATCACAATATACAGGCGGAAATTACTATGCGAAAACGGGTGGCTGGTGTGGACCGAAATGAGACGATAACTCACATTAAAAGCTAGCGTTCCGTGCGGCTTTTGTTTTTCGTCCCACTTGCAACCAGCCGCCTTAGACTTTTCGAGGCATTAAAGTATGACGTCGTTCTGTTTTGTTTTCTAAAAATAAATTTAAAAATTCCTGAGCGGACGGCTAAAACACATTAGGCGAACGGGGCAGAGCGCTTATTAAGTTCCTCTGGGTGGTGGTGTTGGAAGAGAGACAAGCAAGCGTTGACTTGAATGTAGCCGTGGGGATTTTTATCATCTTTTCCCACGTTCGAGTCGGGGTCGATGCGCGGCGGATGGAGAAATTTTCCACGAGATATCGAAACGCTTAATATTCCTATATTTTCCTCTGAGATAATAAAAATATTTTTCAGTCCTTTTTACGATTGTTCTTTTCACAAGTTAATGTTTTACAAATATTATGAGAGGACGTACTGCTTTCTTAAACAATAACAACATCAAATGTAGATTAACGGGACAAGTTGTAGCACTCCTTTTATGTTTCCTATCTGCTTCGAACAAAATAAAAGGAGAAAGTTGCGAAACATTTAATGTTGTAGTATGTTTGGCACAAGCATTAAGATAAACTTGAAAGAGAAACAACATAAAATAACTTTAGTAAAGACAATAACATCAATAAAATATGTATAAGAACAAGACAAGTAATTACCATAACGTGAATAAATAAAACTTAGAAAATTAAAATTAAGGCCAGAATGAAATTAGAAATGAATTGCTCAGCGCAAGAACAGAAAGTCGTGTGGGCGCCACACACATTCTTATACGTATATGCGTTAGAATATTGTTCTAAATTAAATTTTATATTCTATGTTTTCTTAATAAAATAAATTTCTGAGTAGAGGTGAACATTTTTTTTATACAGTAAATGTCCCAAATCGAGCTCAAATTCTTGCTATTCTCTTATTAATTTTTTTTTAGAATGCATAATTAAAAAAATATTTGCCAAAAACTGCTATTCGATAAGAGAAAACGTGTTACTTCCGGTCCAAATTTTGAATTTTTTTTAATCCAAATCGAGCTCAATTATTCTCTTAATAAATCTCTACTGAATGCATAATTTGAAAAATATCTGCAAAAAACTGCTCTTCGATAAAAGAACACGTGTTACTTCCGGTCCATATTTTTAAGTTTTTTTAATACAGAAATTGTTCCAAATCGAGCTCAATTATTCTCTTAATAAATCTCTATTGAATGCATAATTTGAAAAAATCTGCAGAAAATTGATATTCGATAAGAGAAAACGTGTTACTTCCGGTCCAAATTTTGAAAATTCTTTTATACAGAAATTGTCTCAAATCATGGTAAGAGTCCTGTTATTCACTTAATAAATCTCCATAAGATACATAATTTGCAAAATATTCGCAGAAAACTGATTTTCGATAAGAGAAAACGTGTTACTTCCGGTCCGAATATTGAAATTTTGTTTATAGGGAAATTGTCCCAAATCGAGCTCAAAGTCCTGTTATTCTCTTAATAAATCCAACATAATTTGAAAAATATTCGCAAAAAGTTGCTATTCGATAAGAGAAAACATGTTACTTCCGGTCCAAACTTTGAAAACTTTTTATACCGAAATTTTCCCCAATCGGAGTCGGACACCCGTTGTTCTCGTAATAAATATCTATAGAACGCATAATAATAAAAAATGTTTGGGAAAGACTGCTATGCGATAAAAGAAAACGTGTTACTTCCAGTCCGAATTTTAAGATTTTTTTAATACAGAAATTGTTCAAAATTGAGCTCATAGCCCTGCTATTCTCTTAATAAATCTCTTTAGCCGTTTTTCGATAAGATAAAAAGACCTACTTCCGCTAGGAATTTCGACAAATTTGTTTTAGAAAATATTTTTGAAATTTATTTCTTAATACTCATATTTTTTAGAAGTTTGTCTAAACTTAGTAGTTGACGAAATGTTAGTAAATTTTGATTCTTTTACTGAAGAAAAAAATTACTTACTTCCGGTTTACTAATTTTATTGAACATCTAATCGGATCTCGAGTTATATTATACTAATAAATATGAAGTTTGGTATTGATTTTGGCCGTTATCGTGGTCACATATACACAGTCAGACAGGCAGGCAGGCACACACACACACAGGGAGAGGGAGAGGGAGAGAGGGAGAGAGATAGAGAGAGAGAGAGAGAGAGAGAGAGAGAGAGAGAGAATGATGTTTCCACACACCACTCTTTCAGTGTCTGGATTTTGAAACGCGCAGAGCTATAAAACCTCGAGGTCCAATATTATCGTCATCACAATACTTCCTTTTAAAAAAAATGCATTTTTATTTTATATAGGTATGCATTTCTTTGGTAGATAGAAACCTACTGTGAATATTTCATCGATGTAGAAAATCTAATAACGAAAATATCGGGGGTGTATACCTCATAACAACGAAATATGTTTTCTCATCCCCAATGTCTCTGATTTTTTAAATTTCTTTCAGTGGATTTGTTCACGTCATCGATAGAAATCTACTGTGGAAATTGCATAGTGACACAAAAGCTAATAACGGAAAGAAGTGTATATCTCATAACAACAAAAATATTTTTTTTTTCATTATCGAGATCACTGAATTTTTAGAATATTTTGATTGGTAGAGGATCATGTGGTCATTGGCAATCTATAAATTTCCTTATCAATCAGTAAACACATTTATTGATTGAACGATTTGCCGCCTTCGCATTAAAATTTGTTTCTGGCATTTGTAGCTAACTTCACAACAGTTTTCTTATACGTAGTATATAAGAGAGTAAAACTGCATTTTTATTTAACCAAAGGCAAACAGTTTCACAGAAAAAATATTTTTATTATAAATCATCGGCTGTTACTTTAACTAATACATTTGATGTAGATATTAAAATTTTTCGACATGAAAAACATGAACCGTAAATGTATCTGGAAAATATAAGAATAGCATACAAAATTAATTTTCATTAGATAATTCAATCCTCGGTGAAAATAGCTTAAATAATAATGGAATAAAACCCATATATTATTGCACTTTCTTCTTTAATGGCGAAAGATGTGGCGTTGTTATAATATATTACCGAGATATCTTGCGCAAAATGTAGTTGTAAATCTCTACGTTTCGTTTTAAAGGATTTTTTAAAATGCTTCTGCCATGCATCATAGAGTCAAAAGTCGGTAAAAGATGTTAACATTTCTCTACATTTCTATTGTATAGAAATAGCTAGAATGTTAAATGACGGACATTTAATTTTTCTGTTTCCTGTTATTTTAATAACATACATATATGTTATATGAGTATTTTCCATTCTTTGTTTACCAGTGCTATAAGTAATGTTTAATATTTATTTTGAAATTGTATTTAATACGATTTATTCATCTCCCTTTCCAATTTTGCAACTCTGTTGGTTTCTAATGCATAAGTTCACTGCTGTTTCAAGAGCATTTTTTATCAAATTTTATAATACCAGTAAGTAATTTTCTTAAGAAAAATACCCATATATAAAAAAAAAATTGTGCACAGCCGCAGACACGTGTTTCAGGCTCGTTCGTAATCATCAGTACGGGTAGTCAAGGAAGAAGGTGAGATATCCTTGGAGATAGAAGCAATAAAAGTAATACCATTAGGAAGACAGACGGCTATTTGAAGCTTAAAATGTTGACGCAAAGTGAGCCGAAATGAATTCAAAGCACATGTTGATTTTAAACGTCTTTCACTGCTTTCTTAATCTATGTATCTGAAACTAAAGCAACTCGTCGTTTAACCTCTTATCATACAGTAATATCCATTTACATATACAAAATTAATACGTTCATCTGGTATAAATAGCATAAAATGTAATTAATTTATTACTTAAGTAAACAGTATACTTAATTGTTTCTCCTTTTCATCATTTCAATCAAAACAAAAACGCCATCGACACTAATTTAATCAACTTTATAGCTCCAGTAATAAAAAGTTAGTAATAGTGAACACTTAACTGAAGACAGTTTGTATATTTAACATAATAAAATTTATAATTTTATGATATTTCAATGTCTTCACAATTTCATATTGTTTCATAAAGTCTGGCATTTAAAATATCGTTTATATATTTAATGATAATAATGATAGTTACTGTTAGTTACCATACAAATGTTATCGAAAAAGTCAATGATATAAACAAAAATATAAAAATTGAAGAAAAAAACCATAAATTTAAAAGCAAGCAACTAACAGCGTAAAAGGGATAAAAATATAATAGTAATAAACAAACAATTCAGATGTGGAAATCTAACATATGCCTGTATTTTCAAAGAAAGCCACTAAAACAGTAATATCATTTAGAAATCAAGAACTTTTTAACTCTAATTTAAATTTCTCTTAAGGTAGAGTTTCGAAATTTTTAACGATTTTATTGAATAAACTTATAACCAAATACTGTGGGCTTGTCTTATAAAATGATAATTACCTCACCTCGCAGAATATTCATGGTGATCACCAACTCTTACAAGTTGCAGTAATATGCCGTTAATATGACTCTCCCAGTTGCATCTCGAATCGGTGATTGTACCTAAAAAGTTTGCATTGACTTTTTTATAATAATTTCTCGATCTGATAAATTAAAGTTGACAAACTTTGTTTTGCATACGCTTGTCGTCAGTAAATAATAAAGCTCTTTCTGAAAAACGTCATCACATATATTGTATACAAAAGTGAGTCAAGCACGGCTCCTTGAGGAACCACAGAAGTTTAAGACCATCAACATAAACTGTCCTGTACATAGAGTAAACTGTCCCCTTACATCTACTAATATAACTTCTGTTGTAATCGTCCATGATTAACACAATTAAATGTTTTACTCAATAAAGGCAGACATTCATTGCCTACATCGCTGTTTCTATAGATATTGTTTAATAGTTCAACTATTGGATACATTGTTGAAAGGCACTTTCTAAATTTGTATTGCTTTTCTTTCAAAATGCTACATCTGTTAAGAAATGATAACAACTAACATATCGGCAATTATCCATTCGAAAATCTTAGAGAATGTAGAAAGCAACGAGGTAGACCTGTAGTTCTGTATAAAAGTTTTATCGCCATTCTTATATATACCTAGGTATTATTTTGGCAAGCTTCAAGTCTTTCGGAAATACACCAAAGCTCAAGGAATTATTTATAATGAAAGTAAGTGGACAATAAATAGTTTACACATTTTTTGATAATTAAAGTAGAAATCTCATCATAATACTTGATTTTACTCGGCTAACTTGTGACGGTACCGTAAGATTCAAACATTTTACATTTTTAAAGATGAATAAAAATTGCTGTGTTAGAAACTGACTATAAATTTCGTTAAGTTGTTTATTTAAATGTATATTAACTTATGTCTAGGTTACGCATTATTTATATGAGAGAATATGTGTATTAAATTTAATAATAAGTACTCATCATAATTGATTATGTGTAGGATCAGTGGCGCCTAATTTTTATCACTATTCGAACGTGCAAATATGTGGGAACTGTAAGCTGAAGTAAAGAAGGATACCAGGGACAACCCTGAGAGCGAGGTAGTGGAGAAAAAAGTCGACAATAAACCTTCAAGAAGAGCAGTCGACAGCATACTAGACTGTCGTCTTGAGCCGCATAAATACTATACCAGTAAAGGAAGAAGGAAAGAAGACGATAATAAAAAAGGTACTTTAAAGTTATTAATATGCATGTGGTAAATAATCTAAAACTATAAAATTCGTCATAATTTAGAGACAAATCATAATAATATGTTAATTCAATATTATATTATTAGCATTGTATGTTTATTTCGAGCCTAATCTATTTTCTAATTTATATCTATATAATTGTATTTATATATATACGTAAAGGCAACTAAAAACAAATAGTATATAATGTGTTATTTTTGTAGAGACAGCAATAGTTAAATAGTTGCAAGTAATCTGTCAATATTGAATTAATTCTGAAGCTATTATCATTGTGTGTTCATTTTCACTGAATTTAATGTTATTTTGTCCTTGTTGTCTGTATTCGTATTGTCGGATGCAAGTGTACTTAATTAGAATACCTTTGTTTTCTTTGTTTGTGCTAGTTAAAGTCCGAGAATTATTTTTTGATCTCTCTACATGACTCGTCCTGAGATAAAAAAAAAAGATGAGCTAGCTGGGGAAAATTATTTAATTTCATTTTATCTTGGAATATAAAAGAGTAATATTGAAATTCATAGTTATGAGCATTAAAAATATCAGAATGTGATCGGTATAAACTGCTCTCTCTACCTCAGTTTCAAGAAGGATATTAAAATCAATCATCGAAATTTCTATATGGTATTTATTTGATTGGTTTTGTGACAGGCCACAGGAAATATTCGTAAAGTGCACATTCAAATAGTCTGATGATACAACAAATTATTTTATTATTTCGTGTTATTTTCATTTTCTTTCCATCACAAGTCATTTTGTTTTAGTTATTTGAATTTAATATTTATTATTTTTTATTTTAAAAGAGTTTTTTTAATTGTTTAATTGAATTTAGCAAATTATTCCTAAAGCGAATAATAATTCCTATGATATACAGGGTTACTCATTAGTGCGTCAAAGTCCAATATAGGCATTATTAAATATGTAGTACTGAGGAAATATATTTTATAAAAAGTGGCAAAGTAACAAAAAACACACATTTTGAAAATAATTTGAATTATACAGGGAGACGCGTTAAAATGGCCCACAGTCGAATTTGTTTTTAAATGAAACACCCTGTATATCTTCTGTTTTTCCTTATTTACTCTAATTTGTGTTTTCATCGTTATCTGGTGTTTTGGTTTTGGATGACGCATTGTTGAGTTATTAATGAAAATTATAAAAAAATGGTCGCGACAATGTTCATCATAATAATTCTATGCGGTAGTATTACGATTATCTAAGAAGGAAATTATTTAGTAAACATGCAGCCAAGGGATGTGTTGAACTTACAAAATAATGAAACATTCATTTTATTATAGAGGGTGTTCGTTACGATGCAATCAATTTGGCTATCGTGAAAGAGCGTTTACTGATTTTTTTCAAATGGGACACCCTATATTATTAAATTTTTGGAATGATGCGTTAATTGTGCTTAATTTTTGTTAATAATGTGCTATACCCAAACCCAATAATTTCGGAGTTATTTTAGTTTTTCATTACAAACCGCCAAATTATTTGTTTTCGGTTCGATTTAGTGTACTGGGTAAACGATTTGACAAACAAAAACAAATAAACGACTAAAAGTATCAATCTGTAATTTTGTTAGAAGCAATATTTATAATAAATTTTCAAAGTGACCCCCATTTTGAATAGAACACATTTGCAGCCTTAACAGAGAGGACCTATTTACGTGTTGCAACTTCTCAGAGGAAACTGTTTAAAAAGTACATATTATACATTGCCTCATATCGTCTGCTGTAGTTGGAGGTGTCTGGTATACAATATTTTTTATGTACCCCCATAGAAAAAAAAAGTTTGGTCAAATCTGGCGATCTTGGTGGCCAACTAATGGGACCACCACGGCCGATATATCTACCTTCGAATTCTTGATTCAAATAGTGTCGAACATCTAGTGCAAAATGTGCTGGAGCATCGTCGTGCTGAAGCCACATACTTTTCTCTTAGAATTGGAAGAACGTTTTGCAGAAGCTGAGGCAAGAAATTCAAAAATTGCGCACCTTTTAAATGTCCGTGAAAGAAATGTGGTCCATTTATAAAGCTGCCCATAATACCAGCCCAAACATTTATAGTCCATTGCCTCTACTTATCAATCGCTTTAATATTCTTGGGTTGTCTATTGCATAATGATGAAGATTATGACGGTTTCGGCTACCACTCTGAGTAAAGGTCGATTCGTCAGTAAATAATAGCTTTTGGAAGAAGTTAGGTATTATCCTTTCAATTTCTAATCACCATTCGCAAAACGTTCTTCTAGTCTCTAAATCAGGCCCCAACAGTTCTTGATGAAAGGAAATACTGTAGTGATGTTATATACCGAGGTCGTCATATTTTAATTTCTGATAGGAAAGTAGTAAGTGGAAAAGAGCGCGACGAATTAAACTAAAGATAGACATAAGCGAGGCTGCCACACTGGACATTTGTAAGGCGTGGGGGTCCCCCGCCACTCCGTTGCTCTCCCTCCACTGTTAGCAAGCAGGCATCGCTGCATAGGATAAGATCATCTTTTGCATATGATAGAAGTGCAAACCGAAATTAAAATTTGACGCTTACGGTATATATTTATTTTAATCTTGCTAACAGTAGATCGTGGTATATTAGTTACTGTTGATATTTTGGTCGAACTAGTAGAGGTCTCCTCAATTACTGATTACAAGACTTTTAATTTATCTTCGTCACTTGTCCTCATTATCCTTTCACGCTTTTCGTAACTCATATTTCCTGTTGTATTGAATCTTTCCTTAAGTCTTTCCAACTTGTAACTGAAGGTTGCCCTCTCTCAGGATATCTTTGCGCATATATTCGCTTGGTTAATAGACAATCCTTTTGGGCAGATCACATAATGAAAATCATGTCAACGAGTTCGTTGCTTTCAAACTGCATATTGACTTAACTAAAAACCGTAATAATAATATGTGGCAAACAACAAATATACAAGAAAAGTACATACCTACCCAATAATCCAATCAATAAATAACACAATAACAATATTAAACGCAGAAACTTACGAAATCACTAATATTACACCTAATTAACAGCAATAATTAAGATTTTAATTTTTGATGTTTGTTGACGTTTATTTGTATTTGTTTGTCAAATCGTTTAGCCAGTTCACTAAATCGAACAGAAAACAAATAATTTAGCGGCTTGTAATGAAAAATTAAAAATAACTCCGAAATTATTGGATTTGGGTATAGGCCATTATCAACAAAAATTAAGCGCAATTAACGCATCATTCCAAAATTTAATAATAGACGGAGTGTTCCATTTGAAAAAAATCAGTAACCGCTCATTGATGATAGCCAAATTGACTGCATCGTAACAAACACCCCGTATAATAAAATTAAAAGTTTGACTATTGTGTTGGTTCAACACATCCCTTGGCTGCATAATTACTAAATAATTTTGTCTTAGATAATCGTAATACTACCGCATAGAATTACTATGGTAAACATTGTCGCGACCATTTTTTTATAATTTTCGTTAATAACTGTGCAATCATCATCCAAAACCAAAAGGCCAGATATCGATGAAAACACAAATTAAAGTAGGTAAGGAAAAACAAAAGATATACAGGGTGTTTCATTTTAAAAAAAATTCGGATGTGTACCATTTTAACGCGTCACCCTGTATAATTCAAATTATTTTCAAAATGTGTGTTTTTGTTACTGTGCCACTTTTCATAAAATAAATTTCTTCAGTACTATTTAATAACGCCTATATTGGACTTTGACGCACTAATGAGCATCTCTGTATATATTTTCAACTTTAATTTTTACTTCTTTGAGAATTCTTATTAGTTAACCCTGGGCAAGATATAAAGTTAGTATGCAACGTCTAAAAATTATAACATTAGTTTTAGATTCATTCATATGCAAGTTATTACTAGCAAACGAGTTTTTAAAGGTTTCTTATTATAATGGACGATATATTCAGTACTTGTTCCGTCATATAAAAATATAAATAAACCTTGAAATTACAAGCTCAATGATTCCTCATATTTCCCTCGCAACATATTCCGTGTTTGCTTAATTTAGCGAACACATAAATATGTGGACTACTGCTCTCTTGCTATGCACATTGTGGCCAGAGACATTTCGGCTCCCTAAATCGTTCGATGACTAATGGTCTGCTTTCATTTTAAACGTTCCGGAGTTCGATTTAATACTATTGCAATGGTACAGACCTATTGTATTTACAGAGATAAAAGCAATGTACATATATGTATATCATATACGTATTTACTATTCGGAATTATACATACAGGTACATATGTAAATGTTACATCTGTTGTGTACCCACATATCTGCGTACGTATATATGCTCCACGTGAGTGGATACAATAAACTAGCAGAGCAAATGTGAAAGATATATGGGTATTCGAATCATTGCGTCCTCGTTGTTTCATTTAACGCTCATTGTGTTAGCATGAGTTAATTAATTTGAATAGCTAATATGAACCATTGATTACATTTGACATTTTTTTTTCAATTAAAGTCTGTTCCAGCATAATTTCTACGGAATAAATTACATTCTCGATTACGTATGTTAATAAAGCTAAACATATAACTTCGTATTCCTCTTATTACTTTAGTAACCTCAATTACAACAATGCTTTGATGTGTTTCTCTATAATCGCATTGCCTTAGTAATTTCTAGGCAACTTTGTAATTCTAGGTTAAGAAGACTGATCACTAAAGTATCATTCATATCGTACACAAATATATTAATATATTTACAATATTTAGTCTTAGGTAGCACGATAAAAATTAAATTTAACTATTTTATGTAACTTAATATAGGGATGTTAGTTATTTTACGCAATTCTAATCTTATTATTGTTTAACATGTGTTTGCCATTCTAAGTAATGTGTATCTGGTTGGATCGCTTTGACATGGCGTAAAATTTGAGATGTAAAATTTTATACGTCAAGTAATATAACATTGAAAAAAGACATCAAAACTCTATAAATAGTAATATTCATTAATCTTTTGACCGTGGTCATAATTATCTTTTGATATTTAATCTAATTGTCATAAAAATAATACAAATTTGTCAACAATGGTTTTCTACTAAACAGAATAGCCATGTATTAAATAATATATAAGAATAGAAAAATAATATTTCATAACTTTATTTATAATATTCAATTGTTAACTGGCTTTTATGTAATCATTTTTACTAGCGGAAGCTATACACCCTTAGGTGTTAACTAATTAACTTAATTTTATTGTTCTGAAATAATTCTGGTCGATTGAATTTTGTAGTGGCATTCATCGTTGCTTCTAGTTAGTAGTTTTGAACATGTCGGTTGCCCAAACGATTCAAGTATAGCCTATTTTTTCTTATATGTTATATAGAAATTCCGTCTTTTATTGTTGTCATGACTATTTAAAAAAAAATAGTGAAAACATTCCAAAAGTAGTTTTAAGAACACATTGTCGAACATACAGAAGTAGCCAAAAGACACAAAATACCAGATTAATATAGATTAAATATCAAACCTACAAAAATATTATATAAATAAAGAAATTAGAAAGAGAACAAATACTTGCTATTTAAGTAGTAACCTTATTTATAATTCTGTAATATTCTTGACAGATACTGTTTTGTATGATCAACATAAGCACCTCCACACTGTATAAAACATTGTATTCAACCATGTATACTAAGGGAACTGAATCGTTCAATTTTGTGTGAATAATTTGGGCCTTCAAGTTACCAGCTTGGTAATATTGTAACATGGAGATAAACGGCATATGTAAGGTAAACTAAACAACATCAGTCGCCCCACCCACAAAAAAATCTATAGATACTTTATCATTGTTGTTGTATAAGACACTATTCATAAAACGGCGGGGGAAAAATTTTTCTGACAGAATGTTACTTATCAAATCGCAATTCTTTTTATTATACATTGCCTAACATTCTAATTACCTTATTTTTTAATTCTAGAAAAGTGTTGCGTTTATAGTGAACACTGTGTTTTGATTTATAATTCAGAATCCTAACCAAGCTTATTATCTTTTATATAGGGTCCGGCAACGAAGCGGGGACGGAAGATTACATGCTTATTTGAAAGTTAGTCAAACATTTTGTCATCGGATATTCTTGCGCGCCATCAAGCGCACGTTTTATAAATATTTTGGTTTATACAAGGTGTTCCAGATGGAAATGCCAGACTAAAGTTGCTTTTTTTTTAATGGAACAGCCTGTATATTAATAGATAAAATAATCCGCGCTTGAAAGCTGGTTAAATCGATATAATGCTGTATGGGTCTAAAGTTGATAGTTTCTGTGTTAATAATTATTTTCCTTGATAAATTAATACATTTCAGTAGGCTATTCTGCGTAAGGAAAAACAATAGATCCGAAACCAAGAGAATAGAATATTTTTTTACTGGTATTGAGTTTCGTTGCTACGTGAAATAAATTCTGTAACTGCTCGCGTTAACAGAGTGTTCACAATTTCGCAAAATCGAAGAAATCTCGTAATTTTGAAATTTAACACCCGTATATCAGTTTATTTTGAATTGTTTATTAAATTTCATGTCAGAAACATGTAAGACGTTAATACTTTAAAAGTGACTATTACAGAGTTATTGTCGTTTTTTGATAAGCTTTTGTTAGTTTTTGCAAAAAAGTCAATTTTTCAAATAGAACAACCTGTATATTATTTCATTTTTGAATTTCTTATTAAATTTCACATCAAAAACATGTAAGACGTTAATACTTTAAAAGTGACTATTACTGAGCTTTGTCGCTTTTTGATATAATTTTGTCAGTTTTGTGGTTTTAATTAATATAGTATAGTACTGACAAAATTATATCGAAAAACGACGATAGCTCAGTAATAGTCACTTTTAAAGTATTAACGTCTTACACGTTTTTGATGTGAAATTTAATAAGAAATTCAAAAATAAACTGATATACAGGCTGTTCCATTTAAAAATTACGAGATTTCTTCGATTTTGCGAAATTGTGAACAATCTGTATAACGCGAACAGTTACAGAATTTATTTCACGTAGCAACAAAACTCAATACTAGTAAAAAATATTCTATTCTATTGGTTTCGGATCTTTTGTTTTTCCTTATGCAGAATAGCCTACTGAAATGTATTAATTTTTCAAGTAAAATAATTATTAACACAGAAACTATCAACTTTAGACCCATACAGCAATATATCGATGTAACCAGCTTTCAAGAGCGGATCATTTTATCTATTAATATACAGGCTGTTCCATTTTAAAAAAAAGCAACTTTAATCCGGCATTTCCATCTGGAATACCCTGTATAAACCAAAATATTTTTGAAACGTGCGCTTGATGGCGCGCAAGCATATCCGTTGACTAAATATTTGACTAACTTTCAAATAGCATGTAATCTTCCGTCCCCGCTTCGTTGCCGGACTCTGTATACCAGTCCGTTACTTTCACTAATTTACGGGGAGTCCAAAGAATGTATTTTAAATTTTGTTCCACCTCTAATATAAATTGTATACTCTCATATATATTGTCAAAATATTCTAATATATTATCGTTCTCGCTCAAAGGCACAGCTAAGATTACATCATCAAAATAGCATTAAATAAGTGAAGTGATAAATTACAACAAAACAATAATTTTATTCAAAATATCATTCATTACATAGTTGGATAATACCGGTGAAACGTGGTTCCCCATAGTAATATCAAAACACTGTCTACATGACATGTTTATTACAAGCTCTTCCCATTAATATCAATAACGTTTTTGGTGTTGCTTTATTTTATAATGCATGTTATATTTATTCTTTCTTTCTAAACTTATGATCCACCCCGTATTATTGTTCCTTGTAATCTACTCTACTATATTGGGACACTTAGCATATTATGTATGTAGGTATATTCGACCATCAACATCAGCAACTTTAATACGCCGACAAGCTACCAGCTATACAGGGCTAGTTTTAAACAGCGTCATTAAAAAAATGGGGTGAAAGGAAAATATGAGTAATGCCGTACAAAAAAAAATCGTTGTCCAATATGCACGCAATGACGAGAAATTGATTTTTCTTTCCTCGAGTCCGAGCCTGTCGCAGTTAATATACAAACATATTAATTTTCATATAGAGGAATTTAAGTTTCAAAATAATATACATTTATTTACCGAAAAAAGAAAACATAATAATGCACCGAGGTAGTCGACCTTTTCTACATAAAGGCGTGCTGTTCACAAAACAAAACAAAACATCGCCATAGTAAATCTTTTCAATTGCCATTCATTTCTAACAATGGTTGTAACTATTTGCATTTTATCGTTTTTTTGGAATAACCTAAAAACTGGAATTACTAGCGGTATTTACGTAAATGCGTATAGGATAAACAAAGTTTTGGACCGACTTTAACTACATTTTGACTGTAAAAAGTTAGAAATTTTTGATGAGTTATAAATATATTTTTTTTTTATTTCCAGTTAGTCATTTATTTATAAGTATTCTTCAGATTCGCATAGCCTGGTACCTATTTAGCGGTAATTCTGTATATTTTATGTCCCAATAAATTATGTGAAAATCACTTAAATACTTTCCCATGTGACAATTGAGAGATCGCGTTTATTGTATAATTAGTTTGCAGTCGACGGTTCTATGATATAATGTGCACATTTCGTTATTATCGAGAAAGATAATTCCGTTGTGATCGGAGGACTGCTTATAATTTAGAGAAATGTATGAAATCTTTATTTGAGTCGATAGAACGATCTATATAATTCAATGTTTAAAGATGATTTCATGTAAATGTTGACCGCGGCTACGCCTCAAATGGTTCATACGCTGGGTCCAATTTTGGCATACTCTCTCCAACATATTGGCCGGTATCTCATGAATAAATTCTTCAATATTGGCTTCCAGTGCGTCAACCGTTGCGGGCTTGTCTCTATAAACATGAGCCTTAACATAGCCCCACAAAAAATTATCGAAAAGGCGTTAAATCGCACGATCTAGGTGGCCAATTGACCGGCCCCAAACGTGAAATAAACTGTTCACCGAACTCGCCTCTCAATTGGGCCATTGTTTCGCGTGCTGTGTGGCACGTGGCACCGTCTTGTTGAAACCACATGTCGGCCAAATCCAGCTCTTCCATTTTGGGCAAAAAAAAATTTTGTAATCATCGCACGGTAGCGCTCGCCATTCACAGTAACGTTCCTGCCTTCGTCGTCTTTGAAAAAGTAAGGTCCAATGATGCCACCGGCCCATAATCCACACCAAATAGAGCATTTTTCGGGATGCATTGGCAATTCTTGCAATTCTTCTGGCTGCTCTTCACACCAAATACGGCAATTTTGCTTGTTCACGTATCCATTCAAGCAGAAATGAGCTCCGTCGCTGAACACAATTTTCCGATAAAAAAGTGGATCTTCATCGAACTTTGCCAGCGCCCATTCACCAAAAGTTAGCCGTTGCGGTAGGTCATATGGCTTCAATTCTTGCAGCAGCTGTATTTCAAAAGGTTTTACACCCAAATCCTTCCGCAAAATTTTCCACGTAGTGGAGTAACAGAGGCCCAATTGCTGCGAACGGCGCCGAATCGATAAGTCACAGCCATCAACAACACTGGCGGATACAGCTGCGATATTTTCCTCTGTCCGCACTCTACGTATGTGTGTTGGTGGTTTAATGTCCAATAATGTAAATTTGATGCGAAATTTAGTCACAGGATTCCGAATAGCCGCCTCAGAAAGTCGCCCAAACTGACCATAAAATGGAAGAAGTGCACGATACACTTTCTTAACCGAGCAAGAATTTTGATAATAAAATTCAATAATCTGCAAGCGTTGTTCGTTTGTAAGTCGATTCATGGTTTTATTTTAGACCAAACAGAACATGTTTGACAGTAACATGTTACACGAAAACAGCTGAGCTGCCAAAAACAGTGTTGCCAAAAAGAAAGTTGGTAAAAATTCACCCATTATTTTCGTGCGAAATATTTATTTGTTTAACTTGTTTACTCTAATATTGATTTATTATTCCCCACACCGCTTTGGTTTATTGTTCTACATTAAGATCTTCTGTGCTTAACGTCTTTTTGCTAACTGAATTAAGTTGCTGCGCATCCTTTTTTCCATCCTGTACATTCGCACAAGTTTACTATCACTAGATTGTTTTTGAAGGATGTACATGTTTCCCATCCTATCCCCCTCCCTGTCCAGCAGATAGGACCTCAGTCCACTCCTACAATATCATTTATGAGCTACAGCAATAAAGTTTATTGTTATTATTAATTTAAATTCGACGTTATGTCAGATCTTAAGCAATGCTTTATGCAATAATTAATGTGTTCAGTTACATAGTGCTTCACATACTTATCACCTAACTAATAATATAGATAATATAGATCCCGCATAACTCTCCAATACCACGTACGGTTATAAATCGCAATTTACTGAAGAGATTTTCAATACGTAATTTATGAACAGAAGATAATTGATGGATCAGCATTAGCATCTTTCAAAATCACTCTAAATAACAAATTTCTTCCGACCCATGTGAATAGCGCATGAATAAATAATAGATAGAACGTGCCATTAAGATCATCAAGTTGTGGAAGGGATGGCGATAGATGAAGCGGGGGCAGTACACAATTTCACGGAAAACTTTTCCCCCTGTAAGTACACATTTAACCAGACCGTACAGAAGTTGGGGTTTTGACTTTGCGCTCCTCAGCGGTAAATCAAACAGAAAGTGTTTCCTTGATAAAGCTTTAATTCCTCCCTGAAAGTTTTATAGTTTACAAAGTTCCCGCACGGCACCTCAATATCCATTAGATTTAAAAACAAGCATGAATAATAGAGCATCCCGTGGCATTTATAATTCACGAATATCGTTTCTTGTAAGGCCCCTGAAGGTCTTAAAACGCGATTGTTTATTCGCTGGAAATTCCATGCGACGACATGGTAGAGTAGTAAGAAGAGCCTCTTAGCTCTCTACCTGACACAGCGTGCTTTTAGTCGTCGATTCACTGAAGGGCCTCTAATGTATAAAGCGTATACTAGTTGTTATAAGTGTCAGTAAACTGTCATATTCTTCACTGTATGATTCGTTTAAAATAGAGAACTGTTTCGAGAATGCTTAAAGAGACGGTTTTAAGAAAATTGCAATGTACGCAAAATACAAGAGATAATTTACCTAATATGAATAATGTTACAAAAATTTGAATTTCCTGGTATTAGCGGCCTTGTTTATCACATTAATTGTCCATAGTTAAAATAAAACATAACAATAAAAAAATGTAACATGTATTTTGAGCTTTTCAACTTTCTACTTCTGCTCTTAGTTTATATTTAGTAATACTTAATGCTAACTCATCCTATGACATGTTTTCTAATATTGTTAATATTGTTTCAAATGATTTTAGCATGGCAAGTAATAAATTACATACTAAATCCTGTTCCTTGCATTTCGCTCTGCAAAAAATGCTTCTTAATATCTATCTTCTTTAAACTGCATAGTCATTAATTTACTTTTCAACATTAACTGTCCTGGTATTCCTTTCTTTTCACATCTTTCTTCAAGCACATTCCACATTTTATATGCAGTATCTACATCTCCCAACATACTTATTTGGTCATCGCCTATTTACTATACGATTAGTGACTTGCATTTAACGTCATCCTTTTTTGCTTTCATTTTTGTTTTTACCTTCTGGATAATTTTGTTCCTTTAACTATTATTTAATGCATTCCACAATTTCTTTATCTGCTAATAAAATATTCAATCCATACTTCCATGTGTGATAATTGTTTGAATTCAAATTTTCAATATTCAAATTGTTATTGATCGTAGCGTCAGCCATCTTATTTTTCTTCGTTTTGTACTTTTTCAAAATGTTGTATTTATACGGCTTTTAAATACATCTGGTACCTATAACGTAATTATTTTATATAATTTTTATTTAACACATATACTATTCATTTACATCATTTATAATACATTTATCAATTCTAAAACAACTGTCCAACATTCTGTTAACGTTCAACGTTCTCTAGTCACTGCTGCCAACCTTCTTCATGGTAGTGTACCACACAACATAAACCTTACATAGGCGGTTACAATACATAAAATTGAATGCTACTGGCTTTAACTTTTTACTAACAGTGAGAAAAAAAAATAAGAGAATGGAAAAAAAAGAATTTTAATGTAGTAATAACTTGGTGTGCGTCTCCTGGATAGTAATCTACGTCTGGTATGAATGGTTCCGGGAAGGTGGTGTTGATCTTGATATTCTCGTACAATAACAGGTGCGCGTAATTTCCTTTATTCACTCTACTTATTTTCTTCCTTATTTCTGGAAATTTGATGTAGCTATTTTTCAATAGGTGACTGTCAATGTCTCGACGGCCTACTTCTCCAGGTGCAGGAATGAGGTAGATCTGCTATGCTCGGCCTCGCTGGGATGAGCCTTTTACTTTCTTATACGTAGTATAAGGAAGTATTGTGATGATGAAAATTTTCGACCTCGAGATTTTTGCAGATGTCCACGTTTTGAAGTCCCTTGATACCGAAAAAGTGGTTTTCAAAAAATATCTGTGTGTCTGTCTGTCTATGACCACGATAGCGGTCACACCGCTATAGCTATCAACTCCAAATTTTGTATATAATCTCCCTCTTGAGATCTGATTAGTTTTTCAGTAAAATCGGTAGACCGGAGAAAGAAGGAGGTAGCAGTGAAAAAGTCGAATTTTGCCCATATTTCGTCAACTACTAAGTTTAAACAAATTTATAAAGAATTCATATGTACTTACAATTAAGTTTGAGACAAATTGTCTTAAAAAATTTTTTCGAAATTCCAACTGAAGTAGGTCTTTTACTCTTATCGAAAATCAGTTTTTTGCGAATATCTCGCAAGTCATGGCTTTTATACAAGTACGTTACGAGTATAAAAGTATTTAGAAAATAATTTTCAATATCTTTTGTATAAGAGAAATTTCAAAATTCAGGCCGGAAGTACCACCTTTACTCTTATTGAATAGCCATTTTTTGCAAATATGTCGTAAGTTATGCATTCTATATATATTTATCAAGAGTGCAAAAGTATTTCGAACTGTATTTGCAATATTTTTTGTATATATGAAATTTTAAAACTCGGACCGGAAGTAGCACTTTTACTCTAAGCGAGTAACACTTTTTTGATAATATCTTGCAAAGTATGCATTCTATAGCGATTTATTAAGAGAATGAAAGTACTTAGAATAGGATTTTGAATAAGTTTTGTTTAAAAGAATTCTTAAAATTGTATAGTTTGAAACGCTCATACGTTTAAGAAAGTCGTGTGGTGGACACACCTCATTTTTTGTCTTAAAATAAAGGTGAGGTTGTTTTGTTTAATTTTTTTAGATGATTGTTCTTTATAGGACTTTATAAAGATTTTTAGAGTTCATCTGTTAGGGTCTAGCTCTGAAAAAAAGTCAGATTTTATCTATGGTTTCTCCCATTGTTTTTATATATATTTTTTTCAGGGGCACGTTTCTGGTGGAAAGTGTTGCTTCTCATTGGTAAATATGAACTTTCAAATGTATAACAGTAATATTGATAATTCTGTTATATGTTGCATTGGAAAATTGGGACTAATGATATTGACAAATTTTAAATAATTTTAAGAGTGATTTTGGTGCCTGTTAAGGTGTGCTTATTATTAGTGATTATTAGTGATTTATTGGTCTAGCTGATTGCTGTTACCCTTCGTTTACGCGACTGATGTTTATTGCTTATTGATATGCGCTTTTAGATTTTGGTGCCTGTTAAGGTGTGCTTATTATTAGTGATTAATTATTAGTGATTTATTGGTCTAGCTGATTGCTGTTACCCTTCGTTTACGCGACTGATGTTTATTGCTTATTGATATGCGCTTTTAGATAGACCGTTGACATATACAGTTCGGCATTTTTTTTATATTTAAAAATCTTGTAAACATTAATGAATTTTGAAACTAGGTATATAAATATTGGTTTAAAATACAAGGAGGAGGAAAATTTCTTGCAGAAGTTGCATTTTTGTTTGGAAAATTTTAGAAAAGTAAAGCTGTGTATATTATGCTAAATTTGCTGGAAGTTAGCCGATAATTTTCAACTCACAAATTTTGTATGAAGCATAAAATCTGCCCATGGAACGAACATGACGTTTATGATGTTCCATATCTCCTGTTTAGCATTCATACCCGCCTACACTCAGAATTTGTTATACATATATACGTAGGAACAAAAAAAGAACCTATCAAATATGTATAAATTTAATATTAAATTATCTACATTTTCCGACGTATCAAACGTTTATCTTGTTTCCTGCGACCACTCTACCGCAAGATCCATTCGAGATAATCCCGAACATTTCTCTTTTGTTCCAAAAGAACGAATCGATACAAATCAGGTCGTGGTCTCCCTGTATGGGTTCAATATTCACTGGAAAACGAAAGTGGTCAGAAATGTAAAAAAATGCAAATCCTAACGTTCTTTATATAAGCATTTAGTACTAGCTGATGAATGCTAAATTTGTATCTATTTGATGATTTTCCGTAACTTGTTTGTGATGGCGTGTTATTGTTTGTTTGAGTAATGTAGGTTTCGTATAATTTAGAATATATTAACATAAGTACAGCGGTACAGAACATACAAAGGCCATGAATGTTTCTCTAGAACTGTTTTAGTACGGCGATACTTTATTGCTCGTCCTTGAGGTTCCAGGAAAATGTTGTTGATTATTTAATAGAATAGTTTCTACACTTATGAAAATATTAATAGTAAACATAGTAATAGCTATAATACAGACATATTCTGTTGGTTCATGATGAAAAAACTAATATTAAAATATTCCATTTATTAATTAAAGTATGCGAAGGCTTAACGATCGTTAAATAATAATATTGCTTTCCAAAATCGATTTAGTTCCCTTACTCCAAAGTAAAAGATAATGCAAGTGATTGTCAGTTTATTACACAGACTGTCTCCAAAAAAAAAGACCATCCAATAATTCCTTATTTATTTAATGATCTATACATCAAATTAAATGGTTGCGAATATGCTACTAAATAAACTAATAAAATCATGTATAGCCCTAGTGGCTTTAAGTCTAAACTGTCAAATTCTTTTTCAAATTCGAATTTATACATTTTTTTTTACAATTACCAGGACTGCCATCTGCCATGATTTATTATTATACGTCTGAGGTGCAACTTTAGTTTTACGCTCTCCGCATTCACTTTGCAATTTAATTAGTTAAGAATCTGTATCGGGCTGCTCTACTCATGTTTCGTGTGGACTCATCTGTAGTTATTTTTGTGTTGATTTTATTGACTGCTAGAAGTTTGTCTTTAAAATAAAATTATCCACGTGCTGTCATATAACATTTTTATTATTAAATTCTTGAAATTCTTTTACTGTTAAATTCATGACATTTCAAATGTTCTTTAGGAAGCCTTACTTCCCCTATTTCTTTATACTCTTTAATTATGCTGTATATTAAGAAGAGAGAAAAAGTGTATACATGGAACGACCAGGAAAATAAAATAAAATATGACGAAAAATTGAGGTACGGGCACCACAGAACTTTCTTATACGTATGTGCGCTTTGAAATGTGTATACAGAAGTTGCTCTAAATTAAACTTTAAATTCTGTATTCCTTAATAAAATAAACCTCTGAGTAAAAGTATTACCTCCGGTCCAAATTTTGAAAATTTTTGTGTACATAAATTATACCAAACCCAGCTCAAAGTACTTTTATTTTCTTAATAAACCTCCATAAAAGCATAATTCAAGATATATTTGCAAAAAACTGCTATTTGATAAGAGTAAAGGTATTTCTTCCGATCCTAATTTTGAAATTTTTTATATACAAAATTTGTTCCAACTCGAGCTCTAAATACTTTTCTATTTCAGATAAATCTCTATAAAATGCATAATTTGCGACATATTTGCAAAATCCCGTTTTTCGATAATAAAAAACCTACTTCCGCTATGAATTTCGAAAATTATCTTTAAAAATTCTTATTAAAATTCACTTTTTAATCCATTTGTATTCTTTAGAAATTCATCTAAGCTTACTTTAGTTGACGAGATATTAGTCCAGGAATTTTAGCACCAAAAACGGGGTTCGCTCCGCAAAAAATCCTATCACTTGATTTTTTGATTGGATTATATCAGAGGGTGTCCCCTAAGTATAAAACCAAATTTGTGTGTCGAGAACCGCGAGCGTTAGCCGCCATCTTGAAAAACGCGTTTTTCCAAATATCTCGAAAACGGTGAGTTTTACGTTAAAAATTATAAGGACCGTTTTTATAGAGGATAACATTTTACGTCTTTTTTGTTGGAAATTTTTTTCCCTATTGTCCATATTTACCAAGATATAGTCGATTGAAGAAAACGATTTTTTGTTTTTGGAAAATATCTCGATAATTTTTGGAAATACAAAAAAAAATTTGATTATCGAAGTTGTAGAGCATAATATTTTCTACAATTTTTGTATGAATTTTTTTTTGTTCAATCGACAGTTGCTGAGTTATAGCGCATTGAACGTTGCCGTCAGGTCTAGTAGCTCGGAACACCAAGCTGAACTTATCCATTCTACCAACGACGCAGGATACAGCCCGTTGCCATTCCTTCAGGGTGAATCATCAGGTCCAAAGTTGGCAGGGATTTCACCATGACCCGGAAGAATGGGGCTGGAAGCGCACTACGGATCGCTTATCACCGATCACAATGAAAAAAGCTCCCGCGCCGCAAAATTTGCTACAAATAATATCCTGCAAATGCAAGACAAATTGCGGAGCCGCCTGCGGATGCCGGAAGAGTGGCTTAAAATGTTCCGTTATCTGTTCAAACTGTAGTGGCCAAACATGCGATAACGCAATCCCTACAGTGGACGATAGCGACGAAGAGAATACCCACAATGAATCGTTTTTTGATCCTTTGACTATTAATGACTCGAACATGGAAGAGCAACATTCGCGAATCATCGAAAATCGCCCTTCCTGTTCTAAACAAAGGAAATTGTTTTAAACCAATCATCGAAGTTTGAAATTTTGCAACAAAAATTTTTTATTAATAAAAATGTTTCACTCCTCCAGTGTAGATTAATCTGTGAAAAACGGTCTCTAGAAGCCAAAGATGTTCAAAATTCGTGTTAAATCATAATCTAAAATAATTTAATAATTTTAGATTAATTATTATAACGAATAATGCATGCAGTAGATGAATACATTTTCATGTCTTTCTCAAACGATTCGTCAGACAGTTTTTATTGCGCAAACTTTTCTCCTATAGTCCATAACCCTCCTATTCATGAAAAATATTATTTTTAGCGTCTCTATTATAAAATTCTTCGATTACACTTGTTCTTGGCATGCTAGAGTAACGTATTAATTAATCGCTGTTTTCCTAGACCTGACGGCAACGTTCAATGCGCTATAACTTAGCAACTATCGATTGAACAAAAACAAGTTTCCTACAAAAATTGTAGAAAATGTTATGCTCTACAATTTCGAGAATCACATTTATTTTTGTATTTCCAAAAATTATCGAGATATTTTTAAAAACCGAAAATCGTTTTCTTCAATCGACTATATCTTGGCAAATATTGACAATAGGGAAAAAAGTTTCAAAGAAAAAAGACGGAAAATATTATCTTCTACAAAAAAGGTCCTCACAATTTTTAACGTAAAACTCACCGTTTTCGAGATATTTGCAAAAAGGCTTTTTTCGAGATGGCGGCTAACGCTCGCGGTTTTGGACGACACAAATTTGGTTTTATACTTAGGGGACACCCTCTGACATAATCCAATCGAAAAATCAAGTGATAGGATTTTTTGCGGAGCGAATATCTAAAAATCCTGGACTATATTAGTAAATTTTGATCTTTTCGCCGAAGTAAAATGAGAAGAAAAAACAAATCGATTTGAAAGCGAAACGGAAAGATAGAAATAGAAAAAGAAAACACAACTCAAGAAAGTTTTATCAATGTGTAAATAAATAAAGAACACCTGTACAGAAGCAAGAAATATCAAAAATAAATTCGCAAAGACAGCGGAAAGCACAGGAGAGGTAAATGAAATATGGAAAGATTTCTTTAAAGATTCTCAATAAAGAAGAAAATGGGACTGTAGAAGCAGTAGAACCTGAAATTGACCTGGAGAAACCTAACTTAAAAGAAATAAAGAATATAACAAGAAATAATAAAAATGTAAAGATATCTAGAGATGACAACATAAACATCGAAATGATAAAATATGGAGGAGAAATATTGCAGAAAGAAATTTATATACTGAGTGGTGCAAACGGATCACGGAAGAACAAAGAAATTTTATGCCAACAGGGGGATTCATTGTACGCTATGCTCTTTATTATGGCATTAAAGTCCTAGGGAAGTAGATAAAACAGGCACACTCAGAACAAGAAGAGGCAAAGCATTGCATACGCAGATGATCTAGCTATAGTTACCAAACAAAGATACATAACGGAAAGGATCTTAGAGAGAATTGGGGAAGAGGAAAAGAAAATGAGACTGAAAACAAAAGTTGTGAGAATGGGCAGTAGCAAAATATCGGTAAAACTAGGAATTGTACATTACTAATTTGAAAAAGTAAGTAAGTTCAAATACCTTGGTATTGCCATAATAAAGAACAGAAAAAAAAAGTAGAAGTACGTGAGAAAATACAAGCAGCAAATAGGTCCTATTACGCTGTTGTTATTTTGCTAACAAAAATATGTTGCAAGCAAAAATTAGTGTCAGCACCAAAACAAAAACGTACAAATCATTAACAAGACCGATATTATAACATGTCACAGAGATAATGTCTTTAATATAAAAGGAGCAGCATTAAATAATAGTATTTGCAAGAGAAAGAATGAGAAGGATACTGAATGTAATGAAGACAAGAGAAAATTGAATGAGAAGAAGAATTCATCGAGAACTAGAAAATGAACTAGAAGGCACATATATTCTTAACTACATTAATTCAGCTAGAATAAAGTGGCTGAGAAATATATGGAGATCAGGAACGTAAAGTAATGCGTAACTGTAATGTTATGGCAGCTGAGTAGAAAAAAAGGAAGACGGCAGTAGGAATTGAGGAGGACTTAAACGCCCATGTGTTACTTAGTGTTTTGAAGATTAATACAATTTCTGTTGTTCGAATTTTGGAGTTCGTGTAATTAATCTCTATATATATAAATCCAAAAATATTCAATTTGGTATTTATAGACTCGCAAACTATACAGGGTGTTCCGCGACTCGACCGGCAAACTTATCCCATATATTCCGGCGGTCATTACAATCAAAAAATGTTGTATGACCTATAAGTGAATTCCTCTAATTTAGTTAGCCTTGAGGAATTGACGTATGTTTGACAAATTAATGAGTTTTGTGCTGTAATATTAATTTAAGCCATTATGACGCGTTTTACTAATGCAGAATATGCCGATATGTTTTTTTTTGTTTTTGCGATGGAAGTGAACTTGCTGCAGCTGCGGAGTACCTCAGGCAATACCCAGATCGAATTTTTCCTCACCACAGAACATTTTCGAACGTTTTTCGCCGTTGAAGATAGACAGGATCTTTCCCAAATCGTCGTGTAGAAAAAGATGGATTAGGGAACGCTGAAGTAGTTTTAAATGCAATTCAACGAAGTTCTTCTACCAGTATCCATAGAATATCTTATACAACGGGAATTCCTCAAACCAATGTATGGAGAATTCTGCACCATAATGGGCTTTATCCCTATCATTTACAAAAAGTCCAGCATTTACTTCCTGGACATTCAGAAAATCGAGTACGATATTGCCGGTGGTTACAAAATAATTTTTCGATTATTCCACACATACTTTTTACGGATGAGGCCTAATTTACGAGGAGTGGTATTAACAACACACGTAATTCTCACATCTGGGCGGATTAAAACCCACGCGAGACAATCGTGGTTAACCATCAACATCGGTTTTCCGTGAATATGTGGTGCGGCTTAGTAAATAATCATCTTATTGGACCTCATTTTTTTGAAGAACGTCTTAATGCAAAAAGTTACCTTCACTTTTTGGAAGAAAAATTGCCGAGCTCGTCGTGGCATGTGGTTCCAGCAAGATGGGGCACTACCACATTTTGGGAGACAAGTGACGGTGTTTCTTAATGAAAATTTTTCGGAACGGTGGATAGGACGAGGTGGTCCTGTACATTGGCCACCTCGGTCACCTGATTTGTCTCCGTCAGATTTTTTTCTATGGAGTTGCCTCAAACCTCGTGTGTACATAAATGGTAAACCAAATACACGCGAAGAGTTGACTGACTGTATAGTTGAAGCTACTAACTCTCTAAAGAATGATTTGGTAACAATTAACTGGCAACATTCTATGACACAAGGAATAGTTGCTTGTTTAGAAAATGGCGGTTCTCAATTTGAACAATTACTGTAATTTTCTGTCAATTATCTATCAATTTATGAATAAATTTTGTTTTATATTTTTTTTAATTAAATTCCTTCAATATCTACGAAACAAAGAGAAATTCACTTATAGGTCATATAACATTTTTTGATTGTAATGACCCCCGGAATATATGGAATAAGTTTGTCGGTCGAGGCGCGGAACAGCCTGTATAATCGATTTCATAAAATTTTGTTTATGTGTGTTTCTTATGTTGTGTGGAAGGTTGTGATCATTTTTGTCATTGTTGTCATTTTGTCCTGTTGACTATTGAATGAGTGAGTCTGAGAAAAAAAATGGCGCATCAGTTTTTCGTTGGTTCGTTTGCATTGTCGCTGTTCGGACGTTTAATTATTTCGCCCATTTGTTGTTAATTTCTTAAGCGATTCAGATGTGGTGTTTTCCACAGACATTTGTTGAGTTTCAGTTTATGTGAAAACACAAAGCCAGTTTTAATTCTTGTATAGAATGTCATCGAGCAACGCCGGGCTACGGGCAGCTAGTATTTTATAAATACATAAACTGATGGGTTTCCCGTCATGTCTTAAATACCTCAATTGTCGAAGTTATTTGAGTGGTGAGACAAAAGTTTTTCTCGAATCTGCTTGAACACTCATGTTTGTGTTGCTATTAAAGCAAAATTGTGTGAAATCAATTATGACCTGGTAATAAACATAAAATGGCTGATTGAGCAGACTTACTTTTTCGTATTAAACTTACCTGCAAAAGAACCAATTAAATCTCTTAAAAAGTATATACTATTTAGGCGCGATATTGAAACAAAGTATAAAACATCGTTAATTGAAATCCAAATTAAAGTATTTATTTTGCTTTAAAAGACAAGCACGTATTTTTAGGTATTAACAAAATTGTCCCTCTGCAGATTTATCTTTAATTAAAGCTGGACATACATGTTCTCGAAGTATTAATTGCACATACTTTCCCCTGAATACTTGTAATCTTAAAAGAAAATAAACTAACAAACCAATTACTTAAAAGAGACTAATGACGTTTCTCTTGCTTATTCCCTTTGTACATCAAGTGAGCGGTCCAACTAAACGAAAACAAAAACATTACTTTGTAATTAAAAGAGCTACGCCTATAATTATTAATTAACTAATGCGATTATGTGTTTTCTTTAAAATCATCTCCCCTAAGCGAGTTCCGTATTATATCGTATTATATTTCATTTAATTTGCTAATTAATTAAAAAGTTATGGGATTCGAAGCGAGTATAAAATATTCAAACTGCTTTATTATGTAAATATTTGTATATGTATCCATATATTCCGCCTGCTATATGCTTACGGAATACGAGCTGGACAATTTATTAAAATAAAATTCTCATTATGGCAATGAATACCTTCGTCATGAAATTAATGGCTGTAAATAATTATTATTATTATCAACAAAATCGCAAAGTGGATTTAGGAAGGACAAAGTGTGCGTTATGATTTATTTATAATTAAGCCTATTACTCAAAATAGTGCGAACAGAAAATGTATGTTGTCTAAACTGAACTGTGTACGTAGGATACAGAACACTAGAAATAGTAAATGGCTATATCTTCGCAACTGATGTTGTAATTAAAGCTATAAAGTATAGGACCTACTACGCAATCCGGTCTAATCGAGAATTGTGCTGAAAGAAAACGGAAAGAAGTTTATCACAACTGAAACCAATTAGACAATCTGGAGTACCACAGGGTAGTGTGCTGAGACTATACTTAGATCTATTATACACCGCTGATGTGCCATTTACTGGAGAAATTCACATTACAACCTTTGCTGACGATACAGCTATCTTAGCAACAGATAAAAACTTTATCGAGGTTACCAACAAATTACAACATCATATAAACGAAGTAGAGTTCTGGATGAACAAATGGATAATCAAAACCAATAGTAACAAGTCAACCCAAATCACATCTACCACCAAGCGAACCTTATGTCAATAGATGTCGTTGTACAATGAGCCATTACCAGTGAATACTGATGTGAAGTATTTAGGTATTCATCTTTACCAGAGTTTAACCTGGCAAGATCACATCAAGGCGAAAAAATACGTACTAACATCCAGATAAACGAACTGGCTATTAGGTGGAAGATCTCAGTTAACCATTGAAAACCAATTTCTTCTATACAAAACTATACTGGTAGAAATATGGAGCTGTGGAATCAAACTCTGGAGCGCAAAACCGTCAAACATCAAAATTCTGCAAACAATCCAATCTAAAATGCATCGCATGATGGCTAACACATTTTGGTACGTACAAACTTGAGGTTATAGAAGACCTACAAATACCATTTGTAATCAAGGCTTACGCAAGACGTTATAGAGAAAGAAACTTATTTCATACAAATCCTTTAGTTAACCAATTCCTAATCCAACACGCAGAGAGAAGACATAAAAGAAATTGGCCAGAAGACCTGCATGACTACTCCAGGTAACCGTCAGTGAACGGTATACCAACTCAAATCAAGTGATTTCACCCCACTTATTTATTCCTGTAGTGTGTATTTGAGCAAATTGTAAGTTTGCAATTAAATTTATTAAAAGAAAAAATGAAAATGTGACAATAATAATAATAATACTAATCCATATTTGTCCGATACTTTCATAATTATAACATAAAATAAATTATTTGAAACAAGAAATCACTCAGTAAACATATATTTCTTAACAAAATTATGTGTAGTCTTGAAAATAAGAATTCATGAAAAAAAGAGCAGGAAAAGAGCAGGAAAAAGTGAAATACCGTCACTCTGGATCAGTTGAGTTTGGTTCTTTGATTGCAATGGCCTATATTTTACTCTTGTTGTATTAAATCAAGTGACTTATTAGTTCTTGTTACTGAGTATATATTTAAAAATAAAAATATAAACATTATATTAGTCGTAGGCTTCCATGATTGTCGTTTATACCTTCTTGGTATCCCCCCGCCAATACATGCCAATCTGTATCAGGTTATAGCAGCAGTACAAGCCATGAAGATGTACCTTAAGACAATGAACGATACGTCAATCGTGCAATAAATCTTATTTTATGTAAATCATATTTTGTTAAATAATTCTTACATTTTGTATTGTATTTTTACAGCTATATTTTACATTTTTTTTGAAGAAGATGGTAAATACATCGAAACGACAAAGTAAATTGTCATATATTATTATAATTTTCTGCTTTAGTACTGATATGATGGAGTTTTCTGTTGGGTAATTAATAAAGTTATTATTATTATTATTATTATTATAATTATTATTGAGAGGTCTTGGGTTCAAAGCTTACCCGTGGGTAAATTTATAAAATTAAAAATTTTCCTAATTTATATACATAATTATCATTGCAAAAAGCAGAAATTTAAAACAAGAATTTTCAACACTGAGAAAAACTAATTTTAAAATGATTTAAAATTTAGTAAAATGTACTATATTTAATTCAAAAAAAGACACATACCCAAGAAAGAAAAATGTTTATATTGTAGCATCACAGTTTGAACGCGCAAAACGTTATCGTTCTGAAAGCTATGATCAAAATTTTATTTTTAAATTTGCATACCTATAGATTGATTACGAGAAACATTGTATTTCAAATTAAAAGAAATTGTGAAAGCTTATGATTTGACTATTGGAATAACCCCTGTACGTCGCATGGGAAATTATGTTACAATGTTACCGCACTGATTTAGATATACATCAACACCTGATATCCAGCGTTTTCGTTAGGATCTACCGAATAATTTTTTGCAGTCAATTGAGCTTTGATTAATGAATATCAGCTTATACTGATATTATAAAATTACTTATCTGCAGGGTACCAGGTGAATCTATTCGGCGTCTGTATCTTTGCGAAGGTCTTGATAACGTAGGCAATGATACATTTGCCGCCGTTTCAGGCTTTAGTTTCCGTATTCTCGAAGCCTGCGTAAGTCTAAGGCGCATTGAATTAAGGAAGCACGCTATCTGACTTTCACTTTTAAGTGATTCTTCATAGGAAGTGCACAGGTGCAAAGCTACTTATCTTTTTAAAATTATATTGTATGTCTAAGTAGACAATATCGTTTCTACGTCTCTAATGAGATAAATAGATATTACCGTTACCTTATTGTATCTAATTATCGGGGGAGTTTATGTGAATTTCGTCACCCAAGTTTTGCTGACCACGTGTTTGGGCTCTAAGTTATTTGTACTATTGTGCCTTTTGAAATAAAGATACCGTGTCCTCCGAAATAAAAATGTCTAAAATGAACTAATTAAATATCATTTGTAAGCAAAAATTCTTTACAGTAAAATTCAATAATTTCACTTTTATACTATTTTCCTATGTCTAAAATGTGCTAATTAAGTACCAATTGTAAACTTAAGCATTTGTGTATCACGTTAATACCTTCCTCAAAATTTAGATTTTCTTTTAAAAATTTAGCAGTTTAATTATCTTTTATTGTAGTAGTATTGCCGTTAGTTGGCGACTTATTTAAGTTCGCATGTAATTAAGCTTGTAAGGCTTACAAAACGTTTCAGCTGCCGACCTATCTCTGGTAATAAAAGCGGAGGTTATGTCAAATTTTCTAACTGTTACTACTTTATTTTGATAAGGCTTTGAGATCAAGTGTTTTAAGAATAAATTTGCCGCACATATTAACTTTCAATATATTTTCATTAATTTTAAATTTCACTATGTTTTGAATGAAATAATTAAACCACTTTTGATAATTTTAAGTAAATAATTTCGTAATTCCTAATACATTAGTTTGTTCATGTCAGTTTTTTTGCTTGTATCATATGGTATAATTTAGCGCAATTATTTCCAACATTGTACGTTGATAATCTGTTATACTTAATATATATAGCATACTGTCCATCTATCTCTTACTTTTTTTTTATCCTTAACATTATACTTCGTGACTAGCACTTGGAAAAGGTTTGTGTAACTGGCCCATACAGGGTGATCCATTGGTGTATCTCATTGGAGGGACACAGCCAGTGACAATTCAAAGAGAACGCAGGTAGGTTACCTCCTAAGGTAGCGTAGTGTCCTGGTGCCCAGAGACAACGCCGCTAGCGTCGCCGCCGACCGACGCTCATTTCATTAAGTTTAATTTCTTGAACCGTCACGCCATCTGCGACTTGAGTTAGCTCGGCCCTGCGATTTTCAAATGCTTCCACCTCACTACAGTGATCTCCCTATACCGTAACTTACCTAAGTTTTATAGTTTAGTTGCGACGTTGTTTAGGGTGTAACAAACTATAATAATTTATTTAGAAAGTATAAAGAGATGCTTTGTTGGTCTATTAATCAACATGTGAGCAGAAATATATTATATGCAAGATATTTAAGCTTAATATATGATATATATGTCAAATAGCGTTTTGTGTAGAACTGGAAAACAAATATATATCGAATAATAAGTTGTAAAGTAAATTGAGTTTTAAGAATTATTCTTTACCTTTAGAATTCATTTAAGGAGTAAGATGTGCTCCATTACCTACATCCTGTATATTAATGGACGAGGAAATATGTGCCCAATACTATCTTCAAGTTTGACAAAAGTTTGTTTACATATATACAGTTATTTCAAATAATACGAGAAAAAGTAAAACCAACATTAGCATCCAAGATATTGCTTCCATTATTTCAGAAAATAATATTATATATTCTTGTTGTTAACTACTATTCCAGGAATGCTATAATAGCATTAAATAAATATACTTCTATTTTCAGTGCCAGTATAAAACGCGACAATATCAAATAAATGCCGCGTGAATTAATTGTAAAATTTGGTGGATGCGCCCGTACCACCCTCCATCGAATTCCACAATCGCTTTAATAGCCTTTTGTACCTCGAATATTTACATTCCGCGTACACAAAAAGCCAAATTAATATCGAATTCGAACACTAATTGATCACTGAAATCGTTCAAAAAGATAGATGATGGTGGCTCTGATCGGACTGGTATTAAAATTAAAGTATTTTATTTATCCGGGATGATCAGCGGCGATGCATACCAAGTTCGAAGGTAACCGGCCGGCCACCATTGCAGTTAATATTTTTCTGATCGAAAATATGACTACAATAAATTTTCCGTTTCAATTTTCATAAATAAATCAGTCGAAAATAATTCATCCGTAACGAATATGCAGATGTATGGGTTCTGTGAAATAATTAATATTGATGGAATACTGGGATCATTTATGAGTTGAGTGTGATTTTTCATTTTGAGCAGGCAAATTATGCTTTTTAAATATTCTATTTGACCGGAGCATATTGATTTGCTATATTATGAATAAATTATATAATTTTAATTCATGAATAATTTTATTGGAATTAACTGAAAATAGTTTTGTGTTTTGAACTGTGATGCTCATAAAATTATATGCATGCATATTGTGCATTTAAAAAAAATAATATATTGCAAGGGAACATTATCTGTATTTGCATTGAAAAACGATTTTTATTATTTTCCCTTTTATCTTCTAAATGTGTATTATATTGATTTCTTTTTAAATTTGTTTATTTAATTTTTAAACAAAAAATCTTCAATCCACTTCAAAGTACTTTCCACTTGTTCTAATACAAATGTCTAGTATTTTATTCCGTTACTCAACACATTTTTTAAATTCACCTTCTACGATCCCTGACATCACCTCCGTCGCTTTTTGCTTCACCTTAGTAATCTCGGCAAAACTCTTTTCTTTCATGTCATTTTTAATTGGGAAAAATTAAAGAGGAGTCGCAAGGGTCAAAGTCGGGGTGAATACTAAGGATAGGGTCAGTGGGATCCGGCGACTTTTGATAAAAAAGATAAGAATGTGTGACCAATGGCGCTATCATGGTGGAAATACAAATCGCCCCACTATCACAAATTAAACCTCTTCCACCGCAAGCTGTTTCCCAATAATTTTCAGAACTTCAAGTTAGAAAACGTAAAACAAAAACTCTGAGCAGTACATCGAAAAAACACATCATCATTTTTGTGACATTTGATTCCACTTGACTAGCTTTTCTGGTGCGAGGCGAAATGTAAGTCTTACACTGGCTTGATTTGTGCCTCGTTTGTGGGTCGTAATCGTATCGCCATGATCACCTGTGATGACCTCAGAAAAAAGTTTGGAATATTTCCGAACTCTTCCTCCAAAGCACATCATGCTTCCACGCGACCTTGTTTTTGTTCAACAGTCAGTAGTTTAGGCACGAATTTGACAGGCACCATTTTCATTCTAAAATCTTCTCTTATAGTTTTTTCAACTGAACCCTATCACTTCAGGCCCATCCTCAAACTTTTCAATGGTCTGTTGTCGATCTTCTAGGATTTTTTTACAAATTTTCATCAGTTTGGGCTATGGGAAGGCTGACAGAGCGAGGTTTGTCTTTTGTTGACATTTCACCTGTTTTGAAACGGGAACAACTCAAACACTAGTTTTTCATATAGCATCATTTTTGTAGGCCGTTTTTAACATTTTAAGAATTTATGCGCCAGTTTTTAGAGCGAAAGACAACATTTTTCATCTGATCTGTGTTCACGAAAATCAGCCACTGCAAAAACGACAAGCACACAAAACAACTTTTACTAAAAAGAAATCCGAAAACCTAACGAAACCTTCTTTAGCGACAACGCTTGTCTTGCTTACCGACTTGAGAGCTCTATATGCCTCTAGTGGCAGAACACGGCACTACGAAAACTCCGCCGACCACAACATCAGTTCTATTTGTTTTGCGTATCCTCTTGCATTTCTGGTAGTACTAAATTATACTTTGTTTGTTTTCTGTGCATGCGAAAGCAGTTTTTGCAATGACATATAGAGAATAATTGAATAGGTTAAAGCAAGAAGGATATAGATGAAGCTTCCTACGTACGTTGCAAAGCAAAAACCTTATTATCAGTTTAATATTACTAACGCAATATGCAAATGAGTGAAAAATCTGTTAACGCTTGTTCATTTTTGGAACAGCAAGAACAATGTCTATATCTGATGACGTTTAAACCCATCAACTTATTTCATATCACGTGTCGGTCAATTGATTCTGTATCCTCCCATATATTCTGTTGACGTTAATCTGGATATTTTTCTAGATGTATACATTAATTTAGTATTTTATAAAATTTGTGTCTTTTATTGGATCATAGGCTTGGGGAAAATTGACAAATATTTAGTGCACATCGTAGAAAATTTACTGTGCGAGTGAGAAAGACTGCGTACGTCTTATGAGCTTCTGCCTTCCGGGAAAACTATACTCAGCGAGCTGTACATTTGTATATCCTATTGTCATGTTCGCCTTAAGATCTCTTTGACGGTGAATAATTAGACAATGGTAAATTTGCTGGGTTAGACTTTGCTTTAATAATATCAAAATAAATTTTCCGAATTCTTTTGCTTGAAATAATCCACGGTAAATTCCACCTAAGGTTCGCAAAAAGTGAATACACACAATTGTGTTCGACATATATTTCCTGCGCCAAAATAAATGACTTAAAAAATAAATATATTTACTTCTACACAGAAGTGCTAGTAGGTCAGATAGTTTTTTCTCTTTCTAACTGTGAGCATGGTTTGTTTGGAGGCCATTCTAGTAAGTTCATAACTGCAATATATCCCAATTTTATCGATAAATCAATCAAAATTTTAGCAGTAATTTTACAGTAATCATCCTTTTCTTACGTGAACAAATAAAAACAACTTTGGTGGAGATAATAACATTATCTTTAATTATGCTCACTTAAAATAAAAAACAACATTGAAATAATCTTGGTTGATGCCGCAAATAATATATTTGAAATACAAAAGCAGGTATATTAGAAAATGAAATAAGACAAATTTTAAACTGTTAAGTTAGTTATAAAAATCGTGCTGGTTAGTGTGATCATTGCTTTACGTACTAGTCACATAATTGTCAGCTTTTTGACAAGCGTAATTTGTACAAGTTTTTAGAATACAGATTGCTTACAAATTAGATTCGCATGCTCTCAACGTTCCACATAAATTAATAACATTTATTGGAGCTTTAAAATTGTGTCTGAAAATGCAAAAAAAAAAACATCAGACGAATTACAAAGAAATACTGTATTTAAATTACCTCGAGAAGTAATAATCCCTTAATAAAAAGCAAATCCAATAACAGACTATTATTCTTTTTTTTTTGTGAAAAGCAAACACGTGCACGCACAGCGAGCCACAATTTCCTTCATATATCTTTTTTTTTTCAGAATACACACTCATAAATTAAATTCAGACAATCTACACATCACCAGACCAATTTTCCGCTGGGAAAATGTTTTCCGAAGGTAGGTACCCCGGTTTTGCGTATAAATTTTTTTCTTTTCGCTTTCGCAAAGATAAAAAACCGTTTCAAATAAATGTTTACTTTATATATCATATATCGAATGTGTTTTGCGCGGAAATGGAACATATGCGCGAAGCGTGGAGATGGAAAAAATGTAATCATGGGAGTAAGAAGAGGAAAAGCGATGCAGTCGAAAGCGTAGTGATGGTAAAGTGTTGTGAACTGGAGTGAGTTCAGTAAAAGAATGATGCTGAGAGTGGCATTCGCGGCTCGGTTTTTTTTGTGTAATTAAAACCAGCAACAGAGAAACGCGTCGAGCAAACCTTTATATCCGAAGAGTTGCTCGCTTTTACGCCGTATTCACTTAATTAAAAAACAAGCATCTAATTAAATTCATGACAGAAACGGATAGATTACCAGAGGGTATGGAATATATTTTTAAACACGCCTCTCTCTTAATAAACTTCAAACAGAGGTTAAGCGATTACAAAACTGCTATTTCTCTCTTGGGCATAGGCCATAAATTTTCTTTTATTAAATTTCAACCTACAGTCCGCAACAAAATGATTTTATGTGATACGATTTTAGAGAAAAAAATGAGGTGTGGCCACCACACGACTTTCTTATACGTATGAGCGTTTCAAATAAAACAATTTTAAAAATTATTTTATGCAAAAATTATTCAAAATCCTATTCAAAGTACTTCCAGTCTCTTAATAAATCTCTACAGGATACATACTTCGTGAGATATTTACAAAAAATGCTATTCGCTAAGAGTAAAAGTAATACTTCCGGTCCGAATTTTGAATTTTCGTTTATACAAAAAAATATTCCAAATCCACCTCTAAATACTTTTACTCTTGACAAATATATAATGCATAATTTACGAAATATTTGCAAAAATCGCTATTCAATAACAATAAAAGTGGTACTTCCGGTTCGAATTTTGAAATTTCATTTATTCAAAAGACATTGCAAATCTAGCTCTAATACTTTAGTACTCTTGTTAAATATATACTGAATGCATAATTTATGACATATTTGCAAAAAAATCGTTATTGGGTAAGAATAAAAGTGTTACTTTCGGTCCGAATTTTGAAATTTTTTTTATATAATAGATATTGAAAATTAAGTTATAAATACTTTTATACTCGTAATGTATCCGTCTAGAAAGCATGACTTGCAAAATAAAAGACCCACTTCCGGTAGGAATTTTAAAAAATTTTTATAATAAAATTTTTCTCAAATTTAATTTTGAGTACATAAGGATTCGTTATAAATTTGTTTAAACTTAGTAGTTGACGAGGTATTGGCAAAATTCGATTTTTTCACTGAAGTAAACTTCTACTTCCTTTCCGACGATTTTACTGAAAATCTAATCAGATCTCAAGAGGGAGATTATACTCGTAAATACAAGATTTGGAATTTATATCTACAGCGGTTTGACCGCTATCGTGGTCAGAGAGAGAGAGAGAGAGAGCGAGAGAGAGAGAGAGAGAGAGAAACACAGAGAGAGGAGACATTTTTAAAAACCACTTTTTTGGTATCAGGGGACTTCAAAACGTGGACATCTGCAAAAATCTAGAGATCGAACATTTTCATCGTCACAATACTTCCTTATACTACGTATAAGAAAGTAAAATGATGAATCTACATAATAGAGGCCATTACTTATAGATTTTTTGTAATTGTGTACATATTTTAGGTGGAATTAGATAATTATATTTGATTGTATCACTTATGAAAAGCATTTTTACATCTAAAGCTATGAACAATACAATTAATTATTCTAATATGAAGCTTATTTACAATACCAGGACTTTTACGAAATTCAAATAAAATAATTGAAGTGTTAACTCAACACATCGGTACCAGTAAGTCAAAGCAAACTACCAACAGTTGCTGGACTGAATTAAAATTTGCACAAACTAAAATCGCTGAAATTGGCCCAAATTATTAGCTTGCCAAACAAATCTATCAAAACTAAAACATAACCTGAGCAGTTTTAAAAAATATTCAAGATAAAGAAAATTACAAAAGTTATTTTTAGTATGAAAAATCACCCTGTATAACAGTAATCAAGATGTGGGTGTGATAAATCAAATTACTTATACATATTAAAGATAAGCCAATTATAGCATCGATATCTGATTGCCTTACAAGTACAACATCTAGTGACCTATCGGTTCACAATCATACTAAAATATATAGCTACGAGTAAATTAAATTATTAAAAATTAAGCTGAAAATTATGAATCGTTATGTTTAAGAGTAATAAAATACAACATAAGTGACCTCGCACTAGTGAGGTCCAACGTTCAAAGTAACAGATCAAAGGCCACTCGCAAAAACGACTTTGAATTATCTGAGTGGTCCTTGTATATAAAAGAAAATGAATATGAAATTATGTTTAATACTAAATTTATGTAGTAGAATTAACAAGTAATTTATAAGATTGTGCACCAATTAACTCATCAAAATAATAACCATGAAATTTGTAAGAGAATTTGAGCACATCAAAAAAGGTGTAATTACAAGGGAAGGATTAACCAAATGTTACATCAATACTTTGCAAAAGCGACCATAAAATTAAAAATTACAATCTTAATACTTTGTAATAAGAACCTTTAGTATTTACCCCGAAAGGGAAATCTTCGTCAATTAACGCCCATAGACAATTAAATAATATTATAAAGGTTACCTTAACTCAGACACAACATATATTTGTCAAGAATAATCACACAATGTCCAGCAATTAAGATGGAATCATAGCGGCGGCAGCACGTGTCATACGTAAAATCTCCGGATTCCCTTCAACAGGCGTCTATACTTATTCAACCACAACGGGAAAGTATCAGAGGTCCAAAATTTAGCATCCACAATTTAAAAACCCAATTTGCAGCAAGACAGTGTCGCCATCAATTTATTAATCGTTTGTCGACTATTTATTGACAGAAACACAACATTTCTGCATTGCGATATCCCAAGTCTTAGTGGATTAATACAACTCAACGATAATTACGGTAATAAGTAACTTACTGCATAATGCAGATTATAACGGACAATGACTTGCTTGTCGGAAGATCAACGAGAAAATTCGTCGATAACATCAATTAAATACCCCAAACCGACACGATCGGCGGGTATCACATTTAATCGGAATTAATACAATAATATATAAAAATTAAACCTCAACTGACTCATAAAAGGGTGTGACTACAGCAAATACATATGGACGAATAAAGGAAATGGCAGTACTAATACCAAAACAAATTTTAAACAAAACACATCATTAAATGAAAAATACAAAAAGGAGATTAATAGTATGTTACACAAGAAAATGAAAATAAAGTAAATGTGGGTATGTTTTCCCCAAGCTGTCAAGACTGAAAAGTAAACAAAAGTATTACGTCATATAAATGACTGCGCTATATACAGGGTCTGCCAAACGAATAAACAAAATACCACAAAATTAAAATAAAATACAGGATCTGCCAAAATTTAACGTAATATAATTTACAATATAAATCTTAATTATATATTTAACACAGATATGCTCAAAATTTCTCTTTTTAATTAGGTTAAAAACAGTTTAATTTTTGGTTTAGAATAACTCACTGAAAAAGTTGTTTTCGAAGCTGTCATAGATGTAGGGCTATGGGTATATATTACATTATTAACATAATCCTAGTCATGTATGCATTTCGCATGCAAACCTACGACGTATTTTTGACATATTGTAGTGGTTTTTAATAACAAGCTCCACGTCTTGTTTGCTTTTCTTGAGTAATAACTTAATGGCCCAACCGATCATAATAATAATAATAATAATAATAATAATAATATTTATTGGTCCATTTGGCCTTGGTACACAAGGATTGGATATGTCAATATTAAAAAATACATGTCAATTACAAAATAAGTAACATTAAAATTAAAATCAAAACAAGTTGTAAACAAACGCTCACAGATATATATGTCAAACACCCAGACTACTCGTCCGAATGTGACTCTCGAACTCCTCGATGCTGTAAAAAACACCCTCAAGTAACAGCCCCATCAACTCCCTCTTAAATATTTTCATTGTAGGCGAGCCTTTCACTCTTCCTGGTAAAAGGTTGAACAGGTGACAACCTGCATAGAATGGAGATTTCTTAAAGTAAGAGTGAGTTGGTTTACGAGCCCTTATGTCATCCCTTTTTCGCGTCTCGTAATTATGATATCCGCCATTTTTCTGATAATGGTCCCGATTTTTGTAAATATAAGACAACAATCTATAAATATATATTGATGAGACCGTTAAGATCTTATTTTTGGAGAATAAATCTCTGCAGGATGTTTCGCGTGATACATTAAAAATTATCCGAAGGATATGCTTTTGAGCAATAAAGACCCTTTTTATTTCGGATGCCTGTCCCCAAACTATAATATTAAATGAGATTGCAGAGTACACTAGTGCATAATAAATTCCTAATAGGGACTCAGCTGTTAACATGTTTTTCAAGGAGAAGATTACGTAGCAGCTCCTATTTAATTTCTCGCAGACATGATCTATATGATTTTTCCATATCAGGTTTCTATCAATAATAGCACCTAAAAACTTCAGTGATGGGGAGGTTTCAAGAGTATTCCCGTCAACATTAATATTCAAATTCATTGACGCTCTCCGGATGTTATGTACCTCCATCAACACCGTTTTCCCGACATTCACCATGAGCGCGTTAGCTCGGCAATATTCAATAAAGTCAACAACGGCAAGTTCAACTTTTAATTTCAAAATGCTTGAGTCCCTATCCGATACAACAATACAGGTGTCATCCGCGTACATAAACACTCTTCCACAGGAAATGTGATTCGGCAAGTCGTTGGTGTAAGTTAAGAAGATTAATGGGCCAAGGACACTTCCTTGTGGTGTTCCCAAGTTCATCTCAAATTCCTCGGACCTGGTATCCTTGATCTTAACGCTAATTCTTCTGTTTTCTAGGAATGAACATATCCACCCGTTAGCAGCCCCATAGCGTATATTTTATTTGAAACGAAGTTGCTCCTCACGGAGTCAAAAGCCCGCGATAGATCAAATGACAGAACTGCAACAAACTCACCACAGTCCAGGCGGTCGTAGACATACTGCACGAGATCCGTCACTCCCACTTCGCAAGACAGACCAGGCCTAAAACCGTATTGACAATGTGTTAGGATCTGATACTTGTCAAAAAACGACTCGATCCTACTACAGACAACCTTTTCAATGATCTTGGAAAAGATGCTAAGCAGCGCGATCGGTCGATAATTCCCGAGCACCGTGGGATCGCCGCATTTAAAGACAGACACAACGGCCGCACATTTAAGGGCAAATGGATACTCCCCGTGGCGACAGACCTATTAATTATTTCAGCAATTGATGGAGAGAGCTCTCTCGAGCACGCCTTTATCAAACTGATAGGTATTTCATCTAGTCCTGTCGATTTCTTATTAGGTAGAGTTTTAATTACCTCTTGTACTTCAAGTGATGTGACCAATTGGAAGTAGAAGCTTCGATCTAGATAGTCTCCATTTGTGCATGAAACTGGTATCATCCCACCAAAATGATTTTGAATTTTGGCTTCCACAGTCTCAGAGAAATACTCAGCAAATAACTTGCTAACGTCCCGTGGGTCATTAATTAACGCCCCGTCATGCAATATTTGTAAGGAAGTGGTTCCTTTACATTTCCCTCGCACCTTATTAGTTAAATTCCATATTGTTTTTGTTTTGTTTGTGGAGCAATTTATTTAGTGACAATAGAATTGTTGTTTCTCAGACCTAATTAAATTGTTTATATGTTTTTTTTTATTTTTATAATTTTGATTTAGATCGTCGTTACTGAGGTGCTTACGTAACCAATCCAGTTGCTTTAATTGATCCATTTCAGCATATAGTTCAGGAGAGAACACAATTCTTTCTTTAAAAACATCTACACTCTTCACCATCCGTCTGTTCTTTTTCTTAATTGACGCGTCAAAACACCATAGAAGATTGTCAAAAAATTCATTAAAGAGTTCATCTACATCAGTTAACGCGGTCGCTGCTGTTGTGACATTATTGTTAACTAAACATCTAAATTCATTTATCGTCTTATTATTATATACCCTATACGAATATGACTGATATTCATGATTTTTTTTTATCGGAGCAATATAATTTGTATTCTTTGTGAAGGATATTCTTTATGGTAAGTCAGCGCTTTTTTAGTATGTGCAAGTAGAGTATTCAAAATGCTTCTTCTGGAAAGTAATTGACCATGTTTCCACCATTACGCTTATGGATCTGCCAGGCATTATGTTATATCATATCCACAAAGGGCTATGAGGAGAAAATATCATTTTCTCCTCGTATAGCGATGTGATATTAATTTATATTTTGATCTGATCGATCCACTACTTCTATTCTAATATGACGACACATGGTTGCTCGATTTGATTTTTTGCCCTATTTATGAATACCATAAGATAGAATTTAGGAGATGCACTCCTACTGCGTTCGGCAAAAAGTGTCAATATTATTGTTATTCCATTTTATGAAAATGATGTTTCTATCTATATAATTTTGATGAAATCGTAGCCACCACATGGAAATTTCTTCATGCTCTTAGACATACGCAAGATGCTACTAGAAATGCGATTTTTTCTAATAGTTTCGGTGCCCAGCATATTGAGATTTTCTAGCAGAACAACAGAGAAAGAGAAATTATCAAAGAACAAATGGACGCTTAGGTCTTTCCATTTTGCAAGCACAAGAGCGTTCCATCACAAAGATTTTCATTAATTTCGCTGATGTTTGTGGATAAGGCTCGAAACAGTTTTTTATAGCCTTGTCGAGTAGTACCTATTCATTGCAACCGTAGCCTATTGGTTTGCCAGTGGTATACTCTTTACAACCATGTCTGTCTCTATATAAAACCATGGCTTGATCTATGCTATGCTCTTCTTCAATATAAGAAGTATTTATCATAAATGTTTCGTTCAGATATGTGGAAAGTGATATGACATTGGAATTTATCGCAGTGATCTAGAGAGTTGTTATCCTGACAATAAATATTGGGAAAGATGAATTCAAATATATTGCTGGATATCGCTTCAGAAGCTAGTTCATTGCTAAAATCTTTCGAATATTCCCAATATATTCTTCTTCTAGGAAGTGGAAGAAATGAAAAGAGAAGCACTCCAACAAAAGACTTCATTTTACTAATATTCACACGCAATTATTTTTTCTTCTGTGAGGCAAATCGATTCTGCCCCTCTATTAGCGTTTCTAAAGATTTATAGTCGAATGTTTTCTCTGATTTGCGCTAGGTGAATGACATCTTCTAAGTCTCAATAATCGTCTAAAATATATTTTGAGGATACGTCTATTTCACTTTGCATTTATGAAACCGAAAAATGTTTAAGCAATATTCTAGGCTGAAGTCTTCATCGGTGACGTTACCAGTAGCATTTATGGTTAATAATAGCGTTATGATGTCGGTATCTAATCATCATAATCTATCATCGCCGAAATCGCGCAGGGTAAGCCCCTATAAAAACCATAAGAAGAAAATATGTGCACAATGCACTACATATAGAATATCACTTCTTTCGCTAGGAAAACAAAAAGAAAAAACAGAAACAAATAACATTTCATGCATAAATAAATTCCACTATTCCTTCTAAAAGTAAATACAAATAATTATATTTACTTGTTTGTAAGCTACCAAAAAATATATACCTTTCGAAGGTGATACTGTATTGAGACTTAAAATCTAGCATATGTCGATAAAAATAAAAGATTAACTAAAGGGTGTCACCAGAAGATGGCGCTATAGGTTCAAGAAAGTAAATAAATAATAATTTAATTAAATAATACGACTACAAATTCAAAATAAAGATTCAAGTTTCAAATTAACTTACACGGACTCCCAAACATAAATAAATAAGAAATTACACCCTCAAAAAAGAAAGCAAAACTTAAAATGTAATAAGTTGAGTGTCGTAACATTAATCTAATGGGTATTTTTGATGTTTGGTGAGTTTATCTGGATTTAACTTATTCATTTCAACACCTTTATCTAACCTGACGTTTTATATAGAAGTTTCTTTTTTACTACACAGATTATTTATGTTGAAGAGATTATCTTTGATATAGTAATAGATAGGTATGTTTTATATAATAAAAGTGGGGACAGAATAAAATTAACATTACAAAAAAGTAATACAATGTTTCTTAATTTGATTTGAAGAAAACATATCGTAAGTTGTAAGAAACAGTACATAAATAGAAATTCATATAGTTCGTGTCCTCTAAGAAAAACAATTACAAATTACAATTAAATGGTAAAGTACACTGCTTCTGTATCACATTCCTTTGCGACATTCCAAATTTTATATGTGAGCATGTAACTAAAACATGAACTTCACCTAATAAAAATTGTCAGAAACGGAATTGTGCTACTCCCAAATTACAAAGACATGTAATTTTTTCATTTTAATTTAAACTTTCCTGACAGCAGGAGCAGATTAAACAGGGACAAATAAAAAAGAAAAAGAAAGTTTAAAATAAAGATCAAAAAGTACTCCATTGCGAGAGTTCTAATGAAGTTACATCTGTACTTGGAATGGTGCTCCCAAGAAACATGGAAATATTTGGAAAAAAAGGAAGGAGAGAAGAACGGAAACAGGTGAAATGAGGGAGACGAAAGAAGAAAAACTTGACGCGTCTTTTCATGACGTTGCGGTGGTATTTCTTTTCATCGTAGCGGAACGGTGGATTCGTGTGTCTCTCCCGTTTAATTCGAAATTCATGAAATTGTAATCGCATTTGCTGCTTTAATGAAATTAACTTTGGGTGTTTTACGATTTTCTATTTCGTGATCTTTTTATTTTCTCTTGTTCGGGCATGGAACTACTTGAAAACGTCAACGTGTTAACCACAAAAAACTACGCTTCTATAAATGTTAAGAATATGTTGCCGTTATTCTAGGGGGCATAGATATATACTCATGTCGATTTAAAATTTGAAGTGATACCTTTTTAAGTTTAATATCTCATATCAATTTTATATGAACGGCATCAAATACCGGCTTTATTTGCAAAAATAAATTTTGTTGTTTTGGTAAAAATGAAACTACTTTGCTTTGTTTAACTTTAACCTATCGGCAGTAGTGTTTTGGGACCATTATTGTGCATATTGTATATGGCTGATTTCGCAAAACAACTTCATAACTGTCATTGTATGTTATATGTAGATGATACTCAAATTTACAGAACTGTTTCAACAGTTGCTGTGTAACCATCTAGCAGCAGAGCTTAAATTTTGTTATTGTTTTTTGCTTGAACCTATGTCTTGCTAAAGATTTTTATTATTATTTTAAATTATTGCTAAGTTTTAAAGTGTTACAAAATTTCAAATTATTATGAGTGTAGAAGAAAAGAGAAAAAACTTATGTTTTTTCTTTTTTACATTATGACAGACTGGATATGATAACGTTGCAATTATTTTCACATAGAAGTCGTAACTTTTACCTGAGGAAGCAATGATTGCGAAATATTGGAGGAAATAAAGTAAATAGACTTCCATTTTGTTGTGTCTTTGTTTGCCGTACTCCCCAACATCCTTCACACATTATTTAATTAAACGGCAAATATACTTTTCTGAAGTTTTATATATATAAAATATATGAAAATTCTTTGCCAAATATACAAATGTATTGAAAATGAAAAATGAATATCTTCTTGGTAGTAGTGGCAAATGATGAACAAAGGTAATAATAATATGACAACTGGTTGTCATTTAGAATACATTGACAAATGTAGAATGTAAATCAAGTATGTATGAATGAAAAAGTAAGCAATAAGCATAGGACAATCGGTATTACTTATGCAGTTCCATTAAAAGGTTTAGGTCTACCTTAAACTGTTCAATTAATGTAATTATATAAGTAATACCGGTTGTCCTCCTAATCCTCTTGGCATTTGCTCGGATTAATCTAAAATATGGAATACCTTCAAACATCCGGTTGTTTACACTTTTATAGCAGAAGGCAGATGATTGTATATCTTAACAGTTTGTGTTACAACACTCCTATTTACTATCGCTTTAGCCGATTGGGAGAGCAAGAAATTTCCCGTCACTCACGCCACGCGTGCTATATGGCAGTGTGAGATGGTGTTCACTAAAAATTTAATAGTTCCCACGCACTGAATGCTCCCCGACACGATACCCGGGGTGCAACTCCGAAGAGTCTCCGTATACACATCATCTGTAGCCTAAATATTCTCGCGAAATCGACACAGTTGCCCCAAAAACTAAGCATAGTATGCACTAATCCCCGCTTCCGTATACTTGGCAAGTAAGCGTACAAGAACTATTTTAATAAAGAGTTGGCATTAAAATAGTTTATCAAAGCTTCCTTGCTCATTATTTTTTCAAAAATTAACAGTAACCGAATTACACTTGCTATAATAAAAATTTTAAAAATATTACCATACCAAACCTATATCTATGAAATCAGGAAATAATAAACATTTATATGAAGTCATGACCAACTGTAATTACCATTTAAGAAAACAAAAAATTCTGTTATATCTTAATAATTCAATGTGCCATGAATTTTTAACTGAAATTATGAAATTTTACCTAAAAATTGCCACCAAAAATCATTTTTTTATATTAGTTCTTCTTCAATAGTTACTATATGTATAATTGAAAATTTCGGCAATTTTCAATTTTTTTAAAATATCTTCAAAAATTGACAATAAATGTTAAATCTAAAAATACTATCAAATACTCCTCAAATTTCTTAACAACCTTCCTAATTTAACCGATCCCGTATCTTCAATATTAAGAAAGTTACCCATATAGGGTAAATTTCTTAATATTGAAGATACAGTAAATGGCCACATGTATAGTACATTCTAGTCCAATAAATTATATTAAATGAAGAAAATCCATTTTATAAGGTAATTGGTAATAATATAAAGTATATAATTAAATCCTCTTCGAACCTTATAATAGTTTTTTTTGTTATTTATTTTTTTAGAGTTGTTAAGTAATTCGAAAAGTTGGGTGTGTGTTGTGAAAGCTAGTTGAATGGTGTATTTTTGTACAACATTCAACCAGCTCTAAATTAATTAATAATGACATAATGAATGAGAGCGGGGTGTACTTTATAAGTAGCTCTACTTGTAATAGCGTATACAGCTTGAGCGCGCAGGGTATGATCACCCGATGCTAGTCGATATTCTTCGGACGTATATTCGGCAAATGATCTCCGCTAGCTGTGTTCGCCATCTATATAGATTTATTTTTCCAGAGTTGTTATTTCGTTATATTTACTGGAGAGAATCTCTAATTTTAATTTCTATTTCAAGGGTCGTTTTTATGTTATTTTATGGTATTCCTGTTATACTTATTTATAGTTTTTTTTTACCATGAAATTTCTATTTATTTATTTTTCTCTAGACATCTTAGTTTATTCTGCAGATGTTTCAGGCGGGTTGTTTTTATTTCATTCTAAAACCCAGTTGTACTGCTATAACTTTGTACACAACTACATTATTATTTAATTTCATTAGAATAATCATAATTACGTTATAAGTATTACAATCTTCGCGTTATTATCGACTTAGTTATCTAAGCAATCGTCATCACTTAAAGAGAAAATTTAATTTGTTCTTTTTGTCAATCTGCAAAAAAATAATCAGATCACTATGAGTTCGAATATGAGCAGGCAATGCTAGTATGTTGTGCCGTTACTCTAATATGTATTATCGGACCACGTTTAGATGCGAGTTTACGTATACCATCGGGTGATCATACCTACCTCGCGCGCTCTTGCTGTATATTGGTCAAACAGGTAGAACTTTGCACAAAAAGAATTAACGAACATAAAATTCAACCTAACTCAAATCTTTACAAACATAAAACGGAAACTAATCATATTATAAATTACAATAATCCAAAATTACTGCATAAATGTCATAAAAGCCAAAAATTAAATTTACTGGAAATTTTAGAAATTGAAAAACATAAATTTAATCATAATATGTTAAATGACCAATTAGAACTTACTGGCAAGCTTATTTTTCAGGTTTAATGGGTTACCTATATTATATTTTTATTTCTGTATAATTCTAACACTCATATTTATGATTACTTTAAACTTATTTGTTAGGTTGCCTAACACCTAACAACTGAAAATATAAATTTAGTCTTAATTATATTAAATGACCAATTAGAACTTATTGACAAGCATATTGTTCTATTTCTTAATTCACTGTATAACACATCGTTTAATCGGTTGCCTATATTATATTTCTATATTTGTAATTCCTTCGATCATATATATTTACATGGATACCTAATACCTTGCCTAGCTCGTGTTCCAAAAAAAGCGACAGAATATCTACCGGAATGTTGCATTCTGCGCAGGCGCATGTACGTAGCGAGTGATTATTAAAATGTTTCCTTGTGAAAAGTGTAAGCAGTGACACTCAAACTGTTTGCAAAAGCGATGCTCCAAATCTAAAAAAATAAAAACATTTGCGTTGAACTATTGCACATACCATTACATGTACCCTAATATGCCCGCTAAATACTAGTATACGTACTATTAACAAATTAATTTAAATATATATAATTATCATTTACTATTGTTAAATATGTAAAATAAAACCACACTATTTTCTACAATTATTGTTTATTGATTTTTAAACAAAATTAACTTGGTGAGTTTTTTACGAATATTTTCTTTGGGCGTTGAAACATTTTTGCTTAAAAAGTGAAGCCTTATTTTAATATACCATTTTAGGAACAGCTTGATTATTTCTGTCCGATGATTATCAAAAATATCTTGATCTTCTATATGAGAACAAAAACATCAGAAACTGCCAAAAGCGTTGGCCGTTGATCATGCGCAGGGCAAACTTGTGCAAGTTTTGTATCTATTTCTCACAGACTAATGCATTTGTGTATATTTATCTTTCTTCAATTATTTGGAACATCAGATGTGTCTCACCAACTCGTTGCATTACGCATCCATATATATATGATCGAAGTGTAATTCTAACACTCATATTTATGGTTACTTTTAAGCTTATTTCTGTAAGGTTGCCCACCACCTGATAACTTGACTTTCCATCTCACATCCACCTGTCGTTTCAGAGCTTCCAACCAGGTAATACGTATTACCTTTTTAAACCCTTTTCCCTTTTCCTTTTTTGAATAACTTAAAATCCAAATATAACCATCCAGTTCCCATTTTATTTACATTCTAATTATAATTACATTAAATCTATCACAAGTTTTATATATTTATATATTTACAATTATTACATTAATATAACATATTTACATCGACATAACAGATGAACATTAAATATCAAATATTTTAGAATCTAGTGACTGTAAGTACTCCATCTTTTATTTAATTTAAGTTTCTTATATTTATAACTTTGGAGATTCTAGCTGAAGACTAGAGTATATAATAAACTATTATAAGATTCAAAGACGATTTAATTTTATACTTTATATTATTAACAATAAATTATAATTATCTCGAACACATGCATATATGCATATACGTTTTACGTATAAATGGATATATGTAAGTCACAATAAATTATAGTTTTATACATTTAAGTTTATTCAATTTATCTACTTTTATTTCTTTTAATTTTTATACCCTTTTGAATATTCATAACCCTTCATTTATCATGATATGAGCTGATTATGCATGGGAAAAGAATTCCTTGCTATGCTCGTTCATTTTCGGCATAATTGTTATATAACAGAGCTAAAAAGAAGATAGAAAAATCTTAAAGATGACAAGAGAGCGATCTCCCTCTCTATAAATTTATTTCTCGAGATTTTTTTGTTTGTTTTCTTACCTTCGTCATATGAAAAATTCTTCATTAACGATAGTTACCATTTAAGAAAGTAATATTAATTCCTTTCTGTAATCTAGAGTCAAACATTAACTTCGCCGAATTACTAATTGGAGGAAACGATAAGGATTAAACATCTCGAATGTGAAACAATGTCGGCAATTTGTAAAAATCTCAACTGATCAATCCCGGCGTCTTTTTTATTCCATTTCTTTCATTCCCCAGCAACTCCGAACCGCCCGCATGGCCTTTCGCTACGTCCATCTCACGGAGGACTTTCGAACTGCTCCCTGGTCGAATGCCACATGATTAATGCTGGGTTTAAATGAAGCCATGACCTATTGTGACCATTATTACTAACATCGTATCCAGCCATCCATTCACGGCCAACTGTATTATTAATAAATTAAAGTGTGTGAGATAGTGTGGGTGGCTGCTACTGGGACTTGTAGTGCCAGATTAATGTCTGACTTATGACGTCTACTTCGACAAGTTAAGACGTCGATTAATTTTCGACTTTACCCCGAAGACGAGTTCAAAATTTATTACGCTAGAGTTATGAGGGATGTGATAAATGTGTATAAGTTGGTAGGATAGAATCTATAGGTATTTTTGCTTCTGGAAAATGAATATAACTAACTATATTTGACTTGCTTCATGAAAAATGCCTATAAAATACTGTATTATATTAATTATTATATATATTATATTACTATAAATATCTATATATACCGGGTGTCTGTTTAAGCTCGGCCACCGGCCATATCTCGACAACCGTTTATCTTACAACCTGGCGGAAAAGATCTTGATAGTAAAATGGACCACAGGAATTTGAACAAAAATATTTTCAAGTGCCTAAAATGCTCGCAAGGGGGCGCAATTCTCAAGATTAATTAAAAATTCGATAATTTTTCATTAAATTCTAGATTAAGTTAGATTACAATTTTTACTAGCAACATTTTCAGACGTTTTTGTACAATTTTCATTTTAAACTTTTTGATCTAACTCCCTTACGAAAGGAAGGGCGGGGGGTTGTCTGTGTACAAAAGTAGGCATAACTTTGGTTTAGCTCAACGGATTTTAATGTTTCTGGGCTCATTAGATAGAGAATTTTACAGAGAATTGAAGGATCTGTAGTACTAAATTATGTGGTTGTCAAAAAAAATAACAGGGGGCGCTGTTCTCAATTTATGTATAATATTTGTTTTTTCATTAAAATTTTAAATGGCACGGTATATTTTTAATATCGTAATATTTAAGCACATAAAAAACTGAAGAGAATGATGAAAACCAATCAAGAAAAATAAAAAAATTGAACTATAAATTTATTTATTTCTTGCGAGTAATAATTTACTTTTAATTTTAGTAGGTTCAGTAGACAGTGTAAAGTTCGCTTTCATTCGAACTTTCATCACACTCTTCCATTAATGTATTCATTTTAATCTTCTTACCGATTTTTTAATTCATTTTATATGCTAAGTTAGATTCTCCTTTTAAATGGCTTTAAAGTCTCTAGCTATTTTGAAATTTCATGCCTTGTCTTTTCATACATTGAAATAAAATAATAACAATAATAGTAATAATAATATTTTATTAATCAACAGATATACATCTAATTTTAGGAAATCAGCAAAAATAATTTCCATAACTCATGAACCAAGTATACAGTAACAAGAAAAAAAACAATATAATATAATGTATTAGTTATAACCAAATCATTTACTCATTAGTAACGAAAGAATATAAAAATTCCTATCGAACTTATCCCCGTCCATAACATGAAAGTAAGTAAAAGAACCTATTATTATACCTAAACATAAATAAGAAAATATATTGACCAATGGAATATAAACAAAACAAACAAATATATTTAAATCAGAAAGTACAAAAAATAAAACAAAAAAACTTCAACTTAATAAATGTTCAATGTGTTCACCATATTTTCAATACACATGTTTACTTGTCCATTAGTAGAGAGCAGAGTTACTTCAATTTTTGAAGCAGCAATTGTTGTAATCGGCTTTTTGTAATAAACTATGTCTTTTATCTTGAGAATTGCGAGCATTTTGGAAAATTAAAAATATTGTTGTTAAAATTCTCGTGGTCCGTTTTACTATCAAGATTTTCTCCTCCATGTTATAAGATAAACGGTTGCCGAGATATGGCCGGTGGCCGAGCTTAAACAGACACCCCGGTATATATAAAATGAGGAGTTTATTTTTTAAAATGAGACAATTTTTTTATTATAGGTGAATTATTCAGAAAGATTCTGCTTTATAAAGAAAATTTGTAAAACAAACCAAAATATTTTCAATAGCCCGAGAAAATTTCTCATAAACAACATCTGTCTGCCACCAATCATCCTGCATAGAAATAATTTACGGAGATATAAATATTACTATTATTATTTGTCCAATTCTGGAAGAGCGCGGTTTGGCATGTGGTCTGTTTTTGGACTTGTCAAAGGCGTTGATCATTCAATATTACTGGAGAAGCTGTATTATTACGGTATACGCGGAGCAACAAATAACTGGCTAGAGACTTACTTAACTAATCGTAAGCAAATAGTGAAGTGTTGCATTGAATGAGTTATTACGCAATCGGATGAGACTACTATGACTATGGGTGTCCCACAGGGTAGTGTCCTTGGGCCACTACTTTTTATAATTTTTATGAATGATATAGGATCTATTGTATCTTATTCTAATAAGAGCATCATTACTTGGCGGATGACACCAACCTAATTATTAGTGGAAATGACTTGCACGAGGTCTATCAGGAGAGCTTAAAATATTACAATAGGTTGCAAGATTGGTTTGCAGCAAATAAGCTCATTTTTAATAAAGAGAAAACTGCATGCATAATGTTTAGATGTTCAAATGATATGGCAGTCTCACCAGACATTCTTTTGAATAGTTTGAATATTCAACTGTCTCCTTGCACAAAGTTCTTGGGAATCTAGATGGATGAACACTTAAAATGGAGGATCCACATTAACAAAATTTGTGAGGTACTTGTGAGGGTATGTTACGCTATGCGCATACTAGCTAACAGACTGGATGAAAATACCCTGTTATCGGTGTACTTCAGCTCTTTTTATTCAAGAATTCTGTTTGAAATTATTCGTTGGGTTTTTCATCGGATATGACTAGGATTTTTACAATTCAAAAAAGAATTCTAAGGATTCTGTTTGAAAAGCGCTACTTAGACACTTGTCGAAATTTATTCAGGACTAAAATATTGCTGACTGTATATGGTATATACATCTATGAATGTTTGTTGTTTGTTTATAAAAACAGAACGTTTTTCAGCATTTCCGAATTCGACCACGCTTATGGCACAAGGAACAAAAATAATTATAGATTACCGCAACACCGTTTAGTTGTAACTGAAAGAAATCACTGCTACGCCGGTATGTTATTTTTTAACAAATTGCCAAATGATATGAAAACTCCGGGTAAATATCAAGGTATTTAAAAGTAAAGTGTTTTCTTATGTATGCAACATTGAGCATTCGATAAATGAATTTTTAGAGCATAGGAATTAAATTATTTTGTATTTATTTTGTATATCTTTCTGTTGTGACGTTTTCATACTATATATGTAATGTTGTTAGTGTGAAATAAACATTATTATTATTATTATTATTATATTTGGTCTTGAACAGAGATTGTATTTAATAAATTAGTGTAAGACTTCATGTACATTCTCACCACAAAGATACACACACACAGCTAAAATTAGCGTTTCTTTTGGATAATCGTTGAATATAATATTGTTTTCAAATCTACTTGCCTTGGTGATAATATATTATACCAAATCGACACCTATCAACCTTTAACGGCGAAATTATAGTGTTTTTTTTTAATATAATATTGGCCAAGAATTATGCTGATCGTTAATTTTAAAAAAGTTAGATTGTAAATTTGTGGGCGCCATTAAAAGTCTATTTGATCGGTTTAACTATATACTAAGACGAACACGATATAAATGATTTAGCCCCGTCAGATATTGCTAGAGGTGTGACATTATTTGATTGTTGTCGTACTTAACGGGTCTAGCCCTTGGAAAATAAAAATCGACCATTAATGGCAATGTTTTACAGTATAGAAAGACTGGTTCGTGTGTCAGAAACTGAAAGTAAGGAAAAACGATCAACCACAACAAGAGATGTCTGTTTTATAGTATTGCAAACTCTGAGGGACAAACGTCAAACAGCAGTGCAGAACGGAAGTGCTTTGAGAGAGGTGCGAGAAGAGGAGATAAGTTAACAAAGATTGAGAAGAAGGCGTTGTTCAATTGTTGTCGTACTTAAAGCATCTAGCCCTTGGAAAACAAAAAACGACCAATAATAGCAAAGTTTTACGATATAATGAAATTGGTTCATGTTTCAGAAGGTTAGGGCAAGGCAAAAACAGTCAACCATAACAATACATGACCTTTTCATAGTATTGCAAACTCAGGAACAAACATCAAAGAGCAATGCAGACTGGAAGTGCTTCGAGAGAGGTGCAAGAAGAGGAGACAAGGTAACATACATTGAGAAGAAGGCTCAAGCAAGTCGAACTATACTCATACATACCAGCAAAAGCTCCAAAACGTGAGGTACGTCAGCGTGACTATCTTTTGCCAATCGATCAGTTTAATGTTTATTTTACTAATATCGGCTTACATGAACAAAAATAATTAAACCTGTACAATGTTAATGTCGTAGAAATTAATACATCATGCCATAAAACATTCTTTCTTAAACCTGTTTCACATGCGGAAGTAGAATTAATTGTAAGTAATTAGTATTTAAAAAAATAAAAGACGAGTATTGGTTTTATCATCACTACATGTATAATAAGGACAGTATTGAAGTTAACTTGTTCAACTAATCATCAATGCCATCAATATATGCTTATTAGAGAGTAGTATTTCCTAATAAATTAAAAATCCCTTAAGTTATTTTAATACTCAAGAAAAGTTCTAAGACGTCCCTAAGAAATCATCTATTTTAACAATTTTACCTATAATATCCAAAATTTTTGAGTCAGCAGTCAAAAACAGAATATTACCATTTCTTCGAAGAACACGAAGTTTTAGTGGAACAACAGTAAGGCTACAGATCAAATCGATCAACAATTTCAGCTATGATAAAACTGGTCAATGATATTTTAACAGCATGGGATAAAAATATAACCGTCGGCTAAGTAATGCCTCCGTCAGCTTTCCTCATCATATATTATTAGATATGCCACATATTTATCGGATTACAGGTGCGGCCCATGAGTTACTAAGATTGTATCTCCGAGATCGACAACATACAATATGGTGACAAAACAAAAATTCCGAATTGCGGAAAATATGTTCTGGTTTACCACAGGGTTCAATACTTAGACCTATACTATATATTATTTATGTGAATGATTTACTATCTAAGTATTTTAAAGCAGCAAAAGAAGACCGTTATATTGTTGTACTGCATTAAACATGAGCACATGCTGATGGATGACTGCTATTAAAGCAAAAATCAAAAAATTGTTTGGAACTTAATATTGATATCATTGTCCGTGTCTCAAATGCAGAAACCAGATTCGAAAAGCTAGTATCTTAAGAAACATACACAAACGTTGTATTAATATTTTTTACTTAGTTAATGAGTAATTTCTTATATACAACTGTTCACTTGACAACAGTTGAGTGTTCGCTGCACACAACCGTTCACCTTTATCTGATCACCTTCCATTTGGTACTTTTCACTGCTGCCATATGTTAAAATTATACAGATGAAACCGAATAGCCAATATTAATAAATTATTTTTCTGCATTAAATTTCAGCCTAGTTATTAGTTTTTCCAACCCCAATTAAAATATTCGGTTAACTCCAATGTTACAATATCTTTAATTTGTTTATATTCATTTTCTAGTATCTTTCTTCAAAATTGTGTGTCACGTTGGTGTTGGAATGCGTTAATGGCGCATGCGGACAGAATACGCTCACTTAGTGAGCACAATTTTTTTCCGCTCGCAAAAATGGCGACCGTTCTTCAACATGTTCAAAGTGAGTGTACATCATCTGAATCCGATTATTGAACAGTTGCACAACTGTTGTGTCTGCTGAATGCGACCAGTGTATAACTTGATTACTTGTTATTATACCTAACCTATACGTTTTCTCGTAATTTAATGTATATTGCGTCTCAGTACACTCACTTAATATGCACTGCGCATATCCAATTATATAAAAACAGTCATTAAATATTTTATCTATAGTGCGCGAAGAGAAATAGCGAATTAAAGTTTTAAAATTTCATATTGTCATCCCCAGAAATCCATTGACTTCAGTTGACTGAACATTGAAAATCGACACAAACAGAAACAAAATGAGGTCAAGAGGAGTTGTAAAATCTCTTTTCATATCCGCTGCAAATCAAACACAATCCATACTCGAGGACGTAGTCCACATTGATATAGTAAGTGTTTGAACTGACGGTAGAATATAATGGGAAATTTTGTCACAAATAATTTACCATTTGTCTGTGAACACATATTTCTTTTTAAAATCGTCAATAATTATAGAAAGAGTATAAGCGAACATAGAAAAATAAATATGACCCTTAAATAAGTATGGCTCCATATGCGGAGTTCTCGTAAATTATAGGACGTTTTCATTTCTTATTTTGTTATTATTTATTTTAATGTACAGATAATTATTTACATATAATATCACACGTAAAGGTTAGTTATTTATAATATTATATAAGTGGGGTAAATTAAACACTATAATTATCATTGTAAAACAATTTTGAATATGAAATTCATGATTCATAATATTAATAATAATGCTTTATTAGTCAAGATCCATACTGGATATAGACTTCGTCAATACACAGGATATTACATAAACAGTATAACATATATATATTCTCTTTGAACCGAAGGTGCTCCTACAAGACTCATGGTAGGACAAATCAAAAACAAGTCTGATAATACGCTTTTGCAGAAGAAACACTCCTTGCATATCCTTTGCTTGGCCCCAGACAATAATATTATAGGAAATTATAGAGTAGGTATTAGCATAATAAACGCTGAGCAGGGATTCGGCATTTAAGATGTTTTTCAAAGTGTGCAAAACATAATATGCCCTCTGAAGTTTACCGCATACGTAATCAATCTGGTTTTCCCATGTCATATTTTCATCAGGAATTGTACCTAAGAATATATAATTTCTTGAGACCTCAATAATTTGATTATTAAATGTTATGTCTAAACCTGAGCGCGTTCTATGTTTATTGAAAATTTCAATAGTAACCGTCTTATCATGGTTGATTATTAATTTGTTGGCACAACACCAGTCCTCAAAATTTTGTAAAACTATATTGATTTTATTGCTGAGGTGTTCCAGATCTGAGTGGGAAACCACTATTGCTGTATCGTCAGCATACAGAAATATTGTGCCATAGTTAATGAAACTAGGTAGGTTATTTATAAATAATAAAAATATGTATTAATGGACCCAGGACACTGCCCTGTGGAACTCCAACGTCCATATCATATTCCTCCGATATGACATCACCAAGTCTAACAACGATTTTTCTGTCTTCTTTTAAAAATGAGACAATCCATCTGTTCAATTCCCCGCGAATTCCCAGGTTATAGATCTTACTACTAACAAAATGCCAATTATGAATTATATATATTAAGACACCAATTATGGCGCTCAATTAGATGGCATTTTGGAACATATAGTTAAAATATAAATTATTGTAATATAGTATTCGTAGCTAGGGTGAATAGAATAGTTTGAAAATGTGGTAACTGGGTATAGTGTATGGAAGTTCAAAATGGTTGAGAACTAAATGAAGAAATTTAAAATGTACAGATAGGAACGTTTTAGTTTTTTTTTTCAAATGTGTACTCGTATAGGAAAATGATGGGTTTCCACAAAGTTGAAAAGATAATGAAAAGATTTAGTTATTAAGTGGTATTAGATAGAAAGGCGTGATAAAAAATAGATTTTAAAAGATATATACGAGGGCGGGTCAATATGTCCGTGACTTTTTGAATGAAACACAGGTTTTTGGATAAAAAATTATTTTATTCTTCAACATACTCTCCTTTGAGCTCTATACACTTTGTCCAACGTTTATCCAATTTTTTAATCCCTTCCAAAACGTAAGATTTGTCGAGTTCATCAAAATAGGTATTTGTTTGTGAGATAATTTCATCGTTGGAGTCAAATCTCTTTCTACCGAGCAATTTCTTTAGGTTTGGAAACAAGAAATAGTCAGTCGGGGCTAAATCCGAAGAATAGGGTGGATGAGGGAGACATTCGTAGCCTAATTCATAGATTTTGCCATGGAAACTGCACATGTGTGCATCCTTGTATTGTCCTGGTGGAAAAGAACTTTTTTATTGGCCAAATACGGTTTTTTAAATCCTCATTAAATCGACTTAATAAATTGGCATAAGATTCGCCATTGATTGTTTTACCCTTTTGAAGGTAGTCAATGTGGATTATACGGCGTGCATCCCAAAAAACGCTCTCCATGACTTTATTAGCTGATAAACTGACCTTGGCCTTCTTTGGCGCCGATTCACCCCGAGAAACCCACTGTTTTGACTGTTGTTTTGTCTCTGGTGTGTTGTGGTGGATTCACGTTTCGTCCACGGTTACGAAACGGCGCATAAACTCGTCCATAGTGCGGTTAAACAACCCCAAACACTCCTGCGAAGTTGTCACACGATTGCGTTTGTGGTCGATTGTGAGCAAACGTGGCACCCATCATGCGGAAAGCTTTCTCATACCTAACTGATCATTCAAAATTGAAACCACTGAACCATGTGATATGCCTATGGCTTCCACAAACTCTCGCACTTTCAATCTCCGATCGGCCAACACCATATCGTGAATTTTTTTATTGCTTCCGGTGTAGGGACCTCAACTGTGCGTCCAGAACGTTCGGCATCTTCAGTGCTTGTACGGCCACAACGAAATTCAGAAAACCACTTTTTTACCATTGAAATTGATGGTGCATAGTTCCCATAGTATTTATCAAGTTTAGCCTTGGTTAGAGAGATGTTTTTTTTTCGCAAAAAATAATGCCTAATGAGCACACGAAATACACATTTTTCCATTTTCTCCTCAAATCTCGCGGTAGTCTACTATCAATGGCTGTCAAACACAAACTAAATGACGTAGCTTGTTCAAATGTTGACAGGAGTCAACTGACAGATGTCTGTTGACAGGAGCAGTGTTGCCCTTTCAGTTAAGAGGCGGGAAATTCAAAAAGTCACGGATATATTGACCCACCCTCGTATATATGTTTAAGTTTGGCAAACAAACGTATGTAGGGGTTAGTAGAATGAAGTTTTTTTTTTGACAGGCGTTAATGATATTCACTTACAGACAGATTAATAATTAATTCTAAAATGAATGCAAAGTTCATCTTTTAGGTGAGACATAATTGTAATTTACGGATGTTATAATAGGTAACATTGGATAAACAAAAAAGAAACACCTTTACCAGAGTAAAGCACTGAAAGCTAGAGACGTATTTCGACAACCATGTTGTCATCATCAGTAGCATTGATTAATAAAAACCGCGTTGTCTGTACACCGTAGCGTATACACAATAACACTAATCTTTGAAAATAACAAAATTTGGTTGTTGTGTTGAATATTTTTAAGAAAAGCATAATTAGAAAGTGTGTAATGTTGGCTTTGATGTACAATTCCTCTAATTAAAAGTTTTAAAAGAAAAGGAAATGTATTTAGAGTTTACTTTTACATAATATTAAGATTACAAGAATAATAGACGAAACAGGTTCTAATAAAATATGTCAAAAATGAAAATTCACATGAGTAATAGATAACAATTGACCTCGGCGAATTAATGAGTATCTGAATTCAAGGAAAGACTAGTGGTTGCGTTTAAGAAGCATATGAATAAATTAAACTACAGCTGGTAAACAAATATGTAAATAGAGGCATCTTTGCAAAATCCACTATTCGGCATAAAGATTCTTCAAAACATCTGCAAAGTCTCGAGAATAAACATTTTCGTCCTGACAATACTACTTACAAGAAGTAAAAGTTGTGGACAATTACTGATGTATCAACTTTGTCATTTATATTTCACCGGTCCGTAATTGAAAAACAAAAATAGAATTTGATGGTTTCAATTGGATATATAGAACTCAACACTTGCTATTCAGCTCACATTCCAGAGCAAGCGGATGTTTGATAGCGGAAGGGTGGGATAACGGTGTTCCTTTTCAAATTACAAATTGGTCCATTAAATTAGACAATGTTTTTTGTCACATTCCCCACTTCACCCTTGTAACGATCGGAGGACGCATTAATCTAGACCGGTCTTGGCGGCGATGCTGACACAACCATCGTGCCGGGTCAAAAGTACAAATCCGAGATTAATAGGCTATCGATTGTTTTTTTCTTGCCAGTAGTACGCACTTTGCACGACCGATATCCACCACCGTTAGGTAATATTCAGAGGAAAAGTATTTTGGTGTAAATGACTTTTAATCTAAACGAATTAGTGCACTTTTTTAATCTGAATAAATGTGTAAATAATATAGTAATTGGGTAACGGGAAGGATACAGATATGGCCGATTAGAGTCGCAGAAATTAGAAAGGTTAAATATAACATAATTTAAGCAAACTATTATACATTAAGGATACTTAGATACCGAAAAGCCAATAATATAGCAAAATCTATACAATTACTGATTAAAGTAAACGAACTCGTGACATATACGTGAAATATCTACAAATTATAATTATAAAAGAATAAGCAAAAGAGGGTTAGTGAATATGTAATTAATAGGGATTGGCAGTCAGGGGTACACTAATTAAAATTACATTCTAAATATTACTATATTTTAATAACTATTCAAGATTTTAAGTTTAGATCTTTATAGATTACACGAACCAACAATTTTAATTTTCTTTTTAATAATGATTTGAATATTGAATGAGCTTTAACATAGTTGACATACTGTCATAAGTTTTTGGTGTATTTTTAGAATGAGGTACTGGAATTGATCGTTTCGAATTATAATTATAAAGCAAAACGGTTTTAAGAATTGTTTTCGAAAAGTCTATAAATAATCGCCATTCTGCATGGTTATGTTCAATACTCATTTCATACAAAAATTGATTTACATCAGTACAGTAACAGAAACTACTTTCACCTTTGTAAAATGAACTGAATTTTTTGTACCGATTCGTCAAAACAGAGATTCTTGTTGTGGAATGTAGGAAACCTGCTATGGTATATCGCATAGCGAGGAACTAGCTCAGTTTTCAAAAACAAAATTTCTTTATCTCAGGTTCTCTCAGAGATTGGATCTTCTCGTCCTGAATCGCGCTCATATATCCCATAAAAATAATACAATAAAGTCAATTAATTTTCAATTAACACGAAGACACAATTTTCAAAATTTTCAGTTTATTCATATTATTCAAAAAAAAAATAAAAAAAATTTGCAAAAGTACATAAAAACCTTTCCTCTAATGAAAGAGAAAGATAAGAAAACATGTAATAACTTCCGCGACAAAAAAAAACCTATTAGAAAAATTGTAAATTAATTGAAAGAATATTCCCTAAATATAGAAACAAAGAAAACACCCTTAATAGTTATAAAAGCCACCCTCATTAAAATTCCAATTTTTAATGACCAAAAAAAAATTCTTTCGATCAATTAAACACTGATTACAGTTTTAAAAATATAATCAATTAAAATCACTTAACACCAAATAAATTCTCTCTATGATCTTCATAAAAATTATTTTTTATAAGACGCAATAATAGTAATCTTGATAGACATTTTTAACATAAAAAAAAATTGCACATTCAATAAATATACGTCCTTGAAGAATTTTTACACGATAGCCTTTTTTTAATAATTATATACTTATCTTTAACAATCCTTAGAACTACACACAATTAACATAACTTTTGATTAAAACTTGTACCGTTTACTAAAGATAAAATTAAAATTCTTATTAAAAATACCAAAATTAATATTTTTATAACACATATAAAATTTACCACAAAGTATAACTTTTCACGGCACAAATCTTAATAATCTTTCTTTCGTTCGCTCGCATACGATCAAGGTATTCAAGGACATTTTCAACCCACCAAACGCACGCTCCTTTACATCGATCTATGAAAAAAAAAACAGTTTTAAATTATTGATATACACATTAATTTTTAATAAATCGATACAACTTCTAAATATTATATGTTCAATATTAATTAATTTTATTAAACACATCTTATGCATTTTCTCCCGAAAAAACCTACCATTTAGTCAATTCACAAAACATGTCAATTTTATACAGGGTTAAGCAAAATTAATACTCTAGAGATATCTATATTACTTTAAATTCATACTTTCAATTAATTTTTATTAGATACTTAATACGTTTTCTTAATATTTCATATATATAAAAAAACCATAGCAATACGTCAGATCACTTGAAAATGACACATTCAAACATCGTTTATATCTTTCTCGTCCGTGAAGGGGAGGGAAGTTTTGGCATTAATAACGAAATAACTCAGAAAATATCGATGCTAAGAAAAAATATTTCGAATGAAGAAGTTAAGTAAATCACTTTATAATATATAAAAAAACCATAGCAATACGTCAGATCACTTGAAAATGATACATTCAAACATCGTTTAGATCTTCCTCGTCCGTGAAGGGGAGGGAAGTTTTGGCATTACTAACGAAATAACTCAGAAAATATCGATGCTAAGAAAAAATATTTCGAATGAAGAAGTTAAGTAAATTACTTTATAAGAGAAAAGGTTTTCATAGTTTTTTGTGTAAACCGAACCGTTCTCGAGGTCACACACAAGTTACGCGACCAGGACACCGGCAGCAGCCGTACGCGGAAGCCGCTTATCGCATAGTTCTAAGAATACTTTTAAGATAAGACACATACGCTGTAATTATGTTATTTTACTTTTCACGTTGTACAAGCATTCTGTAATATACTCTCAAAGAGAATAAATGTAAATTTATAAAATAAAGTAGAACTTCAAAATTAGTTTTATTTTTAAAAAATAAGTTTTACTATGGAGAAATCTAACTGGCGCAGTCAGTAGGATTCACTGTGACGGAATTTGAATCAAACTTTTTAAAATTTAGGGTTGTTTTTACAACTCGCACAGTGAACTTACGAACAAAAGTGTTTGCCTGTACGTGCGGATCGAATTAACTTTTTCGAACTAATTGTGCAGTGAACCGCAGTGTATTACGGAATCAACCTTCTAAAATCGAAGGACCAGGGTACCTAAACATTGGAATCCAAGTAGATTTAGAGAAACAAAAGAAACCAGGGAAACGAGCAAACCAGAGAAACAAATGTATTACGGAGTGATTTTAATATTTCTCCTTGGAATGGGGAAATCAAGCGGAGAAGTCAACATAAACGAAAAACAAACCACGACAGGGTTACTACCAATAAAGCTAGGAAAAACGTGGAACACAGAAACTTAATGGCAAATCGTCAATATCCGTAATATAGAACCATTAGAATTAAAAATTAAGTGTCTTTAATGGATAAACTTTACGCGAAACGCAGTTTCACAAAGTGAAAGCTACACGTATGAAATAGGAAATTATTATAAGATTTTAAGTTACAATCTAGAATTAATAAATAATAATATTAAGCAGGTACTTCCGAAAGATAGAATAAAGCGAGGAGCAATAAACATCGCAGGTAACATTATTAAAGCAATAACAGGTAATTTAGATAATGAAGATGCTGAAAGATATGACCAATTGATTAGCAATTTGATAAAATCACAAAAAAGAATGAAAAACGTATTAGAAAAACAAATAATTCTGAGTGTATATACAATAAAAGCTTTCAATAAAACGATCTATTAAATTCAAGAAAATCAAATTTTATTACAAACTAGAATAAAGCAAGTAGAAAAGCAAATAAATGACACACGATATCATGTAGTCCGAAATGAAATGCGAATTCTTATTTACGCGATATATAATCCAATGGTATTTCTCACAGAAGCAATAAATATTATCCTAAATACATTGACTACCGCAATAACGTCTGCTAAATTAGAAACTTATCATCCACGAATGATTCAACCTAACGATTTGCTTAAGGAAATAATCGAAATAGACAAACGCATAAATTTAGCTAAATTACCGGTAGAACCGATACTTAGTGAATTACATTATTTAAGTAAAATAATTAAAGTCAAAGCGTATATTAAAGATCAATCCATTATATTTATGATACTTTTTGTTTTTGTGTAAACCGAACCGTTCTCGAGATGTAGAATTAAACGCCTTACTCGCGATATCGGCTCCACTGAACAAGGGGAACCCTTCAAATCTACAACTATGCTCAGAATACACCCCTTCAACAAATTATACTATGGAAAAAAATACGGTATTTTATTTAGATTGATTCACAGTTTGAGTAGACTAGTGTCAGCGTACTTCAAAACGTAAACATCTACAAATTTCTCGAGGTCGCACACATCACAACATTTCTTTATACTATATTAGATGAAAAAATAAAAATTCTTCGTTATCCCATTCATATAAATAAATAAATGCATATAAAAATAGAAACATAACATCATAACAGCAAACCAGAAACTACAGCAAAAAAGGGTTGTTTAATAAATAAGGCCACTGATAAAATTATATTTTTCGTGAGTTCATAATATGTATACATCGAAACGCAACATGCCATTCTATTTCGCACACGAACTGTAAACACAAGCGTATGAAAAAAAAATACATTACCGAGCAATTTTTTTTTGCATACCGATTGTTTTTCTCCACCACCCCGGAAAAAGAGCGCACAACTCAGTAAACATGCCCGTGCGTGCGTGTTTTTATTTGAAAGGATGTGCAAGAGGAGATGGGAAACATCACGATATCTCTTCTAATTAAAACCTCTTTCTGTACGCATTGATTTATCGACCGGAAGTCGATTTAAATAATTTTCCGAATTGTTTAGAGTGGATATCGGGGGAAATATCGAAATAATCCGATGGTATTGGCGGCAGAATCGGAAAATTTCCCAATTTTTTGTTTTACTTTTTCGTCAGGCGAACGCTTTGCGTGCATCACTGACTGCGACGCGCAAAATCGTTGGGGTTGTGCGGGTTTTACGTACATGTATGTGAGCATGTATATGACTGGACGGGCCAAAAATCGTTTTTGGTCGTTCCGTATTTGTTGTTGCCCGCAGTTTGCTCGTATTTCACGGCTATTAATACAGATTCGATTACTTGTACACGTATGTACATAGATAATGCCGGAAGAATTATTGACAATCGATGTTATTAAAATCGGGAATTAGCGATGATAAAATCACCTTTGTTGTGCTCGAATCGCGCTATAATTTGAAGCGATAAGCAAATTAATAAACATTATAGTTATTGGAGAGTGTGGGGTTAAATTTATATATATAATCATTTACCCAGGTGCAAAATATTGTTGTAGAGAGGTTTTTCTTTTCAACTATTCATTTATAAAATCCTTTCATGTCTTTATATTTTATTCCAATTCTTTGTGCTTTTATATATTTTTCCATTTCAAGTATTTTATCAATGCCTATACATTCCTATTTAGGAATACCTTGTTACGTGCGTCTGGTGATTACCAGATTTCTAATAATAATAATATTAGCCATTTACTGTATTTCCACATATTTAATTACATTTATCATTTAAGAGGGGCGTTTACCTATCGAAAATTACGGCATCGCCGTTTCGCGTTCTTTAAACTCATTTTGTAATTTTAGAATCTCAAATTTGGGTTAGTGATGCAAAAGGCATAAATTTATAATGTCAAGGAAAGCTTTTGTACTAATTTATTTTCTTAAGAAAGTTAGGTGTTTTAGAAATAACCACAAAAATGCATGAGTTTGATTAATGCCTACTAACTAAGGCTGGTACACAAAAGAAAAAAAACGACCTCTACTCGCCAGCTGCACATTTGATGTACGATATAAAGAAAAAATCAAATCTATGTAATTATTTTTAAAGATAAAAAACATTAAACACTAAACATTGTCACACATATTTTACACGAGGTTTTTCGCGTCGTCTATCCCCACTTTACGGTATCTCTACCGGTCCTAGCGAAGACGAAAATCTATCGGAATTGGTCGGTTATTGCAGACTTAAATTCGAGTGACAGTTTAATTACAAACTGTTACTCGCATTTAAATGTGATATATACCTATAATATTCGAGTGTATAATAATATAAGAGTTATGGGCAAGCGGAAATTGGTTTATTATAAAACATCAACAACATCAACAGTTCCGTAAGTACTCATTCTTTATACATTATGTTTCCTATCTACAGTATTTCTTTATCTATGACAGAAGTTGTGAATAAAACCGAAGCGCTGTGACAGAACCGAATATCGTCAACATCCACCTACTTACACCCTTGCGTCTACCCGTCCCGCGTTGCATAAGTTTCTATTTGTTGGTAAACGCCACTCTTAATAATCTTCACTAGCTAATTCCATTTCATAATCATAATAAATAATACAGATTTAAGTCAATTTTTCATTCCTGTTATACTATGCAGCATTTGCCACAGTTTTTCGTCGAGAAAAATATAATCTAAATCCAACGTAGACAGATTATTACTAGCCGCATATTTGTTCTGCAACTGCGGAAAATTAATTGTTATGTTCTCATAAACCCAATTATTATTTTATGTCTTTTTCTTATAAATCATGAAATGTAACAGAGGAATCATAATTTTTCCGAAAATTAATTCAGCTTGAAAATACCAGCTGGAAGATTGTCCATAGAAACCGTTTTGTCATCACCAAAGTCTTCATTTGTTCATTAGCATTGATTGGCGAACAAATGGCAATGATACCGGGTGATCTTTGATCGCCACCTTCATCCAGTGGCTGAAAAATTAAATGGTAGGCTTTTATACCACTCCATTTTAAAAATGTCGATTATGTTTGGAACGTTACATAACGAAAACAAAAAAATACACAATCCCTAATTTGAGTATTGAAACACAAATAATACGTTATTTTTGCTCTAGTAAACAATTAAAGTACTTTTCGAATTCTTAAATAATAACAAATGTCAAATAAAATTATTAAAATGTAAATTTCGTGTACCTATACTGGTACCATCTTCATTCAAGTATTTGACAATGTAAAATATAGTAATTTTTGGAGCGAGCTTTCAAAAAGACCTTGGTTGTATTTGGGTTAATAAATATTATATAGACCACCAACGGCAGACATATAACAAAAAACTGGATGAAATGTTTACTACAAGGAAAACACAAATATAAAATAATTCTAACCGGTGATTTTAACGTACCTTACAAAACAGTCAATGATACGAATTCTAAGAAAAAGAGAGATTCGTTGAATACATTTAACTTGAGTCTAACAATTCATGAGCCTACGAGGATATACGGAAATTTAAAATCTAGAAGTATCATTGCAGTGTTTCATGTACTTCATTGCAAGATCATTTGGTATAAGAAACTTCTATACCAAACTATAACGATACATATAAAAAATAAAATGACGAAAGTTTTATAGGATGTAGACATAGGGCTGTTCTGGGAATGGTTAGAGTAAATTCCTGTTTTGTTTGATACAAATATAGACAGGTGGTATAATAAATTTATTGAAATTATAAAGACAAAGTATGATTAAGCACGTAGGATAAAGAGTGACACGCACAACAAAGCACGAAAAATGAATAACGGAAGAATTTAAATACAGAACAACAATAAAAGAAGATGTATGAAAAATGGTGTACGCCAACATTTTAAGGGATGACAATCAAACATGCTGTAGGAAATAAATCGAAACATCCAAAATGCAAAAAGAAGCTTATACAGAATTTATTAATACTTATCACAAGAAGGCCAACGCGTTATGACAGGTAGTTGGAACAACAACATCAAATGAGAAATCTTAAAACTCATTTATAAACGAATTCCAACCTGATGGTATCACTGATGATAAAGGGTTAACATTTATTAATAAGTAATCAATAGTACTGTGTGATAACTTGAGCAATGATGTTGTGTTGGATATGAGTGGAATAAGTATTACCACTGCGCTCTTCCATGATGGATTCAACAACAATGAAAAGGTGTGTTGTGTAATTCTTATTTATCCACATTATATTGACACACATTCAGTAAAATGTAACGCATGAATAAAGTAATCTATCTAGCTTAGTAATAAATGCTTTCTGTAAGATTCGATTTAGTTAAATATAAAAAAAAAAATATCATTTTTTCATCCGTGAAGATAGTAAGTAACGGGTTTCAAGACATAATATAGCAATTTACCCTTAAACGGGATCTTTTATAGTATCGTTAATGAGTAGTGACCACTTGAAATTGCCTAGTGCTTGATAAATTGACCGACCCGACTGTAATAGTCGCCTATTATGTTGCCCGCGAACTTAATAACCGGAGCTCCCATTTCTACCTCCATTACGTGGGTCAATTACAGACCCTGTTGATAGATATTAGGTAACATAGCAAATCAACCGGACTCTCCGGCGTTAATTATTGCAAGTAAATCTATCAGAAATTATAACGCTAATATTTCAGTTTATTTTTATATAACGTAGTCAATTAGTATCTACAATGACGTACGCAACTGACCCGATACAGGAGCGTTCGTCTATATTAATTAGTCAATCAGAATTGCTTGTATTGGAAATTAATGCGGCGAAGGTAAGAGAAGAGTCTGGATGAAATAAATCTCATAAGACGTAAGCATTTACTGTAGGTAGGATATCAACATATTTTCTTTTACATTCAGTTTTTTTAAAAAATAATTTGATTATTTTTGTAGTAGTTTAATTGTTCACAAGTCAGAAAACTGGTTACATCTTCTTCTAAATGTATAGATAGTTCCTTATTTCCCTTATAATACCATGCTTTACGTATTCAGATGATCAAATAACATTGCCACAATTTAACAGCTTTTTTCCTAGTTGTAAACGATGTTTTTCGTTTATATATTTAAACATAGTTTTTGAATTGAATTTAATTATCAATATTTATATTTTAAAACTTAAGCATCTTTTTAAGTTCTTACTTTTTATTAAAAATTTGATATTTCCTAGGCAACCCTTTGATCCAATCCTGTCACTCTAGATTTAATGTTGATTAAATGATGCACTGTAGAGCGATAGGAATTGACCTCTACATACAAAGGAGACAGATATACAACACCGTTAATCGTTGGCAAAACAAGGCGCTATTACGCATGGTTTTGTATATAAACTTTCTTAATTTTGTTGATTTATATGTACATATTTCTTTGTCTTTTTGGTAACTTGTATTGTATTTTATTAATAGATTTCTTCTAGTATTGATTTTATTTCATACACCACTGACTTTATATTTGTTTAAAGAAATACGAGTATAAAGACAACTGAATGCACAATTCATGATTCAATCAACTATTTTTATTTATAAAATTGTGATTGTAATTAGATACATTTTAACAATTTCATTTTTATCCAACAATAACACGTTATTTCGTATTTTATAAATGCCAACTCGTGTCGACTTTCAAACGTCAAACATTACTTGCTTACTTACTAACTACAGCAAATTTTCAATCAAACTATAGAAAAATTGTCGCAAACATTATGAAATGGAAAAATTATCTTGTTTTAATAAACAGAAGATAAAAAAAACTTTATTTTTCATGGTAAATAAATGTAATTACATACCTACTTGAATCTAGTTTTCAAATCTAATCTATTATTTTTTATAACAATACGCGATAATGTCAAAAATAAAGGTACTTTATTCTTGAGCACAATTGAAATTTTTTGACACACCTCGTATACGACTGCAAAAGTTTGTATTGGATTAATTCATTTTGTGTTCTAAACCATTAAGAACTATTTACGAAGAGTAACTTTTTTCTTAAAATTCATAATACAAAAGTTTTCCATATGATTCCAACTTAAGTAGACGCATTAAATTGAATTTCTACACCTATACATATAATTAAGATTCTATTTTCCTGTTTGTAAGTATTAGTGTTCTTTTTTAAACAATAATTGGACGAACCTCTTTATTAATGTGTATCATTTCAAGAATCAGCCGGTTTTTTAATTAATTATAAGACTGATACGAATATTTTAAGTATAATATATTCCAATTTGTTACAGTGACACTTATTCACCACAATACCAGTTTAGTTTTCGCTTTAATTAAGACCCGGTATTGTTCAAATTTTATATTCACAAAAGAAAAAAGCAATTTTTACAGCAAATAACATTTATACTTGCTGTAAGAAATACATTGAATATTTAAAAATATAAAATAATACAATAAATGAGCTAAATATGCTTTTAAAAAAATAAAAATAACGTGAGATAAAGTCACACATGACATTGCATTATGTTTACGATAGATATAGGCACAGCTCACAGACTGAGACCTGGCCGATGAGATGCCCCTTCCACAAGGTGCGCAGTGAATGTTTATAATATTAGGATAAGCACGAGCAGTCTGGAAAAAATGTCAAGCGCTACACATATATGTATCTCTTTTCAGTATATTACAATTTCTTATCTGCATTTACTCGTTCGTCCGGCTAATGTATGCGATGATGAACAAATGTTATCATTTCTTTTTTCCGAATACTTTCTCTGTCACGCACTGACCTATAAATCTGCGCGACTTATAGGTCGAGGCTCCTCCCATCACCTAAAACTCAGTCTGTGTACTGTACACTCCTAACATACAGCTTTAGATTTTGTAAACGGTGGAGTTGTTTTTATTAGTTACTTAGTCGATGCTGTTTTTTTAACATGTTGATATAGTGTTTAATGTTTTACAACTTTTATTGTTATGCTAAAGTGGTATTTGTTTGTCAAATCGTGCTCAAATTTTAAGTAAATATTCATCATTTTTATATAATTTGTAAGAAGTAGCCATTAAAGTCACAGCTAAAAGTAAATAAATAATTTAAGATTTTTTACATGATTTTTCTAAATTAATTTTACTTCAAAAAACAACCCGTGCGTCACTGCAATACTACACCGACACACGTTAAGTTCCCAGCTGTGTAATACTGCAGTCAAATAAACACTAGTGTCGATCTCCCTTCGAACTGAGCGACATTAACATATTATTTTATCCCCGACGTCCCTGTGAGACAGGGCGAAAGATGAAAAGAATTTGATGCGATAACTCACCGGGAAAGAATACGGTCTCCTGTCGTTTGGCGTAGTTGGCCTCGGGTATCCTCACTTCACAGGAGAATTCCTCGGGATCTTGCAGGGCGGACAGGACCGCGGACGCCGTTATGTCAAATAATTGTCCTTTCTCCCTAACCTTCACTTCCGGTTCCGGAATCTCCCTGAAAACATTATGAGAAGGGTCTGTTACGCACATCTGTTCGATATTATTTGACAGGGGAACAAAGACAAGGAATAAATTCAGATAAAATCTACTGGCGGGTATTGGATTTTATCCTCTTTTTTTTCGCGTCTTCCTCCCTTTTTAATGAGGTAAATGTTAAATAATTCATTAGTACAATAGCACGCGGACGGAATTTAATATTAAAGGAGGCATCTATTTTGTATTAGAGCCGGTCATCGAAGCAAATTTGTGGTGAAATCTTTGGGACTCGAGCAACAATTATAGTAAATATTAACTTAGGCAACCAAATTTAATAAAATTTACTCCTTTTTTTCACCAAAAAAAAACAAAACTTTTTTTTACGATATAAGAAAAATATTTGTAATATTTTTCTCTGAATCTGTATCAAAACTCCATAATTATTGGGCTAATATTTGTAATGAATATGATTTATATGCAATTAGGATCGAACATTTCTAGTTATGTTTCTCTATCTTATGTTGGTAGTATTTGTTTTCCCGCTGTCTGTCTGTCTGTCAAGTTGACATAAAGAATATACAGGTACATATAGGCTCCAGTATTAAACAAAAACTTTTAGCAAAAAATTATTGGGCATTTCAAACTCGACATTAAATGAATATCCATATTTTAAATTTAGACGTATAATATTGAATTTTAAAACTTTTTTACTTTTCAGAGTGCTTATTTGTTTATATTTCTTCTTAAAAATTTCCTTGTAGCTATCTTGGGATATACATTTTTAATTCTCCTGTCAAATATTTTATGTCTACCACGAAGCATACGCTATTTATTTATTGTATGCTGTCTTTCAAAATTATCTTAAAATATTGCCCTGTTGGTTGCCTATTATTATCTCCCTAAACAGATTGATTTCTTTGTTGTATATTATTGTCACTCGATATCAACATTATTCAATTTAATGAGTTTAGCGATTTTCATTATGTGTATATATTAAAATTCATAGCAAATATACAGGAAATGTAATTAAACTAATCTGTCATCGTGACGTAGAGCTTTTATTGATTAAGAATAGTAAATTATTAATATGAGGGTGGTCCCAGAAGTACCCGACCTGACGTAGAGACTGCGAACTTATTGCAACATTTGAGCCAAGAAATCAAACAAAAACGGCCGCATTTGGGTAAGAAGAAAGCGATGTTTCTTCAAGACAATGCATCAGTTCACAAATCCGTTATTGCAATGGCCAAAATTAATGAATTAAAGTTTGAATTGCTACCTCATGCACCTTATTTGCCAAATTTAGCCCCTCGGATTATTTTCTGTTCCCAAACTTGAAAAAATGGCTCAGTGGTCAAAGATTTTTTCTGTATATTGCTTTCTCATACTAACTCATACAAACTCTTGGTGTCGTCGTTTTATCTTAGAGTAAGCCCTATCCGCTGGTCGCCGGCAAGCGCATGGTATGTCATATATAGTATATAGCAACAGTATTAGTAATACACCCTGTATTACAGTCCAAATCGATTGATTTTCCGCTGTATTCATAAGTAATTCCAATATAGTCAATAAAAAGTTCGGTTGTCAACTTGACATTTCTATTCTCTAAATGAGAGTTATATTATTCAAAATAAAGTCTGCTATGAACAAAAGAAAAAATGGTTTACCTAAATACTAAGAAAATGGTTACTGAGTAACACTATTTTATTTTATTTTTTACATATGTTTAAGTGACAAATAGATTAATGTAATAAATACAAATTAATTTTCGTTTACTTCGCGTCTTAAGAATTAAGGTATGCAGGTTTGTATATGATTAAAATAATTTAAACAGTTTTCAATAGCTGCGTAAAGTTCTTCGAAGTTGTTGGGTTCTTGTCGTTTTATTAAAGTTTTCCACTGACGAAATAAATTGTCAGTCGGATTCATAAATGAAGAATGTGGTGATAGATATATTGCTTCATGTCCAAAGCTATTATCAGATTCCTTGGATATTCACTAAGATGAAATCGAACTTTGTCCGTGATTATAAAGGCATGATCGACATTATTGTCCGAAAGCTTCTGAAGAAAACTTTTTAAAAATTCGCAAAATTTTTCTGCATTGTATGCTGAGTCCCTTTTATCATAAATATATCCCGGTGTTGCGGATTTGCAGCACAGATTGATATATTTTTGCTACGAGTTTGCCTCGTTGTTTACGCGCATTTATGCCAACAACAGCTCTTCCCTTAGTCACTCTTAAACATATTTGGATTCCACATTCATCGAGAAAAAACATTTTTCTGGATGACCCAACGGCTCTGTAAATTGTAAAGAATAACGGAATCTCCTTTCTATCGCATTTTCGTAACTTAGTTTTTCTGGAACTACATGAGTTTTTTTCACGGTAAAGTCAAATTCGCGTAAAGATCTGAAAGTATTCGACATTCTGGAGTTTCCAATTCTGAATACTATAATACTTGCCTGTCCATGGTCGATCATCTAACATTTTTTCCAAATACCTCCAAACATTTGGAGCGCAATGTATTGGTTAATACGGTGCAGTTTGCATTTACTCAGTCACATATTTGTTCATTTTCTTCAATTGTTAATTTTTGTGGAAGATGTTTGGGTTTGTCTTCATTTTTGTATACCTTAATAATTTTTCGAACCGTATCGTATTTAACATCAAACGTTATGCTAAAAAATTTTAAAGCTTTACCTGTGTTAGACGCTTATATTATTAAACATCTTCTTTCGTTACTGATTTTATTGTAAACCCTGTCTTTTAAATGTACTAATGTCACCAAAATGAAATGAATACTTCTGACTAACTTAACTGACAGCGACCGTTCTTTCTTATGTTCATAGCGGACTTTATTTTGAATAATAGAAATTCTAATTGGATATTAGAAATGCCCTTTTGACAACCGAACTTTCACAACAATGGTTCTATTTGAACAGCTTGCTTTCCTAATCGTTTTGCTTATACAGCCTTTACGTTATGATGACAGATTAATTTAATTGCATTTCTTTGCACTGCATATTTAGATACGAGTTTTAATATTTTTACTAATTGCAATTGCCTGGCTGCGAGTTCGTTTTCGCACAATACAGACTGCATTACTAACTACTGTTGCTCAACACTATGGACACGGATATATTTGATATGGATTTTTTTGAAAGGAGACCCTTAAGGTCTCATTTTACTAGACATATTATTGAATTAAAACACAACTTCTTGGTTATACGGAGAGATCGTAAATGGTTTATCGTGCCGCTTCATCGATATATTAAATTTAGCACGAATTTGCACATGTTCATTGTTGTAGTATGAATATTTAGTTTGTACATAACTTCGCTAACGTGGCCGTAAATCAAATATTCTGTCATTTATAAATAATTGTCAATCATACATGTATAAGCTTGTTAATTTTTTTTTATATCTTATACCTTATTAGCGATCTATGATTTTTGTTGCATTTCCTGCGAGTGACGCTGTACATTTATCTTGAATTCTTCCGCGCGAAGTCAGGTCACGCTTAGAATTAATCTTTTGTTTACTGTTGGAATTACGTATAATTTTCTGCGGGATGTGGAATTTTCATCTAATTTATTTCTATCTAATTACTTCTTGTAATTAAGTGGTTTCTTTCATTTTTAATTAACTTAGGTTATTTTTCCTTCAATTTGCAGCGGTAGCGCCATCTCGTGTGTGTACCATTGGTTATGCTATTAGGAAGCATTAAGATTGTCCTTCCGTTTAATGTTGTTATATTCCTTACTTCGATGCATAATTATCTGCGATTATTTATATTCAATTATTATTTCTTTGTTTGGTTCTTATTAATCTGTCCCTTATCGTGTAAATATTTTATGTAACAATTCATCTTCAATTTGCTAGATGTCGCCTTGACACCTTGTAACCCGGCCTCGTGTTCTTGTCAGTTCATTCTTCCGATATCGATCGAACCATTTAGTTGATTTAAAAAAGCGATCCACATACTTCAATCAGTGTTCACTGTAATTAATGAACTGTTTTGTCTATTTACCGTACAATTCACACGTTAAATCGTGGATGATTAAACAGTGATAAATATAATTTTGGTAGTTAATTAGTTTTCTGCTGCGATGGTGCAGGATATTCTTGTTGCTTGAAGTACATCACTGGATCTGTAAGTTTACTAAGCTTCTTAATTTCTCTTTTTCCTGACTAATGCTTTGTTTCGTATATTTTCCCTTTTATGTGCGAACACGTTTTGGAATTCCGGAAGTATAGCCGCCATTACGCTAGCCTATCTTCTTAAATATATATTGGAATTATTGAACCATCCTCCGCCTATGTGGGAAAATATACATCATTATGGGCCCAGAATTAATATATTTCTATTGTGGATGCCTTATTGGAAACCGATGCCTCGTGTGGATCAAATGCACTATCAAGATATGTATATATAATTATTCTTATTTGGAAACCCATTTATCTGTTTTGCTTAATTAATTTCATTAGAATACGTTGCGCTTTTACCTGTAAATTCATTTTCATTAACGTTTTGAGTAGATCTTTAAGATCGAATAAGTTTTGTATCCGATGCCAACCGGATCGGCTTGATTGAAGCTATCCAATTTAATTGTTAGTTAATTTATTTCCGTCAGGTCAGTAGCCCATTTTGCAGTTTTTGATAAATTTTTGTTCTCATAAGTGTTATAGCCAGTTAATTATTTGTTTTTTTTAAATACACATCTACAGCATGTAATGATTATAGAGGCTTAAATATAAAGCGAGATTTCGTTCCCCGCCTTTAATTTCTTTTGTAACACAAATAATTAATCAAGTTTTGAATGTATACATGTATCTTTTTTTAAAAAAAATCATTTTTAAGTGCACTCTTGCGGTTACAGACCAGAATTTAATTTAAATTTTTAAGCGTATTTATTCTCTTTTGGCTTTTATAGATTATTTAAATTTGGATAGTTGATTATTTCACAACTTGTTTTGTATTATATATATATAGGCTGAACCACCCAATTGTGGGTTTATTATAATTTCACTGTGCATCTTATTGGGCCATATAGAATTCCAATCTTATTTAATAAAATTGTTATTGTTGTTTATACCGTGTATGAATGTCTTACTATACCTAGTGTACCTAAGTTATTTTCGCTGTCGTAATAAGTAATTTATTGGGGTGGGCCTGAAATAGAATGACAGCTGGCGCCTAAGAGTCATCCACATTCAGTATTCTGAGTGACCCATCCCCTAAAACCGAGAGTTAGAGGCCCAGGCTCCACCCCCTCTTTTCCAACGCACACTAGGGAAGTAAGGTAAGGCAGGTTGAAGGTGACACACAATTAATTTCCGAAACTTTTATAAATTTAATTGGGCGAAGCTACAGGTGTGAAGCTCCGGCAAACGGGCACATCTCTAATTATCGACCGGATGACATTATTCTAGTTACCGTTAGGGCCATATATGCCTCCCTTTCTGCCGGGACAATCCTAAGGAGAAGTGAGTGTAACAAGCTTTTTGTCATTTCTTTTTCCCTTGGTTTACTGCGTTTAATTGAATATTAGAAACTGTCTTTCTCAATGCAATAAAAGGCACATTTCGCTGTTATTGTAAGTTTTTTTTTGTTTATAGGAATATCATTATCATTTTTGCTTAATTTTAAAGTTGCCTGAAATCAACAATGTCTTTACGAAAGAACAAGATAAGTTGAGGCTTATTTTCGTAACTGTCACAGAAGAAATGATCCAAAATGTTTTCATTTCTCTAAAGACGAATAAATGTGTGTCTTCAAAATGAAGGATCTCATTTTGAACATATGTTTAAATATGTTATAATATTTCTAAATGTGTAATGCTATATGCAATATTTTTAATAAAGACATTATCAATTTTTGAATGTATTTCTTGACTTATTAAAACAAGAAAACTTGACAAAAATTCTTGGAAGTAGTTCATACGTAAAATAATAGATGTCGCACGGACGAAATACAGATATTCAGAATATTATATATGCGGCAAATACACCATGACTATGAAGCGACACAGTCAACCTTTTACGATCTCTCTGTACAATACTGAAGAAAATAAATAAGTTAGAAACACATATGTCTACGGCTACCTGACACTTATAAGTTTACATTTTCATGTTTGATTTTCTGCATGATCACTTTTCTTTGCCTTATCGTTCATGCATAATTTGACACATAAGTCCGAATTATTTCTGTGGTAAAATTATATGTCGTACATGCTAAATTATGATTTTCTAATGAATCTACATGAACGCGGCTGCTTTATAACTCATTTCTTACATTTCCACTTTTAAGTTCACAATTCGCTTCATATTGTTTGTGTGGTGGAATTAGATATCGTCCATGATATGTATTGCATGATGTATTGCAAACAACAAACACGTAACGAGAAAGACGAAAAGTAGTATACCCTTCGCATTATTTCACAATGCATATTCACTGTGACTTGTTTGATAAGTAGCAACTCGTGAAAATCTCGACAAATTTGATGCACAAAGTTCACAGATGTTCACAGTTACCGTCGCCTTTGAATGACGAACTCATGAAGAGCAAATTCTTGACAATGCATGTTGCGCAGTTGAATTCAATATTGCTGCAATCCAATAAACTACGGAAACCTTGCTATACGCAATATCCTGGCGCGATTGCATATGAGCTAAACTTATTTCGTTTGATCAAGACCTGCATCACAATTCATCCGTACTGAATTGAAAAACAAATAGTAATGGTTTCAGCGTTTGCATATTGTAGCAAAGTTTCGAAGTTTTTGTGTAAAAGTAGTAATGTAATGTAATGAAAATACGCATACTTATTCTTTGTAAATAATGTTATATTACTCTCCCCACGGTTGTGCGCCAAAAATATGACATTAAAATATCACAATTGGACGTCCAACACATTAATCAATATTACATTACTTTTGATAAATGGTAATCAAAAATAAATTATAATAAAATCGTAGAAGTAACTTTTATGTTTAACTGTACTCTTTTTCCTCACGAAGTATACAGTTTTAGTGTACGAATGTACATTCATATAGAGATAAAGAAGGACTCATCCTAAACGATTATGTGTATGTACATTTAATGATAATTTTAATGAATATATTGTTCTACAGCATAATCAGGCAATGTAACAATTACTTGCAAATATAATATTGTACTAAATCAGTGCATTATTCTGTTGTACTCTTGTATCATGCATTATTTCTGATTTCCATGGATTATTGATAATTTGATTTTACTAATTCTCAGGTAATATATTTCTTACTTTATTAGCATTCCTTCTTTTACAAGTTTTGTTATTTTAAACAGATTTTCTTGTTGTAATACTTCCGAACACAAGATTTCCCTCTATCTATTTAATTAAATAGAAACACGTGAATCTTTTTCATTATATTGTCGCTTCATATTGAAATTTTGTAAAATAACTTTAAAAATAGTAAAAGCATATACTAATTGTCTGCAAGAAAAGACGATATAATAACTATTTTATTTATTGTAGGGTTTTAATTATAAACTGTAAAAAATTTTTTTTCGAACATATACTTTTGTTTAGCAATTCTGATGCAGAACTTTTATTCTGAAAACAACAATGTATCACAAATATACGCTTACATAACAAAATCCAAAAAAATAAAATAAAAAAATATTCGACAATCTTCGATAATTTTAATTTTCTTTTTTTTTTCTTCAAATTTTTTTTTTGTATTTTTTTATAGAAGCGTATACTTGTGATACATTGCTGTTTTTACAATAAAAATTTCTATCAGAATTGCTCAAAAAAGTATATGCTCGAATTTGAAAATTAATAGTATGAATTTAACTTAATTCACCTTTAAATAAATTAATTTTACCAACAATTTCTACAACTGAGTTTATAAACCATGTCGAATGTTAAGGGTTCACTGAACTTCCTTGGTTTTTGAAGCTAACAAGTTGGTTAAATTAGTAACATTTTTTAGTCTTGTCGAGATGGTGAACACAGAAAAACAACTGAATGTTTCATTTCCTAGGTATTCGCAAAAACATATTTTTTAATGGAATAACCAGTATATTTTTACATATTATGAAAAAAATTATTTTAAATAAAAAATTATTAATATACTTTTACTGTAAAATTATAAATAAACAAACAAAAAGTACTTAAGCTTAGTCTTTGATCTTGAATATTACTTTCTTTCATAATACATATATAAAAATATTGCAAAGTATTGCAAATATCTGGGAGCTGACACTTTCAACTGGGTTTCTCGAACTTAACCTAATTCATAGCTCCGATAACAAAAATGTTTGCATTAGAGAACACTTCATCGTACGTCTTCTTGATTTGTAATTGACTTGTTTTTATTTGTATATGTTCATTTATGTTTTTAAAACATGCAGAATCCAGCTCGTCAAAAATGTGGATATACGTTTTTCAAAATACGTCAAATTTGTAAGAACTGTTTTTAAAAAATAGAATAATTAATTAATTAATTTTGTTCTGCTATTGTTTATTTCAAGTAACACGCTCTACTTTACACCATTGAGAGGACAAATAATTGATAAATACCTAATCTCGAACCCCTGAATTTGCTTTACTGTTACTGTTAATTGTTAATTAGAATTTATGTAGCATTCGTAAGTTAAATAAAATACCTTTATGAATCTTAAATTGTCTTTCTTATTTATTTCATACCTAATTAATAATAACTATTTTATAATTAAATTTACCATCAACAAATATTTTCCATCATTATACAAAATTTAATCTCATCTTTCTGTTGTGCACTTAGGTGTTAAAGTATACGTTGCTCTAGGATTGAACAAATCTAATGTTTTTCGAACATATTTTGGAAGGTTAGTTATAAAAATTTAATATTAAAATTTGCTCTTTAATTATCTTCTCAATTCGAATTGTTTTGTTAAACTTCATTACCTTTTATATTTCTTTTGTTTTAGAAAATATACTATGATAATATATATATATATATTTCATTGTAAGATGATCATAAACACAAGATAAAAATATTTTTCTTGTCTCTAGACTCCAGACAATAACATTTTCACACAGACAATGCCATGCTCTATATTACTTCCTCATCCTTTTACACGGATAAACTCGTTCCATACATTACACGCGTCTCATCTTGTAATACTACTACCTACGAGCGAACAAACAAATAGCACAGATGTTGTCTTTTCCAATGCGATTTCCTTCTGGTAGACACAACTTACGCGTAAGACAGTATTAGTAGCATTAGAGGGCGCACTTTAAACTTGCGCAAAGTTTCCTGTCTTCGGAGACTGTACGTGTGTGTATGTATATATGTATATGAAGAAACGAACAGTTTCCGAATGTCTCGCTTCAAATTTATTACGAGTAGTTTTGCCGGAAACGAAATTAGTTGGATTAGAAACTGAGCCAGCGCAATAAATTGATTTATTAAATTTCGAAGTACTACGGCGGGTTTTATCTTTTGAGTTTAAATTTACGCGTTTCTAGTAGTGCAATACGTATTTTTCAGAAAAGGATTTTCTCGAAATTAATTATTGGATTACATACGCTGTAATTTAGGAGCGAAAGATTATTGCGAGTACTAGCCAACCAAGAGATTAGAAAGATATTAAACCTTAAGAGCCTGATTTTGATTACGCAAAACTTTCGCTAAAACAATGGTTTAAGACAAGTATTTGATGACGTTGATGTCTGTCCTAGTTTAACAAGAGAGAAAAATAATGTTAATTTAAAGTAACGCTAGGCGCTTAAGAAATGAAAAATAGAAGTTTCAAAAACCAATTGAAAAACATTATTAATATATAACTTTATTAAATATTAGTATTAAAATGACAAAAACAATCAGTGCAAAGATCAATATTTCGTTTTTTACATATGGTCCTCACGCTTGAAGAACATTATTCACCAGCGCCTCTTCTTCGCATCTCTATTGTTAGGCATAAATGCAAGTAAATGGTCTATTCTATCGTAACGCACATCATCAGGTACGCGATTGAAACTAATACTGGATTCGGAAGTTGACGGTCTACCAGTTCCACGAGGTGGCGTACCATAACTCTGGAGATATAGGGTGATTATTTCCCGACGAAATTGTATTTGGGTCAAAGTACCATCAGCTTTTATATGCAATTGCCAAGAATTGTGAACGGAAATGTTAAGTAACCACAAAAATATAGACCACCACCATTTTCCTTCTTAACACGAATTCTGTATCTGTTGACATTTTCGTCCATAAGGTCCGTCCCTCTTATATACGAATTATATTGCCCAATTGAATTAGGCCTTGGTGCAGATATAATTGAATTAGGAGCTTAAGAATACCGTTTCACATTACCAAGTAGGAGAACTCCAAAGCAAGTAGATCCTACGCTTACTACTGCATTGTCTGCCCACTTAACCATTATAACGCCATCGTTTAGTGTTTCCCTCTTGGCTTTTTAGGATTTTTTTTTTTTTGGTTGCCAACGGACAAGTTTTAGGAATACGACTGTCCCTCATAGTACCACTTGCCACAAAGCAACTCATAAGGTAAACTTCGTTTTCCCTTTAGCAGTTCGTCCAAGTTTTTGGTAGAGCTGTTGCTCTTCCAAAAACTTGCTCGTAGACTGCTCGTCTTCTTGGGTTATTACCCTGATACATATCAAAGTTAAGCAGATATCCAGAGGGAGTGTTCAAGCATCACATTTTGTAGCCAAAACAAATTGGCTTACTCCGGATAAACTGCTTGTAGCTATATCTTCCGTAATATCTTATCATACTTTCGTCATAATTCATATATAAACCTACTCATTCATGACTGATTTATTACTGTCCGCACAACGCAAGAAATGGGAAATTTGAAAAAAACGGTCCCTTCTAATGGAATTGTATACAAGATGCCAATAAGTTGATTTCATCCCGTCAAGATCAAAATAGCTACAGAGGTTTTTGGATAAAGCACAATTTTTGAAAAGAGCATAACACTGTGTTTCCTTAATTAAAAACTTGATCACATCATTGTTAAAAACCAACACGAACAGTTCAACAAATGAGAGTCTTTTGATGATGTGTAATTTGGCGGAACAAAGTGTCGATTGAACTTTTGGATATCTTCTTTGATCCGTTCCCACTTACGAGATATTAGTGGTAAAGATACTTGTGCTCTATCCTGTGAAAATGAAGACCCTGGTGATGGCTGATGCTTCACTCAATAAAACGTCAACATTACCTATTCTTTCATCATTTATCAAGCGGATTTCAGCTGGAGCACGAAGCTGCGCCCCACTTAGGTTATTCACCTTCGTCCTCATCTCCATAGTCTTAGTTAGTAAAAATATTTGCATCAGGCGGCTCAGTATATAGGTCTAGGTTCTACAACATTTTCGTCCTCATATGCCATCTCCAATGCTTCTTACAGTGTTAACCCCCCCCCCCATAAAAAAAATCTCTTTCAGTGCCTGTTGAAATCCATCGCTGATATTGTGTAAATAATGCACTTTCAAAAACTCTTCGTATAATGATAAACCAAACTAGTAAACAACACTTTATACACGTGGTCATTTGTTAGAGGGATGCTTTGGGAACACACAGGTGCTGCCATCTAGTTACATTTCATTTACATGAATGCCAAGAATATTTTTATGTAGAACTCTGCAATCGTTACTTTAAAGTTACACTAGGCGCTTAAGAGTTAATATTATTTCGCTCTTTCACACATTTGACGGTGATTTTTTTGTGAAATTATTTATTTTTGTATGATAGAAATCATTTTCAACGAGGAATTTGATGCCAATTTTAAATTTGAAAAACGTAAGATTTTGGAAATATAGGAAAATCTTACTAAGGTAAAGTTCCTAGAAGTAAATATTTTTAGAACTGGTTATTCAATCCTTATTAATGATACAGCACTTCCAATATTGAACACTTGTCCTGGCTTTATTAGATTAGACTATTTTTATTGTGTACATTTGTCCTTGAATTTCATCTTTGTTTACGAATTATAAGTTTTTCGAAGTAAATTCTTATAATTAGCAAGATCTTCGTAGATTCTTCATAATACTCAAAGATGTCGCATCAACACCATTCCTTCAGCATTGCTTCATTTTGTAAAGGTGCGGCATAATTTAATGATTTTATAAATTTTAAATACGCATCTAAATTGTATTTTTAAAGTTTTGTATTAGAAACCAAACGATATAAGTCTCAAAAGTGCTTTATCTAAACGCATGCTTTAAGCACTAGTTGGATAAGCTAATGTGTGTATTGATTAAATTATAAAACTAAAAGCGCCGAGTGTCTGTGTCTATCATTTCGGACGTGACATTAACGTATGAAACTATAATTACTATAAGTGTGGAGGGTGAAAAGAGATATTTGCATGTAGGTCTCCGGCAGATGAATTTCGGTGAAAAGAAGGAAGTAGACTGAAGACCTTCGAAGAGATAGGTGACCGGCTTTTAAGTAGACCGTTTGAAAAGTATTAAGATCCTCTAATTAATAAGTAAGTCGACCCACACATAGCGGCCGTTAATACATTAAATTGTTGTTCTTTGAACCTTAAAAGTAATAAAATAGGTTCTTTGTTTACTTAAAGATCGACCGCCAACTAAGTGTAAATGTGTAAAGTTTAACATATCTTCTTATAAAAAGTCATTGTTGTGCGATTAGCGTTTAATGAAGCTACAGGCGCCTCTTCCGTCGAAGGAGGACTTCCACTAAGCACAGCGACAACAGGAAGATTATTTCCTCAGTCGAAGAAACAAAATATGTAAAAGTATATATTAATAAAAGGCTTACCATGTAATATCTTCTATTAATCAAATTATAAATGTCCTATATTGGACCAGCCAATAATTAATAAAATTCAACCGGCTAACTCCTTAATTCAATTATAAATGTTTATTAATTTATACTTGTAATAATTTTGAACATGAGACTCTTTTACTTTTATTATAAACATCAATTATCTTTATTTAGTATTTACTTAAGAAAATTTACTAGTTCAAATTCAAATTAAAATACTTTCCTATAGCTTATACCACCAACTATACATCAATCTTAGTAATGTTTTTGTTTGAAGTTGGTATTAAATTCTATTCTTCTATATTTATGAACGTTCAACTTTAAAAAAAATATTACTATATATTAGATAACTATAATTTCTCTTCAGGATCGTGTGATAGAGGTCCGATAAGCGAATAATATTTATTAATACTTTGTAAGACTATTCCCTTCCTATAAATTAGGTAAGTAATCAATTAATCCAGAATACAATGTTATAATTTTACATGTTGCTTTCATGTTTTAAGGTTATCGATATGTCAATAGACCAAGAACACAGAAAATTCCCAAGATGCAACTAAAGAAATCAAATAAACACAACTCTTCAGATTTTATACAATTTAATGAATATGATGAAAATTAATATAAACGTCTTTTTTGTCTGCTATGCAATAAATTTCAATTTCACAAATAATATAAACCGATTTAGATGACGTTAAAAAGATATGATAATCCTATGGTACGATGTCAACACAGTTTTATAAATAACCTTTCAGGTAAATTTTTTTATGTACTTCTAAAATGCTTTTATGGATATACAAATACACTATACTTCTTTATAATATGTTCCATTTCTTTATAATACCATATTCAGAATGTATTTATCTATATTTAGGTATGAAAAAATTATTCGTTCAGTATGGAAATTTGTATCTTAAAATTCAAGAACTTTATCAACATGAGATTCAAATATTAATATTTCAAAGTAATTTAATCTTATTTGGACATAGATAAGATAACTATTACAACAATTATAGGCTTGAATTAGCTTCAATAACTCCCTTATTTAGACAAGAATTTATACAACCTTATTTAAACATAACGATATGTATGTTTCTTGTTTCCATTAATTTTAATGTACTCCTTTTTTTTCTTAGAAAATCTCCTATCCTGGTTTGTATCCTTGAAATAGCTGTCTTACTGGACACCTCGGCTTGAATATGGTTAATTTCTTCGGAAAGACTGACTACGACGATGAAATTCAGGTTTCTGGCTGCTACTACTCGACAAATTAATACCTTCTTGAATTTCTCTGTTTTCTTTGGCTTTATGGACCTTGGATCTTCATTTTATATTATTAATCAAGAACTGGATCGGACAAAGGAACTTCTGTACTTCAAATTCAAATATTAGGGCTGAAATAAAAACACTGATTCCTGAGTTCTGGATGTAAATGGACTTCTGTAACTTTTGTAGGTAGAAAATTCTTCTTAATGGCTTCTTCTATTATGGAATATCGTTTTCTCAAAATTGTAAGTATTCTTTTAATTATATATATTAATCAATTCCAATTCTTCTTTTTTAAAATTTTCTATTCACTTTTTATTATTGTACTAGTATAATAACTATCTCTTACAGCTTTCTTGGTCGTAAATGTTATATTTTAAAGTTCTCTGGTTACAATTAAACTATACGTATCTTCTCAAAATTTCATGTACCGATGTATGAGGAATTAAACACTTTTATTATTCACAAATATATCAATTCGGACAATTTTAGATGTGTTTTTTCTCACATCCAAAATAATGCGTCCGCACTTAATTATCTCTCTGAAAATTCTCCCTTAACTGTTTTCAACAAATCTCCTTAGTGATTTTCTAAATTTTCAAAATCAGCCAATTGATATCTTTTCTTACTTTGTCCAGACAATATAGTTTTTAAATTTATTTGACTATTTTTAATACTAACTAATCTTTATAAATTTCATTATTTCAAACATTTTTGAATTTTAATTAAGCCTTCCCATACTTTTAATATTCAAAAATGAAATATTTACAGTAAAATTATATATCAGATGTCACTTTTGACATTTTACTCTCCATCCGGTTGTACGATATTTAAAATGTACTTTTAATTCAATATTAATCATTTACCTTACAATATTCATTTTTAATCATCTTTTACCTCTTTAAACGTCATTTAAATGAGTTTTTACAAAATAATAACATTTCTTATAGTACGATAATTAATATTCAAATCTCTTCTTTACAGATTATGGTAAAGTCTAATGAAAAGAAGAAAATAATTATTCAGAAAATACACTGGTCGGTTCACCAAGTAATGTACCATACTTAACAAATATTTCTGTACAACAAATTAATAAATTTATACGTCTAATTCAATTACATATGTCCATATTATTATCATCTACTTCTTCAATCATTAATTAAATTGTTATATAAATGATTTTTTTAGAAAAATATTGTTAGAGTCAATAATGGACCTTTAACAATATATGTATATATACATGAATTGTACATACGTATATATATGTACATACTCACGAAATTCTTGAATTAGCGGCTTATATGAAAATTGAAAATTAATTGCTCTATATTAATTAATGAACTTAAGGAAAAGAGTAATACCATTATCGAAGACTAACTGATATATGGTATCTGTTCCCTGTACTTTTCGAATTTGTCTGCTTATACAAACTGAAGCGATCTTTGCAAGCTTGAATGATTAATTCCTTAATTCTGTCTTTGAAACAGATACCCTAATAATATTTAGTGTTGATATTTCTTAATGTGATTCGTCCTAGGAATATGAGCTAGCCGGGTAAAGCGATTTAGTTATTTTATTTTATTTTATATAAAAAAATATTAAAACATACATGGCATGAATATTGGGGTTTAATTACAATAAGGCTTTACCAATGTGGGCCGTTATTAATTTAAAAGCGGTTCTATTTCAATTCTAAGTTTGTATTAATTTTGATGTTTTTTTAATATTTTATAACCTGTTTATGTTTTATTCTACATGATTTGTTTTAAAGATTGAAAATAATTACTCTTTCCTTTCTTCTTATTTTACAGAAGACATATTATCCAATGTTCACAGAGAAGCAAGGAAATAAAGTCAAACATTTCAATAAAGATTGAATGGAAGGAAAGACAGCGTAGCTCCCAGATAAACTTCAAAGCAATACAGAACCTTACTAAAAGATTTTCCGTTATTTAACTCCGACCGTGCAATGCTCATATATAAAATTTAAGTTGAAAGTGAGATCGTCTTTTCTTTTGGGGTAAAATTGTCCAACGTCCATTGTCGTAAAAAGAACAACGGTGGCAATTCCATTTCGTACTAGGATAGAGGTCGGCAATGTGTGAAAAGATAAGGTTCCAGCGTACACTCGGACATATACGAACGTGTTACATAGTGTCGATCATCGCGTTGTCGAAGAACCGCAAAAGAACCGGCAGGCGACGGCGAAAATGAAATCACCTCTCTTCCTACCGACCACTTTTCCAACACACACGTACTCTTTCTCTTGTTTCCTTCGGGTTTCCGCTTGACATTTAACGGAGAACGAACACTCTTTCAAAACGGCCCCAATGCCACTTCCATCTTTTCCGATTTCCGATGTCGATGATGCCGAAAAGGACTCTTCTGTCTCTGTTCTTGTTTTACCACGTCGCATTTCTTCAGCTTACTCTTTTTTTTTTGATTGCCTTCTTTCGTCGATATCGTCTTATTCTATTTCGGCGATTCTTCGCGTGCGTTTGCGTGAATTTCTAGCTGCGTGATGGTGGAAACTCTGTTGAGATACGTGCCCCGCTCGTCCGAGGCACTAAGTGTGATTATGGACCGGCCATGTGTTTGTGTTGTACAAGCGTGCGATAAAAATAAATTGTCACAGGCCGGAGATATTGCAGGCCTCGGGAAACGTGATGGTCGCGCGGCCCAAGACGCAAGAAAAAAAGAACATTTATTGCTATCGCTTACACCATTCTATCGAAATTGACAGGTCGTATGGGAGCACCTTACAGGCTATAGTCGATGAATGAAATTGGAGTGGGGGGATGAAGAAAAAAATTAAGTGAGAAAGGTCGTGAGCAAAAAATACTTGGGAAAGTGTTTATACCAAAAGTGTAGCATTCGTTTCTGTAATATTTAAGAAAATGATCTCATAAAATAATCTCATAAATAAATAAGTTTTCCTCGTATATTTAACGCAAGTACAGCTCTTTGTATAGTGTTTCACAAAAGTAAAACTTAAGAAAATCTAGATACATTTAAAAATAAAATAACGTATTTGTCAGAAAACCAAAGAACCAAATGAAGAAATGGTCTTTAAAAAATATAGATACAACAACCACAACTGAGAATGGAAGAATAATGCCGATCTATAAGATTTGAATACTTTGCGCTACACCAAATATATCAGTAGATGTATTTATAGCTGTAAAAAGTCTGCAAACTTTATTAATTGGTTAAAAAAGTTTCACGTCTAAATACATCGGTAGGTTTGATTGTATATAATAACAAAAATTATGTAAATAGAACAAAGAAAGGAATTTAGAATCATCAAAGTAATTTGAAAATTATAAAAACTTCCCCTTGTTAACTACTTCCTTTTAATAGCACACTATGATTCAAATTTAAATTTTTTGTAATATAAAATCCTTAAAAGTTATTTTGAACCTTCTTAACTAGATCAGTTATTTTAACAGCACGAGTCAAATTGGCACCATAGCTATTAGTGGTACATGTTATTTATTAATTTTTTTAATAGTAACCTATCTTTGAATTTTAAGTAGGTGGACATGCAACCAAAAATATAGAAATATGGAACTGCAATTGATGAGTGTTCTTCAAAAATCGTTAAAGATTGAAGAAACTGGCAGTATTCGGTATGAAAAAGCAGCCGTGTTACTGCTGCCGTAGTAAACGAAGTTGCACAAAAGGTTCTTTTGTCATGCGTTCAAAAAAATCCTTGTAAAAGCGTGCGTTTCTATAGTCCTCGATCTAAGTAAAAACTTTATTAAGAGAACTTCAAAGAAGATTTTTAAATTTGTTATATGATAACTTATAATTACTGTGATGCTTGAAAATAGTAACTTATATGTTCTTCAAGATATTGCGAAAGTTATAGAAGTTTTCAATAACGTACATTTAAATACTTGTATTGACGATTTGCTTTTCAACTGAAGTTATTGTAATCTATGTATGACTTGGCTTCTTTAATTTTAGAGTATTTTAAAATGTAGTCTAAGTATGACGACAAAGAATTTTTTGACACAGAGGGACTGCGATGTTTTAACTATTGTTAATTCATGAACTACCAAACTTTTCGTTTCATGAGTTTTCAAATTTCAATAAGAATTACTTATTTCTAAAAAGAAAATATTAGAAGTGACTCTTTTCAATTAATTTTTTTTTATGCTATATGTAATTAAGTCAAGGCAATTCATATTTTTAAATCGTAATCTCGGATATAATATCCTATATTATTATAGTAGTTGCTGTAATAAATTTAACTAAATTAAAAAATATTTAGAGTATAGTTAGAAAATGTGCATGTTGTTTGAATATATTCCTTCTTATTTATAAATGTAATTTATTTTTTTTTCACTTGTGGAAGAGTTTGTAATTATAAATTATGGATAGTGAATTGATTTCATATTGTATTATCTTATTCATCTTTCTTATTTCATTAATTCTAGTTAAACTTTTATTTCATTAATTTTTAACATTTGCGTGGTAGGCGCCATAAATTCTCGGTCTGATATACACAAAAGAAACTTAGAACAATATAAGAATTTTTATTTTTCAATGTAATCTCCCTTAACTTCTATACATTTATTACAACAATTAACTAATAATTCGATACCCTTGTAAAAATAATATTAAGCTTTTCCGTCAAAATCTTCTATAACTGCTGCTTGCAACTCACTGTCGTCCTTAAAACTACGTCCCCTAAGGTATTTTTTTAAGGAACAATATCCGGAATATACGGTGGATGTTCCAATTCTTGAAAGCCGCATTCGCGGATGGCAGCTTGGGAAATGACGGCAGTATGGACGGGAGCATTGTCGTACAATAATCGTACACCTTTCGTTAATTTTCCACGACGTTGTACACCAATACTGTACCTTAATTTATGCAATAAAGACGCATAATATGTGCCGTTCACACTTGTATTGCGCTCTTTAAAGTTAATTAGCAAAATGCCATCACAGTCCTAGAATATTGTGGCCATCACCTTATTCGTTGATTGAACAACTTTCGCCTTTCTAGGACGAGGTTCATCAGGTCGCCGCCATTCCATAGACTCCCTTTTCGATAGAGGATCGTAAAACAGCACCATTATTTCATCCCCTGTGACAGTGAACACGAAAATCGGTTTTGAGTCGTTTCCACACATGTTTAAAAACGACTGTGCACATTCAACTCGACATTCACGTTGGAGAGCAGAAAGAAGTCGCGCTACGCATCTAGCACTAATTTTATTCATACCCAAATGGTCTGGAGGATTCAGCGAACACTTGTTTCGGAAATGTTTGTTATCAATGCTAATTCCTTCACTTTGAAAAGGCGATCTTCTAGCACTAGATGTTCGATATTTGAAGTTTATTGAGGCGTTATCACTTCAATTGGTCGACCCGACGGAATAGCGTCTTCCAGGGGTTTTAGCCCACTTTTTTAAAGTTGAATACGAAGGAAATAAATTACCGTAAACGCCGTCTAAACGTTGTTTGATGTGATAAGGTGTATGCTTTTCTTTTGTTAAAAATTTAATAACTGCTCGGTACTCTATTTTCGTTACTTCAGATATTTTCGTGCGCTAGTCCCGTTGGTGGCTGGTTACTAAAAACTCTTGGCTGCGAACCGTCATATTTATAATGTACACCTCCCGTATGTGCATGCATGACGTGACGGAGTTTGAACACGTTTGAACCTGTATAAGCCTGTCAGGCTGAGAATTTAAGGCGCCTACCTCGTATACATAATAATATACATAAATTGATAAACTGGTGTTGAATACTTAGAGACTGGAAACTTTTACCAAACTTTTACCTTTTACCACAAAGTAATTTTGTATCCTGAAAAATCAAAAATATATTGTGTTTAATTTTTTTTAAATATATCACTTGCTATGGGCTGACATACGGTCTCGCATAAACATATCTTGCTTACTAATATCAGCTCTAATGCATTCTAATAATTTTTGAAACAGAACATCATTCATCCGTAAAGAATTCCTATATAAGATCCTCAATGCGAAATTTATTATTAAAAAATGAGGTGTGGCCACCACACGACTTTCTTATACGTATGAGCGTTTCAAATTATAGAATTTTAAGAATTTTTTTATACAAAAATTATTCAAAATCCTATTCTAAGTACTTCTATTCTCTTAATAAATCTCTATAGAATGCATACTTTGCCAGATATTATCAAAAAAGTGCTACTCGCTAAGAGTAAAAGTGCTACTTCCGGTCCGAATTTTGAAATTCCATATATACAAAAAATATTGCAAATCCAGTTCTAAATACTTTTGTACTCTTGATAAATATATATATAGAATGCATAACTTACGATATATTTGCAAAAAATCGTTATTCGATAAGAGTAAAAGTGGTACTTCCGGTCTGAATTTTGAAATTTATTTTATACAAAAGATATTGAGTATTATGTTTTAAATACTTTTATACCGATAACGTACTTGTCTAAAAAGCATGACTTGCGAAATATTCGCAAAAAACTGATTTTCGATAAGAGTAAAAGACCTACTTCCGGTAGGAATTTCGAAAAACTTTTTAAATAAAATTATTTTCAATTTCAATTTTAAGCATATATGAATTCTTTATAAATTTGTTTAAACTTAGTAGTTGACGAAATATTGTCAAAAGTCGATTTTTTCGCTGAAGTAAACTGCTACTTCCGGTCTACCGATTTTACTGAAAAACTAATCAGATCTCAAGAGGGAGATTATACACGTAAATACAAAATTTGGAATTGATATCTACAGCGGTTTGACCGCTATCGTGGTCACACAAACACACAGAGACACACACACAGAGAGAGAGAGAGAGACACACAGACATTTTTTAAAAACCACTTTTTTGGTATCAGGGGACTTCAAAACGTGGACATCTGCAAAAATCTCGAGGTCGAAAATTTTCATCATCACAATACTTCCTTGTACTACGTATAAGAAAGTAAAAAGCATTCTGGCTGCATGGCTTAATGGCCATATCTTTCTTTTTTGTTCACGTTCTTTAATTTTTATGATATTTACTCGTATAGTTGTTATAACAACAAGAATTACAGTGCGTAAAAAATTCTTTCTTTTTCTGTATCCATCTGGAATTTTTCCAAAAATAATATAGACAAATAAAATTTTGGGGTTATAAAATTTCGAGTACCCGCCAAACTAGTTTGCAAGTAGGCAAAATAAATTCTGCACAGAAAGTTGTACAAAATATTCTGTGTAGACAACTGTGCAGAAAATTATGCTGTGTCGCGTGGGCTTTAGCACTGAGAGGTTTAATCCGATTTTTAAAACTTCTGGTCTTCAAAATTAATGGAGTTTATCGTGAGAAATACTTCGTCTACACTATCTTGTTGGAGAGACATATGGTCTCGGCGCAATGTGTTTGTGTTAAGGCGAAAGGTGAAATCCAATTTATATGTTTCGGAAACGAGAGATGGCGATAATTTTATTTCCCGTTTTTTTCAAAAACTATACAATATATTATGAATTTCATTGATTGTATATATGTATAGTTAAGTGTATTTAGAAAAGATAAAACGTTTTACTTTTTTTATATTTTATTCTATAAAAAAATATATTTAATAACTACCAAAAAAAACAGATAAAAAGAAAATTCGAGAAAGGGCGACGTTGTAAAGTTAATTTTCATGTACTTTAGTGTTTTTATTTTTTTTCTACCGTGAATATTAACGTCCGAAACGCATATTTCATAATTTTTCTGTCCCCTTACACCCCTCACCCCTACCCATCCCGAACGCGCGAGATCACGATGATCGGTCGTGACCACATGTCTTGATTCGAAACTGTCACACATCTGATGCAGAACAAGTTATCAATTTAAAGTTTTCGCATTTGTGAGTTCAGTTCTGTTGTGATTAAACAGCCAGGAATAACATATATAAACGATACTCGACCAAGGGAAGAAACTATCTTCGACTTAGTGCCAAACGTAAAAATGAGGTGTGGCCGGCCACCTTCTTCTTATACGTATGAGCGTTCTATATTATACATAATTGTTCTAAATTGCTTTAAATTGTTTTATTTTCTTAGAAAAATAAGCCAAATATTAAGAATTTCTTTATATAAAAATTATTGAAAAGCCTATTATAAGTATTTCTATTCTCTTAACAAATCTTTATAGAATGCACACTGCGAGATATTCGAAAGAAAATGCTACTCGCTAAGAGTAAAAGTGTTGCTTCCGGTCCGAATTTTGAAAATTCACTTATACAATAAATATTCCAAAGTCAGCTCTAAATGCTTTTGTACTCTTGATAAATATATATAGCATGCATAATTTACGACATATTTACAAAAAATCGCTTTTCGATAAGAGTAAAAGTGTTACTTCCGGTCCGAATTTGGAAACTCTTTTTTATGCAAAGGGTATTAAAAATTAAGTTCTAAATACTTTCATGCTCGTAACGTACCTGTTTAAAAAGCATGACTTGCGAAATAACAGCAAAAAACTGATTTTCGATAAGAGTAAAAGACCTACTTTCGGTAGAAATTTCGAAAAACTGTCTTAATACAATTTTTCCCAAATTTAATTTTGAGTACATTTGAATTCTTTATAAATTTGTTTAAACTTAGTAATAGACGAATATTAGCAAAAACTACTTCGGGTCCACCGATTTTACTGAAAATCTAACCAGGTCTCAAGAGGGAGATTATACTCGTAAATACAAAATTTGGAATTGATAGTTATAACCGTCTGATCGTAATCGTGACCACACAGAGAGACGCGGAGACATTTTTTAAAAACCACTTTTTTGGTATCAGGGGACCTCAAAACGTGGACAACTGCAAAAATCTCGAGGCCGAACATTTTCATCATCACAATACTTTCTTATACTACGTATAAGGAAGTAAAAAAGAATAAACGTTATTGGGACTGTAAGAATGTGAAAGGAATTGTAATATAACAAATTTGAATTAAAATTATTTGAGAGCACACTTATATTTTAAATTGAACTTATCGTTTGACTGACAGGCTCTTATCCATTTATTTGCTAATTCCACATCTTCCAAAAAACTAAAATATTTTATACTAGTTCCCTTAATTTTCCGGTTGTAATTTGAGCACCCAAAAACTGCACAACATCGCATTTTTAGATGATAACTAATAAGGGTCGATCGCAAAACTGATAAATTACCACTACACACATACCAACAAGTAGCACATGTTATAAATACCCAAACATGAAAACAAACCGCACTTGCTGCTTCGAAGATGACGTCATGACAATGAGTCAGATTTCTGACGTATATCAGGGTGTTTCTGTCATTCAATATAGTCGTATTTTAAAAATTACCTACTACCTATCTAATAAATGTAGTATACAACAAGCTTTGAAAATAAGCTCTCATAAAACATACCATGACTAGTTACTAGTTTTGGAAACCCGAGTGCGAAACGAACGATGGATTTTCAAATCCGGTAATTGCTCTGACAGCATTTATTGGACTTATTCTATCATATAACCTATTTTCCTTCATTATTTATTTAATTAATTAATTTAAATTAATTCCATTAGTCATATTGTTCTATTTTAGTAACTCAAGACAGTTGTGCCATATTTACTTCTTTTACTATTGTATATTTTAAAAATTACGAAAGTATCCATCCACAAACATTTACGTAGACATTTCCACTCCTCTCTGTCTCATAATCACACATAATGGAACAGAACCACAGCCGACCGTTCGCTATAAAAAAAACTACATGAAAAAAAACATGAGAAAGTTACTATTTGAGTTTCGGGCGGTGATTTTCATCAAATTTTTTTTTCTTTTTTGGATTATATTTAAAAATATTTTCTTCACATGCGCCTTTTATCAGAATTTTAAAAAAACATTAAATACGGAAATTAAACAAAATATATCAAGTATTATAAAAAAATAAAAAAAAAGTAACACGTTGCATCTCCGTAGAAGAGCATTTTAAGTCATATACTACTTTAAAAAAGGAAATAGGTTTTGTAATTTGTTTATAAAAACGGGTATACTTTTCCGATACTTTTATCTCTCTTGCACACTTGGCCATCACCTTTCGCCTTAAGGACTATGGATTCTTTCTAATTTAATGTTCCTTGGGCCTACCAGCTTACCGGTCCATTATTATTATTTCCTTAGCTTTTCTAGAAATAAATTTCCTTCTAAATTCTCCACCTCGTCCAATTATTCTGCTCACTGATCTCATTAGAGTAACAATTTTTTCTAATACATCAAAATAATATTCTTGTTTTTCACATATTCTTTCTTCTTTTTCTTTTTGCTTATATTTTATATTAATACCTCTGGAAATGAAATAGAAATCGAATTTCACGAAACATTTATCAAGACATATTTATTTCTCCACAGTATTGTATTTTCCATTCCAATAAACATCGACGCAAACATTTAAAAAAAGACGCTCGATGGAACGGAAAAAAAATAAAACAAAAATAATAATCTCCTTCTACTGCGCGAAGGGAAATTTTTAAATGCTGCCGTCAACATTTGCACGTTCCGCACAAAACAACCGTTATCCCTGTCCTCCCGAGAAAAGCCACCCTCCGAAAACGTGAAGGTTAAGCGACGTTATTTTTCAGCGCGATAGGCAAAAATGACAGAAGTAGAAGAGGAAGTTTCTCTTCTAGTAAAGAGACCCACATCACACGGCCTGACAACTTCCCGGCATCAGTTCCAATTCAGTCTTGAGTGTGGAAGAAGGAGATGTCCAATTGTCGGGACGAAACGAAGTAGGCGAGAAAGAAGGGGTTCGACTGTAGGCGGAAGCTCGGTCCAAATCAAATCTTATGAAAAATAAAACGCCCTTAAATGAAATAAAACATCCTGCCAATCCTTGTTTCGCTTCTTTCTTCTTAAAAGCTAAAAAAAGCGCGTAACCGTTTTTGCTACATAAACAGATTATACGTTCTTTTCTCGGACGATAAATTTTATTATTTTCTGTTAGAAAAATTTCGAATATTTATTTTGTTTACTAAGAGATATGTGCGCTTATCTAAAAGAACAGATTATATTGTCGCGGAGTTTATAGGTCTCTTCAAGCCAGAAAAAGAAATAATACTTCTGTTTCCGTATTCTATTAAAAAAAAAGTAATTTTGAATACAAACAATGCGATTTACAACTTAAACGAGTGACATTTATGTTTTAGCTGTTTATTTCGCCTTTTAAATAGAATTAGTTCAACTTTAATTTCAACAAAAATAAATATCAGTGTCCAAATATTTTTCTAGTTGTACTTTAAAATCGTTTTTTCCCTAACTTGCCGTGAAACAATTAGACTTATGGTTACTGTCCCTAATAAGCAAACAGCTGGTGATGATCCTATACCCAGCTTCTTGATTCGTGACTGCTGATATATATTTGCTTTCCATCCTAAATTAATTGGCGCGTGTATGGGAAAAGTGATATATGTCTAAAAAGTTAAAATTTGAGTTATATCTGCAGGGCATTTCTAAATTGATTAAAGCACCTCTGGGAAAAGTGGTGTAAGTCTTACAATACAAACTATCCATTTTTATCTGGTGAATACTGGTATAACTGTAATTTTGTAAAGTTACTGTCGTGAAAATTGATATAATGTCGATTGTGAGCCATTGAAAATAACCTTCTTATGGTACATGTCTACATATTATTCCGTGTAATTTTTTTTCACGACAGAATACAGACCTAAGTATAACTATATCTAGTTAAACTATTAAAATATATTTAAACTAGTGGTGAAAAACGATATAAGTTGACATGTAACATTTAAACTTGCATAGAAAATAAGGTCTATATCGACATATCCCGTTTTTCACCGAAGCCTTTTAATTTTGTCAGGTATAACTTTACATGTACCAGTTTTCACAGTTGTGTTAATCCAAAATCAAGAGTAATAATTATACTTATCACATTTTACGTTTCTTAGTCAAGAGAACTTGTCTGTTGTTAATAATAAAAGTTTATTTAAACTAGTGATTTTCTGTTTTGGTTATAAGATGACGTAAGGTGACTAATATTAGTATAGTGCAAGTACCCATTTAAGTGTAAAGTACATAAACTACTAACTAACATTCATCAATATAAAGTTTTGTCTATAAATTGTGAGGTTATGTCGGAGTCAAAAAGAGCAAAATTCATTGCTGAACTTCGAGCTAACGTGAAAAATAAAAGGTCCTCTGAAACTTTCAGTTGCGGTAAGTCGAAACAAACTATTATAATAAAATTGGTTTTGGTAAAAACTTCTAATTTTAGACAAAGACAATAATAACTCAGAAACGCCGCTGTTAGCAAACACAAGTGGGCTAGACAAAGAAGCTTCTGTGGTAATTTTCGATTTAATTCCACCATCTCACTTGAGATCTGATGAACTACTGAATACTGAATGTGTAATAGAAAAACGAGAAGATAATCAAGATATTAGTAAAAATGATTACTTATACCCTGCAGAAACAGTTGAACAAAAAATACAAGTTTTAAGGGATGTGACATGTTTGGTTGATCATGACCTAATAGACGAAGGCATACAAGAAATAGTCCCAAATGGTGAAGAAGGGGATGCACTATCATTACAGGTAGGTAAATAAAGCAACTGAAGTAAATAACGGAAAAGAATGTCTTTTACAATATTACTGGACAATAATCATTAATTTTATTATTGTATTATTGTTACAGACAGATGAAAATGGAAACTCGAATAATGAAGTAGATATAAGCTATACCTCAAACACAGAACTAGTAAAGAATAGTGATGCACACCCAAATTACATGTTACAAAATGAAAATTATGAAACATACTTCAAAGCGGATGGAAAAAGAATAAAAATTGATACAATCATAGAAGACATTGAAGTGTCAGAATCACGAAAGGAGATGAACACGGAGGATGAATTCAACACGAATGAGATAACTGGGAAACGAAATAACTATCTGATAGAGTCGCAGGACAAACTAGAGAGTGACCAAGGAAGGCAGAATAAGATAGACGGAATGGAACAAGGTGTTGAAGATCAAGATGAGCCTGTGGATGATAGTGATGCCGACCCAAATTATATTACTGAAAGTGAAAGTGCGGAATCAGAATACGGGGAAGAGCAAGTAAAAATAAAAGAGAATACAAACCAAATGAAGAGGTCAAAAAGAAATGAAACAAGAGCAGTCCGGAATGAGAGACAACTAAAAAGGAATTGCGGACTTGAGTACACAACAAAAATAGGAAAAGTAGTGAAAGAAAGAAAGTGTATGGAATTAGCGGAGTGTAGACTGAAATGTAAAACTAATGTAACCGAAGAAAAGAGGCAGAGTTTGTTCAAAGAATATTGGTCTATGGGTAATTTCAATAAACGTGTAGCATTTATAGCTGCGTTAATCACAACCCAACCAAAAAAAAGCTGGAGAGTAAAAACTGTGCACCCTGAAAGGCAAAAAAACAGAACAATGAGTTATAATTTCCACTTACCCATTGATGGAAGCAAGCAAAGGGTGTGCAAGGCTTGTTTTATGAAAACGTTTGGTGAAACCAACAGATTTATAACTGATGTGCTACAGAACAAAAATGCTTCGGTATCTGGTATCACACATGATGATTTAAGAGGCAAATCATCACCAGCCAATAAAATACCCGAAGAAGATATAGATCTCGTTCGTCAGCATATTCTGGCTATCCCTTCTTACGAAAGTCATTATTGTAGAAAAAAAACTGATAAGAAGTACTTACCTCACTATTACACCCTCAGTAAAATGTATGATGAGTATAAAAAATGGATCCCTTCAAACAAAACGCCAGTTTCCAGATTTATATACCAAACTAAATTTCACGAATTGGGAATAAAAATTAAATCGTTGAATAAAGACACTTGTGCATCATGTGATAAGTATAATATGTTACTTAAAGTAAACTCTAATGTTCCTGAAAAAGAAGAAATAAAAAAGAGTCTTGAAAAACACCAAAAGGAAGCAGAAGAGGCATATGAAGCAAAACGTCAAGACAAAGAAGAAGCATTATTACCAGACTCATTTAAAGAAGTACTAACTTTTGACTTACAACAGTGTCTCCCGACTCCGGCAATTGAAACTTCAGTAGCGTTTTACAAACGCCAATTATGGACGTATAATTTAACACTATACCGATGCAATAACAAAGAAGCTTTCAATTTTATGTGGCATGAAGCTATTGCAGCAAGGGGTGGCAACCAAATAGCTTCGTGCCTGCTCAAGTATTTGAAACAAAGTTCGCAACATGTGAAGGAAATCACGTTTTATTCAGATACTTGTGCTGGCCAAAACAAAAATTCTTTTCTCAGTTTAATGTTCATGCTTGCCCTGAAGGATCTTCCTCATATACACTGCATCAATCACAAATTTCTCGTTCCTGGACACACACACATGGAATGTGACGGAGTTCATTCAATTATCGAAAAAAAGAAGAAAAAACATTCACTTCCAATCGATCATCCAAGAGACTGGATGAATTTGGTGCGACTTTGTGGTTCAAAAAAATCTTTCCAAGTGATTGAAATGAAAAGGGAGGACTTTTTTGAATTTTCGGCACTATTTAAAAGTCTGTTCCAACAAAGAAAAATTAACACTGAAGGTGAAAAAGTATACTGGAAAGATATCAAGTGGTTGAGGTACTCGCAACAGCCTGGCGTAGTTGAATATAAAACAAGCCTTGATGTGAACGCACCGTTTAAAAAAATTAATTTTTTGCGAAAAGGTACGTTGTGGCCTAAAAATATAAAAGTCCCATTGTCTTACAGATCCTCTAATCCTATAACCGCTGACAAAAAAGCAAATCTTATTGAACTTATTCCTTTTGTTGATGACAGTTTTCACGATTTTTATAAGAATTTATTAACAAAAGAAGACTTACGAAATTCCTTACCAGACGCGGAGTCAGAAGATGAAAGTGGCGATGAAGACAACTAAGAAGAAATATGTTTTTTGTTCATTTAAATTTAATGATTTTGTTATTTGTCACCTACTACTTTTTCTAATATTCTCACTTACTTTAATAATAGTTATTATTATTATTTGACTTCTTGTGAAAAGGGGCATAAAATACGAGTTAGTAAATAAATTTTGTGAATAGTGGTATAAAAGCAGTTTTTTTTCTTATACTAACAATAGATAGATTTTTAAAATACCCATTAAAAAGACCATCATTTTATAAGGTTACCTAAAAAAAAAAAATTAAAAATTTCGGCCAAATATAAAATTGCAAGGTCTTCAAACATTTACAACTTCAACATCGATTTTCTAAAGACTTATCATTTCGACATATACCCTTTTTCCCAAACACGCGCCAATTATTAGTTTATCGATATCTTTTGGAGTATTTAACTATAGACCCATTTCTATAATATCTAACTTCTCCAAATTATTCGAGCGTTTCATTTATTTCAATTAATCAAACGGTTTTCTTCCTGGGAGATCTACGGTAACGAATTTGTATTTCTGTGGTTTTGGATAGGCGGGGATAAGTTGATGTGTTATATACTAACCTTTCGAGGTCATTTGACATGATTGACCATGAGCTTCTTCTGTGTAGATTGGATTTGTTTGGTTTTGTTCCTTCGGCTGTTGGCCTCATGAGATCATACCTCTGTGAGGGAAGATGATATGTGTGCTATAATGGATTTTCTTTCTTTGAGTTTATACTTATAATGGGTGATTCATTTGGAGGTACTTTTTTAGGTGGGGATTTAATGGCTGAGCGCGCATGCGACACGTCAGCGGACTGCGCATTCTGGTTCAGTACTATAATTTACATTACGTAATGGAAAGACTTAGCCCGGCACAGCGTCTACAAATAGTACAGCTTTATTACGAAAATGGGCGTTCTACAAGGAATGTGTATCGTGCGCTTAGAGCAACATATGGGCCACATAATCGGCCTACCGAACGCACAATTCGCTATACCATCAATACGTTTGAAACTCAATTTACAATAATGGATAATACGCGACCACATAGACCTCAGCCAGCACGTAGTCAAGGAAATATAGCGGCAGTAGCAACGAGTGTACGCGAAGACCGAGAAGAATCAATTCGTCGCCGTTCTCAACAGCTTGGTGTGTCGTATGCAACAACTTGGCGTATTTTACGAAAGGATCTTGGTTTAAAAGCATACAAAATTCAACTAGTGGAACAACTAAAGGCGACCGACCTTCCGAATCGTTTCCGTTTCAGCCGTTGGACTCTTGATAAACTCGCAGAAGATCCACTGTTTTCGACAAAAATTTTGTTCTCCGATGAGGCCCATTTCTGGCTTAATGGGTACGTTAATAAGCAAAATGCCCGTATTTGGGGTGATGAGCAACCTGAAGAGATTGAAGTGCTACCATTACATCCAGACAAAACTACTGTTTGGTGCGGTTTATGGGCCGGTGGAATAATTGGTCCATATTTCTTCAAAACAGAAGCCGGCCGGAATGTGACTGTGAATGGCGACCGTTATCGCGCCTTGATAACAGACTATTTGCTACCTGAACTTGACACCCGTGGTCTACAAGACATTTACTTCCAACAAGATGGCGCCACTAGCCATACAGCTCGTGAAACTATGGCTTTAGTGCGAGAACGATTCGGTGAACATTTAATTTCACGCTTCGGACCAGTAAATTGGCCGCCTAGATCTTGTGACATCACACCATTAGACTTTTTTTCTGTGGCGTTACGTGAAGTCTAAAGTCTACATGGATAAACCGGCCACAATTGAGGCATTGTAGGCCAATATTACTCGGGTCATTGGACAAATACCACTCGAAATGCTAGAACGCGTCATTGAAAATTGGAACAGCAGAATAGACTACGTTAACCGCAGTCGCGGCCAACATTTGAGAAAAATAATCTTTAAAAAATAATTATAAAGAATGGTTCTTTTGTATGATAATCAAATTTCTTAAATACATTGGCCTTTTTCATTTGTTCTTTGCTTTTGGAAAAAGTATCTCTAAATGAATCACCCTCTACAACTTAGGATCACTGTCACAGGATGCCACCCAAAAGCTGCATGAGAGCAGGCTATAACACAAACTGCAAAACGCTAATATATAACAAGTCAAACTGATATCGAGACCTGCTGACAACAAATTAAAAGCTCTATAGAACAAACAGCGTAGGAGGTTATAGGTAATCGTAAAATTAACATAAATGCCATAAACCATACCAAACCGTGGTTTTGTGAAGAAGTTAGAGAACTGGCAGATAGAAAAAGGAAAAGTTATTTAACCTACAAAAACTCACCAACAGAAGATGAACGCACTAAATATTTGGAAATCAAGAACAGCGTTAACTCAAGAATCAGGACCATTAAAAGAGACCATTGGAGCAGATTTAGCAGCGACATGGATCATGACCTGTACGGAGCATAAAGTAAAATATGGAAAATGTTTAAAAACAGGCAAAAGCCCGTAAATGAATAAGTGCAAACAAAAGGCATTGCACCAGAAACATGAGAGGAATACTTCAGACAACTATAGAGAGCGGAGGAAGCATTGGAATTGGAGGCATATGAAACAACGGAGGAGAGCACATTCAGCGAAAAACCAGAAAAGCGACGGGAGTTGACAACATACCTAACGAGTTATTGAAATACAGAGGCAACACACTCCTCGCAGAACTTACAATCTACTTCAACCTAATCCTGAGCTCACAACAAATACCAGAAGAATATCACAGCAGCATTCTAATACCTATTTTTAAAGAGGGACAAAAGACCTGACCCGGAAACTATAGGAGAATAACGCTCCTAAATACAACAATGAAATTATTCACAAGCGTCCTCAAGGAGAAACTAGAAGCGCAGATCGAAACCAGAGAAGAAAAACAAGAATTCAGAAAAAATAAATCGACGACTGACGCGCTATTCATCATCAAGCAGCTAAAAGAAAAGTCAATGGAATTCAACAAACCTTTCTACATCTGATTCGTCGACTTGACGAAAGCCTTTGACAAAGTACGCCTAAACGACATAATTAGATTACTAATTAACAAGACAACACAATCCAATATCTTAAAAATAATCCGACTACTAAACACGGGCAACATGACAAAAATTAAAGCAGGCGAGCACACAACTACCAATATCCCAACGCTGGGCGGAATCAAATAGGGGGACAGCCTGAGCCTATTTTTGTCTGACCTACTAATGGACGAAATTATACGGGAGGTCGCGTCGTTGAATTTGGGCTATAGAATGAGCAGGAACACAGTTATTATGGTGCGCTGCGCGAAAGATGCCGCAATTCTAGCGGAAACAGAAGATGATCTACAGAAGCAGCTCTTTAAATTTTATCAAATAAGCCATCAGCTGAACTTGAATATATTTACCGACAAAACAAAAGCCATGACAATCGCTAAAGAACCAATCCGATGCAAACTTGTGATGGAAGATAAACCCATCAAGCAAGTCAACCAGTTCAGATACCTCGGACTTGACATCTCCAGCGGTCATGACCCCAGAATAATAAAGCGCAAAGATACAAGCAAACCAAGAATATGCTAAGAGTTGCTGAAATGAAAACACTACGAACTACCCTTGGCAAAACCAGAAAAGACCCTCTAAGAAACATAGATATCAGAGAACAGTGCGGGATAGTGGACGTGGTGAGATGGTGGAGAAAAGAAGAAGAGGATGGTAGGATCACGTTGGGAGAATGGACGAGAGCAGATTGACACGCGTAGCACTAGAGGGAAAGCCAGCAGGGGATCGAGCACTGGGAGGGCCACATAAGCGATGGAAAGCCAGCTAGAAATCAACATCACAAGATAAATCATAGCTACGAATTCAGAAATCAACAGACCAATAGGTCTAAAACAAGAAGAAGAAAAAGAAGAAGAAGAAGAGTTTATACTAACTTCCGGTGTTTCACAGGGTTAAAATTTAGGTCCCCTGTTGCTCATATTATTTATAAATGATCTTCTCCTACAGATAGATTGCCCTGTATTTTGATATGCTGATGCCTTCAGAGAAATTTAAATGTATTGTTTTCATGGTGTGAAAGTTCTAACCTCAAGTTAAATGTTGATAAATGTTGTACAGTCACTTACACATGGTCCTCCACTTTATACAATTCTTCCCACTACATTGGCAACAACATGTTAACGAATAAAACTAAATTCAAAGATCTTGGAATTACTTTTGATCCCAGTTTAAGCTTCAAGTCTCACTTAATGAACATTTGTACATCGGCATTAAGATCATTGGGCTTTGCCATGCGTGTTTCTAAATACTTCCGGATGTGACACTGTTTATTGGTTACAGTGTAAGTCGGGATGTAGGAGATATTCTTTAATGCTCTTGCAAAGTCGTCTTATATAAAATAAATAGTACAGTTTTTATTTCCATTTGCAAATATTTACATAACTCGCAATGAATGGAGACCTTTATTCAACTTTCTCAGGTATTATTCCATCTGCCTCCATGCTTGCTATACATGACTGAGATGGAACATATTTTTAAAAATGTTGTATTCAACACATTCTTCTCTTGTGAGAAAATACGGATAAATGCTACTTGATTCGTCATTGAAACTTGATTACATATTACAAATTAATTGGAGCAAATTAGTTATCAACTAGAATTTTCAAACCAATTTTTTAAATTCGAATAAATATAATTTATTGATAACACCTCTACAAAACTATACTTAAAGCAAAGATTAATATGAAATCAGGAAGGGAAAAAATCTTTATTATTATTATTACTGCCTACCCATAAAATACAACAGTGTGTTACATTAGTTGTTTTATTCCAATGTTTTAGCTATACAGATGTTGACGCAAAGCACTTTTCTTCGAAATCTCATAGGATACCCAAATAGCAATTCGGAGGACATGAGTTTGACTCTTGGGGACGGGTAACTTTTGTAATTGTAATTAAGTTTCTCCAACAAAATTATCAATGTCAAATAGAAGATTATAGTTACAATTTTCAAACATTAAAATAAATAGTTTTAAAATTATTTATAATTCAGTTCTGTTTTATTATTTAATATTATATTAATATTATAGCGACTCGGAATAAATAACCCACTGTGCTTTGCAAGGTCAATATGCATCCGCCATTTGTATCCGCGGAGGGTCAATTTTACTCTACAGTTAATTAATAACCGTTAGGTTCCGAAAATACTTATTTATGTATGAAGTCAGTAAAGTGATCCCCTATCGAACGAGTCTAACTATAAGCCAAGCGAACGAGGCGAGTAAAAGGCGAGTTCGATAAAGACACTTTAATGACGTGGTGCATACAAAATTTTATCTCCAACCGCAAAAATTTGTAATTTAAAAAGTAAAGATGTAATGACTTATGACATTTTATGACAGTGGCAAACGATTTATGTTTAATGCCATACACTCATGACTAAGTTAACAGATACTGACGCAAATCAACACTCTGTATAGTGTTAGAGTTATAACAGCGATAATATAAATCCTGACTTACCTCGCTATTAGAAGACAACATCGAGATCGACCGTGTAACATAAATCTATAACGTCTCGATGGCATCCTGTCGCCGTTCGATGAGTTGAACGGAAGTTGATTGAACCGGCAGAATTTGCAAATTTAGCGAGGTAATGAAGGACTCGCCGTTACTGAGGTAATAAAGGAAGGAGATTCCGATAGGAGAATTATAAGTGTTCTTCCGCAAGGAGGATCACTTGTGATCCTTCCCAGTGTTTCTTATGTTGATCGACACTTTGTTAGTAGTTTGTAATAAATATATGTGCTAACAAGTGGTATTTTATTGAGACGCCCCCTTGATAGTGAAAGCCAAGTCCTGCGGAGAAGATACCTTTCGCTACTTTATTTTAATATGTATAGCGAATGCTCCCCAGAGCAAAACCTTCCTTGCGGGTTTTGCGGCCTGCGATAGTAATGTTAAAGACCGACCGTGAGAATATTAGCGGCAGGTAAAGTGTTTTATTTTACAGTAGCATAAATTGTTTGTTTATATCCCTAGAACGCTATGGTAATGCATCACTTTATTAACGGTTGACGATAATAGTTATTTATGTAACAAGTCAGTAAAGTGATACTTTATCGAACGAGTCTGATTTACGAGCCAAGCGAGTGAAGCGAGCGCGGCGAGTAACAGACGAGTTCGGTAAAGGTACTTTACTGACGTGGTGCATACAAAATTTTATCGCCAACCGTGAAAATTGTTAATTTAAGAAATAAAGATATAATAACTTATGACAGTTTATGACAGTGACAAACGATTTATTTTTAAAGTCATCAGTCATGGCTACGCTGACAGATATTAGCGGCAGGTAAAGTACTTTATTGTACAGTACGATAAAGTGTTTCTTTACCTCCGTAAAACGCTATGGTAACGCATCACTTTACTGACGGTTGGCGATAAACTATTTTATTCCGTGAAACGATTTTAAATTTTTGTTTACTTTACTTTTAATAATAGATATTACAAATTCATATAAGTAATGTATGCTACTCATTACTAATGTACAATATGCAGTGAGCGGTACAAAACGCAAGAAAAATACGCAGTGCACATTGTTGAATTTTAAATGAAAATTCTCGTTAGCTTTCAATTAATACAGAACTGACCTAGAAACTTCGCAAAATCTCGAGCTACCGGAGCTGCAAAACGTGTATTTCTGCAAACGTAGAATTAATCTAGATTTTCTCAGGAAAATATTCGCGAACGAGACCCCAGGTTATAATTGCGAATTAAAAATTCAACTCACCAGACGGAAACTAAATAAAAGAAACATCCTCTTGTTATACTTTAGGAAATATATTTATATGTTTGCCGTAGACAAATTCATTTCTAAAGTAAGCACTTTTATGTTACGTGATAATTACTACAATAACAGTTACCAGAACGATTTGACTGAAGATGCCCATCAATGCTTGTTTGTGAAAATACAGACATTTTTATGCGGTATATGTATGATTTTAGACATGGATAATTTGCAATTCAATACGAATACGAAGATAAACCTTGTGAATAAAGAGCATCCTATACCAGCAGTTCTGATGTTAAAAATAATAATATAAAGGAAGCTGGAGTTACTATTGAAGAATCAAATGTTTCTTTCAGTGAAACAGATAGTATCTCTTCTGGAAATATTAAGCTGTATGATTATAATGCTAATTTTCATCCAATATTGTCTTTGAGCAATGAAAAAATGTTGAACAGTATTACAGATTAAAAACGATCGTCCAAGGAAGTCGACGTCTTCCTAAAAATGTGTTTCAAATGTATGTCACTTTATATCGGACAATGCATGAACTTAACCTGAAATTTATTCAAAGCAAACCGAAAAACAAATCAAAAGTACCGAAACCAATAAAATGGCTATTATAATAGGCTCATTTCTAATAATAAGTTATGACAGACTACCTAGTATGCACAGCTATTGGTCCACACATAAGACTGTGAGAAATCAAACACTACTGTTATTTTCAGAGACAGATTTCGTCTGCTTTATTTAATAGTATATTATGCAATGAGCATTTAATGATAGCTATTAAGACACGAGAATGAAAGTTACGATACGAGCCGAAGACGAGTATCGTAATGAATACGAGTGTCTTAGTAGCCATTAAATGCGAGTTGCATACACTATTTTTTCAACGACCCCATAATAATACATTATTTTTTGAACATTCCATTTCATAAATTAAGCGTAAAATTTTTCGTACGTTTTTGCGAATTTAGCTGGTAATAAATTGTTCGTGACTACTAAGGCTTGTTCCATAATTTCTGGCGAAGTCAAATTTTACATTTCACTCTCATTATCCCTCATTATTACTGTTTATATTTTCAAAAAAGCACAAATTTTAACTACTTAGTAGTAGGAGAGAACTGTCACACTTAATTAATTTTTATATCTGTCAGATATGAAGTAGCCATATTGAATATTGATGAATATTGGAATGTCGCATTCCTATGGGATATAAGCTTGTATCTTAATGGACATCATTAAAGTACAGGTTCAGCATATCTAATAATACAATTAAAGTATGGGAGTAGAAAAAATTATATTTCAACACACTTGGGAAGCCGGATAAGAGTACTAAAACATTACATTCATGAACTTCTGGCGTATCGATGAAGTAGTAGCAAAATTGAAAAGAAAATCACTTCAAATTGAAACCAATTAAACGTGGGATTAAAATGTAGATGAGGTATAATTCAGAAACGGGATACGCATGTAATATCAATGTTTATACTGGAAAAGAAAGAGAAACTATGGAAGAACGTTAGGCGTAGAGAAACTTTGTCAAAGTGTTACGAATCCCAAGATAAAAGAGAGGTAACAGCATGTTAGAGGTTAAAAGTTAGTGCCAAGATTTTATTATTTCATTTTACTAATTCCTTGAATTACACTCAGTAAACTTTTATTTTTATTTTGTAACATTTTGTTCGCATCGCACTATATATTCTTCGTTTGTTACATTGTATTATTACCTAATATTTATTGTAGATTATGCAGGTATTTATTCATTGCGATTATGTCGGTGCTGTCCTGTGTAAGTGCCTGCAAATCAATTATAAATCTTTCTTGTTTTAGTAGTAAATTCTCTAGTAAGCTTTAATTTTCGTGTTATTTGTAATGAAGACCTTGCTGCAAGAAAAAGGCAAGTCAACTCTTATGGTTTCCGATATAATCGAAAAAAACCCTCGTATCTTTTCGTCCTGTTTCCAAAATACCTTACTTGTGGGAACGTGGTAACGATTACCCCAAGTTACACAACTAAGTTTGTTTTCAGTTTCACAGTTTTTTTTTAATGTTGTAAAGAACGTAATCATTTGTTGTAGAATAAGTTTAAAGTGTAGTCAATTTCAATTTATTAGAATCTAATTTTTCAGGTACCCTGTCACGGACAAATAGTTATTAGTGTCACTACAGAAATATAGTTCAAGTAGTAAAATTGTAAATTGATGGTAAATCGATCTTTTGCCTTCGTAAATCATTTTCGTTAATTTTTATATTATGAAGCTGATATATGAAAGGTGATCTCCAAGGCAACACCTGCTTATTTTCTGTACTTATTGATTTTAATGCGAACATGCTTATGGCATACTAGATGTAACTCGTTGCTGTACTGCCAGTGTATAATCGATTATTTACTTTGTTGCCCTTTATTTAACACTATTACGTAATCATTAATTTCTTTAATTTTGACCGTCGTGTTTTCAATTATGTAATATTTTTCAAATTAGTTTTTATCACTTTGATTTTCATTTAATATGTTGTAATTTAATTTCACGACTTGATTTATTACTGGTATCCTGTAATTTCAATATCGTCATTCTTGAATTTTAATATTAATCTTGTTTAATTGCATTTTTTTACATCAAACTCTTGTTATTAAATGTTTTGTGCTGCTGTACATTTTTGATTTTTCTTTATTTTGTTGTTTACCAATACCTTGTATCTGTTGAACTACAAGTCTAATATCTACTTTGACAGCCTTTACGTTTTGATGGCGCCTCTTCTATTTTTCACACCCATTTCGACCACGACCGTCCTCTTCTTAGCCAGCGGCAGCTTGAATAATAAGAAAACACGGGTAGGTTGATGTAGTTATTGAGTACTTTTTCAGTAATTTTTCTAATTTTTTTTATATTTGATTTTACAATGTTTATTTATATTGTCACATAGGCCCTTTCATAATTATAAATGGCAAGAGAAATATGAATTATAGAAGAAACGCGTTACATTCAATTGTACGTCATTCTAAATCTGTCAGTTACATTTGATATGACCAAAAAAAATATTCACAATATAACAGTAACTGTAACGAAATATATTTAGTAATTGATATACTCTAAGACTTCAGTCTTTATTAAATTCCGTCTTTCATAACGTAATCAAAGCAAAAATAAGCACTAAAATTTGAGAGAAAAAATATACCTACACAACACACTTTTTGGCAGCTATGATTTATCTGTCAAAAAACATTGAAACATAAATTATGTGTTTGTTTACCATGAATGCGTATATTACGACCAATTTATACATTTTCTATTTAAACTAATGAAATAAAAGCCCACAAATATAAGTTAACAAACTAATCTTTGAGTTTCTCTAATACAGTTATGACAACATGTAAACGTCATCAATGATGTACAATGAAATATAACATGTCTTGTCTATAGTTACAGGAACTAAAGAAGTAATATTAATTAGTAACTGCCATTAAGGTACAAACACTACAACACAAAGAAAATGTAAACAAGGAAGTCAAGAAGAAATAAATTGTCTCGAACTCACAGATTTTTGAAGGATTTATATGAATGGGGTTGATCTACAGGATCAAATATATGTATGATATAGACTGAAAATCACTGAAATGATTAAAGAAAGTGTTTTACCGTTTGCTGTTACAATTCGTAAATTCTTGGATTATTTATAAAATGCTTTATCACAAAAATAAATCTTTCCTGTAGTTAATGCTCCCTTTATCTGAAGCATTGATTAGTTTGTCCTCCCGTTATCTTCAGCTTCTATAACTTACGGAAAAGAAATTACTTCGAACTAACGCCATCGTCAATATGGCAGACCAAAAATCGCACCTTCAATGATCCATATTCCTAGGCTATTCCATAGCCTTAATTTAAAAATTGATAACAGAAATAAAAATTAAAAAAAAATTTAATATTGTTTTAACATAATAAGTTACTTAAAATTTTTTATAAATCCCGTCGAAAAAAGTCAGCAGTAAAGGGTTAATTTTTTTGTAAGTTACAAAATTCAGATATGTCGGTCAAGTTTACTTTGTGTTAAATTTTGTATTCTTAATTACTATTTTTGTATTTGGTTTTACTGTATGTAGTACAGTATTATTCAATATGTTTACACAGACTTTTCTTGTTTCTTTGTTTTGCTTACATACTATTAGTTTACTATTATGTATTATTTTCTGCATTTGACTATAACTGACGCTGTTTTTGACATGGAATATTCTAAAATTGCAATGACACTTTCACCCTCAATAAGATCGTAATATAAAGATGAGTTCGTCGCTTACAAAATACTTAAATTTATTTTTACATTTTCCAATATACATAAAATAGAAAAACACTTCCTTGTAGACATATTACACGTTCTACTAAAAAAGTTACTCGACACTCGATCATTTAAGAACACTTTATTTGTTAGGTAACTTTTATTCCTCACATATTGACGAGAAATCAATTAAGTTGTTCCCGAAGTTTTACGATTACGACGACAGTATATATAGATATACACATAGATGTAGTCATCTTCGGAACTGTAATTTTAGTACGGGCGACAACGTGAATTCCTAGGAGACACTTATATGACTCATAAAAGCGCATAACAACGTTACAATAAAAAATAATTGCGGATATATACAGTTACAATCTGGAAACGTTAGTGGTAATAGTCAAGGAAAGATAACCCATCTCATAATAGAGACACACAACACACATATCTACAGAGTAATATAAGGTAAAGTTTTTGTAGTATTTCCCATCTGATTTCGTATTGAATTCGGTGGTTAAATTAAATTTTAGTATCGAATATATGTTACACATATAGAAGAAACACGGTCATGATTGGATACGGATGATAGAAGTGTATATCTCGCCTGTAGCAGCGATAGAATCGTTGTTTTCTATTTGAACGAGCATTGAATCTATCGATAACGGCGTATCGAAATATCATATCGTAAAATAAGCAATGATGTATGTATATTTTGTTATTATAACTGCAACGATGTAGAATTGGATATGCGATGGGTTTTTGGTATCCAATTATTTGATATGCCATATTTTATCGTATAATGTACAGCGGATATAATTTTCTCAAAATAAATTTCATGCTATAATTGATTCAGGTTATTCTATTGGTGAATGAATTAAAATTTATATAATCTTTTGGGAATCATATTCTGACACTTAATTACAATAATATGATTATAGATATATTATATAGGATTGTTTAATAACTTTACAAAAACGTTTTCTTGTGTTTCTATCCTATTACAAAAGTGATTCTTATATTATTCCTAAGATTATGCTGTTGAAATAGTTACATGAAGCTCATTATTGGGTTGAGTAATCAAATTTTTCGCTCACCATTTCAATTTAATTTCCTTGCATTATGGATTCATATCTTTTACAAACTGCCTTTGGATCTTTTCCTTGTCATTCTGATCTTTTAAAAAAGTAACATATTGAACTAATTCGTACATATAATCACATTTAAAAGAATATGAAACACAACATACATCCAGAAGTAATTTAATTAACAACATACGTGATAAGATCATTGAAATTAACACTACTTAACTTAATGTTTGTGAAACATGAACATTCACATAAACGATCTCAAAGGAGATTTAAAAATAATCTCGTTTTGATTAACCCATTATGTACTAGCGTGTTATATATGGTACGTAAAAGTTTTAATTTTTGAACTGCTTATTTAAATAGTTATAAACAAATCTGTGACTGTTAATCGGTGTGGTTAGGTGGGGTAGTATGTTGTATACCAGTAAATATTGGCAGGGAGTTTCACGTTGACGTTGGTAATGCTGTATCCCACATTAAATTTGTTAGGTTATGTGAATATACGCAAGATGAGTTGTTCTAGAGGGTAAGTACATTTATCTTCAATTGTTTTTAAAAATAAATATTATTACAAGTAATTTTTAATAGAGTGTAAGGGGCGTATTTTTATGTTATCTACCTAGCCATGAAACAAAAGAGCGACGATGTCAAAAAAATTATTGAAAAATTTCTGTCACAGTTACAAGTACATGTGCTAAGTTGTGTTTAGTTTATGCTATGTATACAGATTTGAGACGGTCCATTTCTCGATAAAATGAGTGAAACTAAAGATGAACATCGCAGCGTAATAAAGTTCCTGACAAAGGAAGGCAATTGTCCAAAAGCAATTCATGAAAGAACGGTTGCTGTATATGGGGAAGGTACACCATCTTATTTCCAAGTAAAATATTAGTCTAAACTCTTTCGATGGGGCCGAGAGTCAATCAATGATGACCCAAAGTCCGGACAACCCGCTGAAGCTCGAACTGAAAACATCGTGCGAAAAGTCGAAAAGTTGGTACTGAAAGGTCGGCGTGTAAATATCTCTGTTATTGCCAATGAAGTCTGTATATCCGAAACAAGTGTTCTCAAAATTTTGCATGACGATTTGGGTATGAAGAAGGTGTCTGCACGCTGGATACCCAGATTGCTTACACCTGAACAAAAACTGTGCAGAAAAGAAGTTTCTCAAAAAAATCAAGTTGGAGAGGTACAAAACATTTTTACCTCCAATTATTACCGGGGATGAGACTTGGGTATATTACTGGGACCCTCGTACTAAACAAGTATCCATGCAGTGGGTTCATAAGAGCTCTCCACCACCAAAAAGGGCCAAGACACAATTTTCTGGAAAAAAACTGATGGCAACTGTTTTCTGGGATGCTGAAGGAGTTTTGCTTATTGAATATATGCCGAGAAGGTCTACCATAAATGGAGAGGCCTACGGAAACACAATTAAAAATTAAAAAACTGCTCTGGAGGAAAAACGCCCGCATTCTTATCCACAAAAAAACTTGTTGCTGCACGACAATTGTCGGGTTCATAAGGCAATCAAAGTTCAGCAGATAATCAATGCCTGTGGGTTTATAGAGTTAAGGCATCCACCTTAAAGCCCCGACCTAGCTCCGTCAGACTTCTTCTTATTCAAAAATTTAAAAAAGCATCTCAGGTGAAAGCGTTTTGCTTCTGATGAAGAACTCAAAGAAGCTGTTGAAGAATATTTTGCGGAGTTCCCGAAGCAAATTTTTTCTGATGGTATGGGGCAACCGGAAAAAAGATGGAATAAGTGTAGTGTTGAAGGGAGTTATGTAGAAAAATATTTTTTTTGTCTCTTATGTCCTATTTTTCATGGCTAGGTAGATAACATAAAAATACGCTCTCGTAATAGATGGTTCCTACAATTAATTCATTGACATTAGAAATTAATTTTTATCTAAATAAGGTATTTTTGTTGACGTTCCATACTTGTATTATAAATTTGTGATACAATATAGCTGTTTGTTATTTTTAGATTAACTGTGCAAGAAATTGCTGATTTATTGGGATCTGAAAATTTTTGGGAAGATTTTGAAGATGACACTGTACAATATGTGTATATTGATCCTCGCGAAAATAGAAATTTCTCGGACAAAGATTCAGCTAACGAATCCGGTTGGCTTTTAGATAACTGAACAGGAAGGCAATTACAGGCTCTTGCAGAAATTGTTGTGGTCAATGGTAAACGGATTGTGTGTAGCGATGATGACAAAGATGGTATACCCCTCAGCCACTTCTTAAATAAAAAGCCAAGGTAATATAAATGGCTCAAAAGTCAGGATTAGCCCACTGAAAACAGTAGAATATTTCTTGAAAATAATTACACACAGTACAGAAATATGTCGCCACTACAACTATTTGAATTATTTGTGAACGAAGAAGTTATACAACTGTTAGTCGTAGAAAGCAGTAGATATGCTTTGTTCATAAATTGTCCTCTAATAAAAAAAAATAAAAAGAACTCTTTGACGTATTACATACCCGACCAGGAAATTGCGTATGATGAGAGCATGATTGAGTATTATGGGCGTCACGGATGCAAACAGTACATCCGTTGCAAACCAATTCGATTTGAATATAAGGTATGGTGCCAAAATTCTAAAAGTGGATACCTAATAAATTTTAAAGTTTATCAGGGCTCCATACCAAATTCTAACGCAGAACACCAAAAATAATTTGGAAAATCCACTGCACCACTAATTAAACTCTACAGGATATGTCCAACGAAGTAAGATCTTTGCCCTTTAGATTTTATTTTGACAATTTATTCACTTCCATGAATATCATTATACAATATATCATTCCAAAAATTAATTTTAAATAAAGTACTATCCAAATATAATTCTTTTCATTTTCATAACCTAAGATCCTAATGTGCCATATATGTCACAGCCTATTCTTTCTTTTCTGTGAGTCATGAATTTAAAAAAAATACTTTAAACAATAACTGGCCTTATATTGCGCAGATAAATTACAAAATATTATTAATTTACAAAAAATTTATAATTCAGTCCCTATTGGGTTAATACAATACAATAATAGTCAATAAAAAATATAAAATGCATGTAAATACAAGTATAAATATCTAGCAAGATATAACGTAAACTAGAAATGTGCAAAAGTGGACAATTAAGCATAGAACCATCACAATTATCCATGTAGTTTCATCAAATGGTCTTGATTTATCTAAGACATGCATTCAATTCCACCACACAAATAATATCGAAGCAAATTTTTTAATTAATTAATCTTTGAATTGTGTAATTTGCCTCAATACGTGTTTTTAGCCGTTGAATAATAATTACGTTTTAAACAATAAAATCGTCGAGACCGTTTTTTATCAATTTAAGAAGTTAGTTTACGTTATCAGACATCGATATCCTATACGTGTAATTCGAAACACGCATAAAAAACGCTCTAGAATACTAGTATCATATTTTCTAGTTCCTTTTCATAATATATTTGCCAGTCAGCACCAAATGCTTTTATGACATTTACTTTACATAAATTTCTAGGTATTTCTATTTGTATGTTATGAAGGGACTTTTTTTAAAAAAAAAAACTCTCTATCGTACCGACACCAAACTTCTACTTAATTGACAGGGACAGTAACCAATATCTTTAAAGTAAAATACACCTTAATAAAATTTCTTTTAATCTATATGAATTTAAACTATATTATTTTAATATTGCTTCTCAACATTTATGTCCTTGCAATTCTACATATATATCCTATTTATGCTATAATTAATACAGCGTATATCTTTTTACAAAGAGGAATTTTAAATTAACACGTTTCACACTAGAAATGGAACCATGTAATCTCATTAAAAATGTTTTGAGAGTTACTTGACGATTATTATACCGAAGGGAGTCGTAAAGTCGCAGGGAACTTTTGCAATTTACAACTTATTATCAGCATAAAGGGAAATTATGATTGTTTCTCATGGCTTATGAATTACACGCGCGAAATAAATTGTTCATTCTACGCCGCCTATATATCTTTGATCACATGACAGTATTAAGTTTGCTTTAAACTCTTTCCAAAGTCTAAAAATAAGATTCAATTCAATATACATATGATAGAGCAAATATTGACTTAAGAGTAATATAACTATCTGACTTGTCACGCACAGTAGTATATACCTTTAGCTATACGTCATAATCTTTGCTAGATGTACAGTTCTGTGCAATAAAATGGCGTACACGTCTTATTGCTAATTTTGACATTATTTTGTTAGTGTGAAAATGGCTCGTCTTTTTCCTGTATTGAAAGGTTAAATAATGCCTTCATTATTGACATTAGTTATCAAAATGATTGGTTCTGATTATCTTTTTTCTTGATGATTATTTTATTTAAAATTATTGTTTGTAAAGACCATATCTTATCATTAAATAAAATTTATTATATTATATAATTGTTTAATATTCAACACGAAAAATAAAATACAAATAAAAGTATGTAAAACAAGAAAACATTAATATTTAGTCGTACTGCCATTTCCTACAATGACTTTATTTAAACGATGGGGCATTGAATTAATTAATTGCAGCACGTAATTTTCATCTGTCGCTAATTCTTCCCACGCATTTTCTAGTGTATCCCAAAGATGATTCACGTTTAAAGAACGAATGTTTTGGGTATATATTTTCATAGTTAATATACGCCATATATTCTCAATAGGGTTCAGATCTGGGTTGTTAATATGCCGCGTTATTATTACCAAGATGTTGGAGAAATATTAGCCGTGTGCACGGGACAATTGTCATGTTGATAAATAAAATTTTCAGGATATGATTGTCGAAAATAAGGCAGCATTACGTTTTCAAGAATATGGATATAGTTTTCAGCATTTAACGCCGTCTATTTTGAAGCAAACTCCTAGCCCTTCATATTTGCACCAAGCCCATACATTTTTGCTTAAACGTCCACTTTTTCGTACCGGATATTATATATTGTTCATTAAATCGTGCATTCGGCGGTCTATACACACGTATACGACCATTGTGCGTATTGTTTGTGTTCCTCTGGTAATTGTAATTTTCTACCGGCATAGACCTTTTCAAGTTCCATTCATGGATTCTTCGAAAGCTGTGGATCGTGAGCCAGGAAAATTTACTGCAATTTTAGCACTTCTAACGGTATCAAAAGCATTCGGAGACAAGCAGAACCACCTCTTCTAAGTAATGTCCTTTTCTTCTCCCAACGTTTCTTAATCTTTAGCTTTAGTAGATTTATTTAGCCAAACTGCTGTGCTGCGATTTTCGCTATTATATGAGCCTTACTTATCAAATTTAAATATGCGGGCATATTGAATATTTGTATCTGTCAGTTAAGTATGACAAATTGAATTGACGCTATAGGACAAATTGAAAACTAAAGTCATATTTATATAATAGTATATTAAGTGTTCGCCAGTTTATTTCACAGAGCTGTACATATGGAAGACTTAAGCCTTAAGCAATCTATTTTACTTTAATTACGTCTCTTTTTTTAAATATAAATGTTTTCCTTTATTTTTATACATTATTATATTTTTTGTAATATCTGTTCTATTTTATCACTTTTAATAATCATGATAATGTTTCATAAATTTAGCACTTCTGTATTCAAAACTATTTTGGGTGTACATATTTTGCAGCAGTTTGGGATATTTTAAGTTCTTGGAGATAATAATAATAATAATAATAATATATATTATTATTTTAGAATATATAAAAGCGGAGTCGCCAGTGGTTACCAAACGACCGTCAAAATCGACGAAAATTGGTTACGCAGGGCGAAAAACTACTCTCTAGATACGCGAAATTGAAAGCTGCCCTTCGGCGTGAGGGTACCGACGATCTTAAAGGGTTCCTTAACGGAGAGATTTTCCTTCTAAGTGGAGCTTGTGCAGAGATATCGCCCGTTGAAGAGGAGCGTGCATTCGATGTTTTAACAGAAAAAGGGCTTACATCATGACGATTCCTGTGACAATCAAAATATCCCGAGAAACGTCAATCTGACAGGCGAACTGAGTTGTATTCACACATTCACTTTTAAGACTGAAATACGAAGTTTTGAAGGTTGCGAGCGCCCAGCAAAACTCGGGGCCTGAAGGAACCGGCTTCTCGGGACCGTTTGCATGATTATTTCGTGTTGACAGTCGCACGCAATAAAGGGCACGAGCACTTTAAAGTTCGTTTGTAGAAGGATTTGGTAAGAAAAATGGCCGATTCAACGTGCACTGATATCAATGCATTCCGGACGGGCGAAAAATAAATATCATAATCTCATGTGCACTGCCGATCAATACATAACGGTCCCGCTTGATTTAATATTTTCATTTATACAGGGGTCGATTAATATTTTAATAGTGATTTGAATTAAAATGCGATAATACCAGAACGTGTATTTGCTTAAAGGGGAAAAGGAGGACTGCTTTCGACATTTATGTGCCCCTACCACGAAATAATTTTATTTAAACGATTACGCAAACGTGCACAATGGGCGGAGCTGCTGAAATCAATTTCTCTCCCTTCTGATTAAAAGTAAAATTAGGCACTTGGGAGTTTTTACGGTCGCCCATCACTAATTCAAATGTCAAAAAAAAAACAAAATGACCAAAGGATTTTTTGAAAATTGACGTATAAATGTGAAATTTTGGATACGGGGTTTCTTGAGCTCGCCGATCACAAATCCAAAGTCAAAATATATATAATATATAGTAATATATATTTAATGTCATACAATTTCAAAAAAAGAATATCGACATTGTCATATTAAAATCCTCCACAATAAGTATAAAAAACAAAAACAACACCAAAGAAAACCACAACAAATATAACAAATTAAATCTATTAAGTTATACAGTTGGTTGTTCACTACATAAATCAAAATATTCATCCATAGAATAATTACAGATTTCTATCAAGAATGCCCCAACATTACGCTTAAGCACACGCTCATTCATTATAATTTGAAATCTCTGAGGCAAGGCATTAGAAACTTTCAAACCTAAAACTTGATGAAAATATCCAGACAAATTCAATGAGTACTTTATAGGTATATTGAAGTTTTGACATAAATGAGTTTCATAAGAGTGAATATCATTATTACGTCGAAACTCGTGTTTATTTTTATGTACATAATTTAAAAGTTTGTATATATGAATAGCAGGCATGGGTAGAATATTCCATTGCTTAAAATAAGGTCTACATGATTGTCTGGAACTAATTCCGGCCATACAACGGATAATTCGTTTTTGTGCCAGAAATATATTATTAGCAGCACACGATATTCCCCAAACAGTAATGCCATATAACAACCTAGAGTGAATATTAGCAAACTAAAACGACAGCAAGCAACCAAAGTCAATTATAGTCCTTTTAATTACGAATCTGATAGCAACTAGAGTTTAATGAACATCCCAAGATAGTGTTTCATCCATATTCATACCCAAAAACTTTATCTCACTAACACGCTCTATTTATTTACCTTGCGCATACAAATGTAAATCTAACTGAGCTTTATTTTGTACTGTATGAAAAACCATAAATTTTGTTTTGTCATCATTATACATATAACTTATTACTTGCAAACCAAGCAGTCATGTTATGTAAAAGAATATTTGACTGTCGTTCTGTTTCAGAAATATTTGAAGTGGACACGACAGCACTAGTATCATCAGCATACAAAGTTATATTGAAATTTTCCAGATAATATGCGACATCTTTAATGAAAATCAAGAAAAGAACTGGGACCAAAACACTGCCCTGAAGCACTCCCCTCTCAACAGGCAAGGTAGAAGATTTGATATTTCTAATACAACTATCAGCTTTATGTCTTATTCTGACCAATTGAAATCTATCACGCAGCAAACCACTGCGCAACGACACCACGAATTCCGTACCACTCCAGTTTACCAAGCATAATGTCATGATCAACACTGCAAAGGCACAAAGGCTTAGATCACAACAATATCCAACTGAATGTTTTGCAGTGTCCAAAGTCTTAATAATGTATTCATTCATAGCATGAATTCCTGTCAAAGTTGAGTGATTAGCACGATAACCATGTCGTTTACCACTTAATATTTTATTTTTATCTTAATCCTTTACTCGACTTGAACAACAAAATGAACAAATAATAAGGTATTTTGTATTTTATAGATCACCATCCACTTGTTATCCAATTATATAAAAAAATTAAAACCTCTTTAAAAATATAACATTTCAATAGTGCGCCCATGGGCGATGAGTCATCAACCTTTCGTGTCCGCTCACTATACACAAGTGTGTAGCAACGTCTGAACGTAAGTACGTGAGAATATTTGCGAAGACAAATAGGAGAAACAAAAATGCATTTATTTTGGAGAAGCAGGCAATATGATACGTTGACGACAGTAGTCAGTCGAGGGACAACCTTCGGCCACTAGAGTAGAAACAGAGTCTTCTACCGTGAGTGAAAACATAACTGCTATTGTATCCATGCAAGGCGACTTATTACCATTATTATTAGCGACAAGAGTGTTATTTTCATTGTTGCAAGATATAATCGTTCGTATCTAAAGTTATGATATAGAATAGGTGCACAATTATTGCAAATTCTTTGATCAAAAAAGGGCCATATTGCAGCCGTAGACAGGAAATTTCTAAGAAGTAGAAGACCAGCAACAGCGAAGTTTTCTATTAAAATAAAGAAAAAAGAAAGTGTATTATTAAAAACGATACCTAAATAAGAAACTATTATCATTTGTATGTTAATGCTCAGATTATATGATAAGTAAACTAGAATTATTATTGCGCTTTTTCTAGGCGACTGCAGTGCTTTAAATTAGATAAGGGATTTTACAATATTAAATTATTAGATTTTTATTAGTATTAAGCATTCATTTTAATCGAATTTGCCAGTGTTTGTACATCTGTTGTGTGTCAATAATATTTTGCACAAGTGTGTAATGTCGCTTATTTCTAATATAAATGATGAATATGATATAACACTATGTTTTCTTTTTCTTTGTTTTGATTAGTGTAACAGTCTAAATTGTTCACTTAATAGTGGTGATAAAATAAACAGATCCGGCATATCTTTAGCTAGATCGTTTCTGAAAAGCACAAAAAGTTATCAAATTAGCGTATAATTAAAAAAGCAAAGGGCCTCCTGTTTATTTAAGCCAACAGCTGGAAAAATAAATTTTTATTGTTGTGGGAATTCAGTACCGGTTCAATATCTCAGCCAGTTTTGGGCCTTACTAAGTAATATAGGAGTTTCAAAGGGGTTTCATTAAAAAGTCTAGGTGAACATTTGAATGAAAGCTGATTATATACTCGTATATTGCTGTGACCTTTGTATCTTTAAGAATTATAAAAATATTAAGAATTAGCTTAAGTGTTGAAAAGAACATTAATTCTAAGTTTAAAAATGTTTGTTTTAGTTTTAAGCATTAGACAATGCAGGTAACACAAGGGTATAATGGGTTGCCTATATATTAAACAGAAACTTTTTGTATGAAAATAAACACAATTCATTAGTATATTTTAAGTTGAATAGGTATTAAAATTAAATATAAAATAAATACAAAACAAACACAAATAAAACTATGCAATCTATATTTTTTGTAGAAAAGACAAGCATGAGGTATGGTTTGAATACACAGAAACGCAACTTGGTTTTTCACAAGGCGTAAAAATAGCTCTAAACATCTTAAGTAATGGACCATCATTTAAAAACAAAAGGCTACTACTCATTTAAATGCTATAAAATTGTATGAGAGGGGTCCCACTAGATATGCACGAGATGAAAATATAACGAAATAAGTAAATGTAAATTTAGACGTGAATAATATGACAATTTATAAGAAAGATTTTCAATAATCATATTTAAAACATAGTAAATACCTTGAACTTATATTTATGAATAGTAAAAAGATATGAGTTGAACATTTATAATACGATATGTTCAATGACAATGTTCTATATAAACAATAGCTGTATGAATACAAGAATATGAATTTTTGTATGTGTGGCACAGGTACTTTAATAGACTGTGCTAATGAGCTTGTATGGTTCGAAAACCTGCAAAGAAAAATGTAGTATCAATATTGTTTACAGTTTTTTGCAAATAAAAGTATTACCGGGGGAAGGAGCCTGGATAGAGTCTAGAGACGGCGTAGCATGCGTGACTGATCTTTATGATGCTAAGGTGTGGAAGAAAGATTCCAGTTGTCTGCAATGTGTTTTCAGTTTTGCCTAATCGAGATGTTTCTAGAAAGAAGATAAGGATTATTTGGTGAATGGAAAAAGAAAATGTGTAACGAATAATGAGAAAGGAAATACGTTTATAAACAAGTACAAGGAGGGACTGTATTAAGAAGAAAAGAAAATATACCTACCGTAGAAGAAACATAGTAAGTTGGTGAAAAACTTTTTCATAACAAACAATTCGGGGTGCCGACATTAGTAAATGAACTGTCAAAGACAATATGTGCCTGTTAGTGTAAAAACGGCAACTTGCAGAAAATGAACAGAAGAGATTTCATCACGGGTGCTTCGATACGTTCAATGCCAACTTAAAAATTAGTTGAGAAGAGGGGCGCTGCGGATGGCTTATAGTCAATTGTTTTGGTATATAATCGAAAAATAGGAATAGACTTGAATAGAGATTGAATTTGAACTTCGAAGTATTAAGACGCGAATTTTGAAAAGAGAATAAAATTTTGGGGATAGCAAAAGTGAGTTTGGGGTTTATGCACTACATTTCGACTCACGATTAGTTGATTTGTATTAAGATTTAGGATTTAATTTTCATATAGTTTTCTTTTAAAAATATTTTTTTTTCAATAATTTAATTTTTATATTACTGTTTATTTAAAATGCATAAGGCAGGCTTTGAAAAGATGAATGATGAAATAAAGTAAGTTAATAAATAAATGATTCAATTTTGGAGATAATTGGTAGTGGTGTGCGTTTCTAAAAAGTACTACGTGAAAATGTTTGCTTTTTAGTAAGACGTTGAGCTTTATTAATTTGGACAAATATTATCCTGTTTAGTAATAATAATTCATTAATCTATAATAACAACGAAGGGATAGTTATGGTGTTGGATACTCTGAGAGTACTACGTGTGAATGTTTACTTTCAGTATATTATTAGGCATCATTAATTATTGTATTTAAAAATTTTTTTTTGATTTAAATTTTCAAACCAAATAATATATGTATATATAGAAAGGGAATGTTTTTGGTGGGCAGGTATTAAGACGCTAGCGGTAGTACGTGCGAATGTTTGCAGCTAGTGATTAATATAGGCCAATTTCCAAATATTCACCGTTAAAAAATTCTAGGTTACCAAGGCACTACGTGAAAATGTAAGTTTTTTGTAAAATAGAGTTAGCTTAATATTAACAAATTACTTATCAGAAATTGGTGTTTCCTTTTATATTTAAAAACAGGATAAATACTCTATGACTATCATTATAGGTGTATTAGTTTTACAGAAACATTATAACCAAAAGATGGGTAGAAATGTTTTTTTTTTTTTACTTATAATAATAAAAAAATAATATAGATACAGTATAGCAATGCTATTTATGGTTGATGTTTTAATAAAAATATAAATATGATTTTTCCATAAAAACCTAGACTTTTCTTTTAAAAATTTGTAACCTTATCCCAAAACTATACTAAATAGAAGAAGTAAACCAGAAAACGAAGAAGCTAAAAACACTGCAAGAACTCAAAAGAACTTGTAAAGTATATGCTGTTACGGAATAAGTTTGTAGGTAGAATATAATAATTTTCAATGCATTCATAGCATTAATTTAAAAATTAATGCAATTCTTGTAACGATGCAACCACAGCAATATGTATACTGTATACAACTTGTAAACTATTGTATTTAGAGATAGAAAATGGTAAAGAAATATCCTTGCAAATTACCTGTAGAAGTTAGTGAACATTTTACTAGCCCATTTAAAATAAAGAAGAAACTGTATTTTGATAATTAATGCATGTTTTAGATTTTTGAAAATTGATTAAGCATATCACTGAAATATTCTGTATAACATCATAAATCAAAAGATTGTACATCCTTTCTTTATATGGCAAACGCTTTGGTGTTTGATCCATATCCGCTAATCCACACTGAAACATTTTTTTTTAATAGGTACTACTTACAACTTCCGTCCTCAGTAGCACGTTGAATAAAGCACTCGATCTAAATCACATAATTCAAAGCGCTTAATGGCGCTTATTATCATCACTCAACCGTCTTCATAGCACGGCAATTTGTCTCGACAACGGTTCTCCCATATCTTACGGAATTATCTTAATCAGTAACTATCACCAGACGACCTCCTTAATTTCGATGAAACGCTTTCAAATTAAGTTAAACATTCAGAGATGGGAGGCTCGACCTAGTAACTTGTATTCGTGACATCCTATGCTCCTCAACTCGAAAATACCACTGCCACTGCCAGGCGAATCCGCCATGTTTGGCATATCAGACTCGTTTTGCTAGCTAGTCCGCGTTCTTCTTAATTTATGCGCAATCGTTTAAGAGAGGATAATTTACGGACGAGCGGAGGTTTTAAATACGGGAAGAAGGAACAATGCGAGAGCGAGGGAATGAAGGAACAGTAGTAGTAGTCGGAAAGGAGTTTAATTTACTTTCTCCTGCTTGTACTTCAACCCCTTTAATACGTATAAGTAGTACGGTTGTCTATTTTGAAATCTGAGTTTATGCCACGTTTACACTTTTATATCCCGATCCGTGTGACTTCGGTGTAGTATTTTACGATAAAATCTGAATGTCTGTGTGCTTCCCAGGCAAATTTATTAGCCTAGGATGAGGTAAATGGAACACACGTACAGACGGTTAATTGCGAAAGTAATGTAGGCGCCGCGAAAGAACGAAATGGTCTGCATTAGTTGTAAAGTTAAAAATACAATTTTCCATATAGTTATTTCTATCTCTATGTATCATGATCATAATTTTATTTATACAAAATACAATGTAATTAGAAAAGAAACAGTATCTGTGCAGAAGATATGTCAAAAGAAAAACTAAAGCTAATGCAAGTACTAATTATTTATATTAATACAAACACATATCGAACAAATAATTGCCATTGTTAATTAGAGAGACGTGGATGCGTTTCGATTTCCTTAATTCTCATCAGCACGCCGTACGCTTTTCGCAATGGCAATTTCATATCTTATGTTATACGAAGTGGTGGTGTGTTTGTGTGTATGAGATATTGCGTAAATTTGAAAAATCGTTAATTACAAACATGTCTATCTATTTTCACTTCTCTTCTACAGACATGTAGAAATCACAAAGTACTAATTTATCTGCAGATAGTGATTTTTTCTACTTACGACTACTGCCGTTTAAATAATTTGAAAAATTAGTTGCCATTGCTAATTAGCGAGACGTGGACGAGTTTCGATTCCCATGAATCTCATCAGCACGCCGCGCCGTATGCTTTTGGCAATGGCAATTTCATATCTGAGAAGTGAAAATAAATCGACATGCGCGTAATTAAGCATTTTTTGAATTTAAGGAATATCTAAAACACACAAACATACTTCAAACACACCTTATTTCCAGATATGCCATTCTTGCGTTAATTTATGTATCTAGAGATGTCGCTGAAACGAATGTCTATTTAGCGTATGATTTAAGTTTCGAAATTGAAGCTACGTAGTATATAGTAGTTTAAAATAAATAGAAATAATCGTAAGTTGTTTGATAGTTTACGTCACACTGCTGAAATAATGGGAAAGTCAATCTAGATTTACAATTTTTTGAGTGAAATATGAAATTGGCAGATGATAGTATAAAACAAATAAATCCATGGTATTTTTCTATCAACGACAGAAGTGTCTTCCATAATTGGTATTTTTCCAAATTAATGTCAAATCGAATATTTCTCGAAGACGACGCATTAGATGGACACAATTTTTTGTAGTATTGTTCATAATAAAACGTCTTAATACAAGCATATTTTATTTTTTTTTCCAGTTACTAATTGCATGTGCAGAAAAAAAATTAAAGTAACATGACACGTTCTTGTATAAGAGTCTTTTTTTTTCAAATGGAACATCCTGTATATAAGTTCATTTTTGAATTGTTTATTTAATTTCACATCAAAAACATGTAAGACGTTAATACTTTAAAAGTGACTATTAAGGAGCTATTGTCGTTTTTTGATATAATTTTGCCAACTTCATGTTTTTTATTTGGATACGGTATTGTGAGCCATGATATTTGTTGCAACATTGATAATTTAATGGATGCCGTTTCATAAGTTGTTACTCAGATAACAAACATGAATTTTCTAAAAATTAGCTTAGATATATGATTTTTATACGTATTGAGGAATTACAAAGAAAAATGTTTCCTAGTTTAATATTTTGAGTTGTTTATAAAATTGCAGTCCAAAAATATATAACATTACTCTTCTTTTTTCTTTACCTTCTACAATCTTGGTAAGTGTCTCATTTCTATATCTACATATTTATACAAAAACCGGATATATTGTACTCTATGCCAGCAATATATGTATTTCATAAAATATATACAGGGTTAGTTTTAAATAGCGTTATTAAAAAAGTGGGTGAAAGAAAAATATAGGTAATGCACGTATAAAAAAAATCGCGGTCCAATGTCCACGCAGTGACGAGAAATTGATTTTCTTTCCTGGAGTCCGAACCTGTTGCAGTTAATATACAAACGTTATAATTTTCAGATAGAGGAATTTTAGCTTCAAAATAATATACTTCTATTTAATGCAAAAAAAACATGGTAATGCAATGAGGTTGTTGACCTTTCCCACATAAAGGCGTGCTATTCACACAAAAAAAAAACATCACCATAAATCTTTTCAATTGCCATTCATTCTCAAAGGTTGTAACTATTTGCATTTTATTGTTTCTTTTGGAAGAACTGGAATTATTCCTGGTAAACAAAGTTATGGACCGACTTTAACTACATTTTGGCCCTAAAAATTTAGAAATTTTTGATGAGTTACAAATAAATTTCTTTTTCGATTTTCAGTTAGACATTTATATGTATTATTCAGATTTGTATAGCCTGGTACCTATTTAGCGGTAACCCTGTAGAATATGGTACAATAAACAAATTTTAAAACAAAACAAATTAATACCTGAATTATATTAATTGCAGAAACAAGAATTAGGAGGTTATATCAACGGTAATTAGTGAAAAAAAAACTACAAAATAACAATAAATATGTATACTAAAATAATCAAAAATTATTTTGACTAGTATTCAAATGAATTTCCATTCACTTCAAAACATTTTTCCTAGAAAATGGACAGGTCGTAGAGGCTCGATTCACTGGTCTGCTTGGTCGCCGGATTTCACAAAATTAGAGTTTTTTTTTATTGGGACACGTAAAAAAGCAACTGAGCCGAATACCTGTAACAACAAAAGAAGCAATGCTTGAACATATTCGAGAAATATTTAGAAATATAAGTTCTCAAATTCTTCTTAATGTCGATATATCATTCAGAAGCGTATTGAAGAATGTTGAGAAGTGAATCGAATCTCATGTAAATACTTGTTCAAATAATTTTTGCTTATTTTAGTATACATATTTATTGCTATTTTGTAGTTTCTTTTTCACTAATTACCGTTGATATAACCTCCTAATTCATGTTTCTGCACTTACTATAATCACTGTTAATTTAACAGTGAATCACTGTTTCAGAAATATTTTGTATTTCCCATTGAAGTAATTCACAGATTGATATATTGTTAATATTCGTTGTAATTTTGCTTTAATCGTTTTTCAACTACCGTTAAATTTGTTCTGTATAACATGTATTTTTATTATAATATGTCTCGTAGATAATAGATTTAAATAATTAAGTATAAACTTTTCATTAATATCCTATTTAGAATTGTAATCCGTAATCCTGTCACTATTAGTTTTGTCTTTTCTCATTAATATTTTGTATTTCCCATTGAACTAATTCTCAGAATTTTTATACTGTTAATATTCCTTGTAATTTTGCATTAATCGTTTTTTCACCCTACCTTTAAAATTTGTCTGGATAACATGTATTTTTCTTATTATAAAATGTCTCGTAGATAATATGTTTAAATAGTTACTACTGACGATGTGTGCAGTGCACACGAAATGTGACATATAGTTAATTAAACCAATTTTTGTGAAAAAGATGTTTTATTTTATTATTATTTTTATATTTCACAAGTGCTCAACATATATTACTAAAAAACATGAAGTTGACAAAATTATATCAAAAAACGACAATAGCTGTGTAATAGTCACTTTTAAAGTATTAACGTTACATGTTTTTGATGTCAAATTAAATCAGCAATTCAAAAATGAACTAATATACAGGGTGATCCATTTGAAAAAAAATGACTTTTATACAAAAACGAGTCATGTAATTTTAATCCAGTTTCCTGCACATGCAATTGATAACTGAAAAAGAATAAAATATGCTTCTATTATGACCTCTTATTATGAACAACACTACAAGAAATTGTGTCCATCGAATACGTCGTTTTCGAGAAACATAATTTTATAAAAACTTTGAATTTTTCAAAAAAATGAAATAAGTCAAAAACTTTACACTGTAGGGCTATACTATCTTGTTACTTTTTGCCTAGAAATTATACGGGGAATACAAAAATGTAATAATATATAGTCTTTTCCATTTAGAAAACTATAACTATGATCAGCCACCAAGTTACGGAACACTATGTATAATACAAAATATTTTTAAAATATGCTCTTAGTGAGTAGCTACCACAGGAAGAAAACCGCTTCGAAATATCTTTACTCGTAAAGGCAAAATCGGCCTTACCCGCGGAGATAGCTCACCCTGTATATATATTTACACAATTAGAGTTTTCACGTAATGTAAAGCAATATTTGCTCAATATTAGGTGCTTTTATTGTTTCTTTTTAAGTGATAAATGCACATTGAATAATTGAACATTATTGGTAGATATCTAATTTAATTCAACTTAATAATTGATTGAAAGGTCACTAATTTAAATTTTATTTGCACTTCTTTAGATCTACGTATTCCAAGTCGTAATTGAAATAAAAAAAAATTAATTATTGATAACAATATATCGTACTTAAGGACAAATCTATTAAAGCGAAATGTAGCGCTATTACACAAAAAGACGCCGTCTGAACAAGCATTCCGTCGGGAATAAAATATACTGAAACTCCCTGGAAAATGGCGCACTACCAAAACTTTACACTTCCCATTCGCTTGCATAAATACATTGTTCCACTCTCATAATATATTTCAGCTAAATACAGTTGTTAATGCATTCTAAACATACTAACTAAGTGTATAAATATACGAAGCAGATGGCATTCAACTTAATTCTCATACATACATATGCTAGGAAGGAGGCAATAACGTACACACACGTTGTGATATCAATAAAACCCACGTTCAGTGATTATAAGTAGCTACCTACGCCGACAATAATTATTAAAATAAACGGTTAAAGTTTCCGACAACGGATTAAACGTTTCGTTGGTGAAACAGTGGCAGCGGGTTTCCGTTATTGATACGCCCAGTTTGTCTGTTAATTAAAATTTCCACTGTTCATTGAACATCACGCTGAATACCGAAAACATTATTTACTTCTCTTCTCGCTCTCTGAATTCTCTCACGCCCTCTCATTCTGTTGATCTCATTGCTGATGACATACATACAAACTGGTCCAACGCATCTAGGAACCCCCTACAGAACATTCAAATTTTGTTTGTTTAGCGCAGGCGCTATGAAATCACCTACTCCAGTATAGGTGAGTAATAAAACTATAGGGAAATACTCAGCAAGTTGCAATTTAGCACCATGTGTTTGGTTTCAAAACTAATAACAGTAAATTTCGTGACATCGTTATAACGAACATGTCCTCTTGGTTGAATTGTTTGAATTATTGACGTTCCTGTGTGTGAGTGTTACGTTTGCGCACGTGGGAAATGACGTTTTGTTTTGCGGAAATATCCAATACATTGTCGACTTCGGAACGATTAAACGTGAATATTTTTTCCCGATCGGAATAAAAGGATTCCGATATGATCGGATTTTTAGGTAACGATTCCAGAAAGTAGTTTATTCGCTTCTGTTAAATTAACTTTTTTTTTATACCGGATTGCCTGTTCTTTTATTCGTATAGTAATATAGTAATTGTAAATTGCAACGCAGGCTTGCGTAACAGTGAAATGACATGCGCTTAATTTTGAAATTCCTCTAGGCTCTTTTTAAATAGCGGCTCGTTATCTGTATGGTTTTTAGGGGAACACAGGGAAGGCTCACTATTAACTTTTTGTAATTCATTAGTTTAGTAATTTCGTAAAGTATAACGAGTCGATTTTCATTTTAAAAATCATTATGCACTTTATAGAAATACTCAAACGTTAGTGTGTTATCACTTATTGCTACTTTGAAAATAGTTATTTGTGTAACAAGGCAGTGGAGTTACAATTATCATCACGAATGTCGATATTAGTTGCGTAAGAGAAAGTTAAGACATATAATCACTATGAGTGATGAAGAATAACTTTACTGTCAGTTGTACAATAACTTTTATTTGAAGTCGTTCGTTCATAATAAGATAAAAACGTTGATTGAAGGAATACGTAAAGATGCGCCACTACATAGCACTGAGCGTACCCAAATTGGATCCGAGATTTTTAGTTTTGTGTTGACCGTCGTAATATACACATTGCGCTTGCAATATCGAGTTCTTGTATCTAGCCGCAGATATCTTTTCTTATTTCACTACGTTTACAAAAGATTAGAACATGTGCAAATGTTTATGTAGGTATTCTAATAAAAACCATTGTGTCAATAAAAATTAATTCTGAATTAAAGTGAATTAAGTAAACATTCTTCACATAAAAAACACCAGAATTATAAAACATTTTCCTAAACAACTACAACCCAAGCAATTAGTTTTTTTACTTTTGTTTTTTTCTGTTCTTACATTTTTGGCGATTCTTATTATTAATAATATATATGTAGTATTTGCAAAAAACAATGCGACAATATTTCTGTAAGGTTTTATTACAATATATTATGTTTAACAATTATAAGTTTTATTTTATTCACCCATTATTTATATAATAATAAGCTTCTTTGTAACAAATTGGTGACTATACTAGCAATACTCTCTATGAAATTTTATTATAAAAAATGATAGGTAATTAGTAATATTTCTCTAAGTCATAGCATCTTTTTGGTACATAATAAATAACTTTCACTATCAGGTATTTGCTTATTTACTTCTTATTGTGCCTATATTTGTATATTACATGAATACCTACGTACATTTCATATAAAACAATATCAATATTTAATATTTAAGTTCAAATTATCTACAAAACTATTAAGAATTGATTGAAATTTTTGCGCATTTTCTGTGTATTTCATATTCCCAGATGTAATTATAATATAATATACACGTATAACGCTTTATGATCGGATGTATTTTCCGAGAACTATCTTTACCGGTACACACTCATTAGGCAAACGAGATATTTATTACCGCCAGGTACCCTTGCGAAATATACGCAGGGAAAACAAACTTTTATTAAACATTAAGAAATAAAACCAGAACACAAAATCGCACACTTGTATTTCCTCGAATATACACACATCTAACAATACGATTTTTTATATACATTTCCCATATTTAAAATGAACATCTATTTCAATGAATAAATTAAGTACCAACAAGAAGTGGATATGAAACGCATATTGCTGCATTAACTTGCATATTTTATAAGTTTGTGCATGTTTTAATGTATATTGAACAAATATTTAGGTTCATATTTCCAGATTTTAAAGCATGTAAATTCGCTCAGAGCTAGTATAATTAACTGATTGATTGGAGAGTTACCTGTTGAAACTTCATTTTAATAATTAATAAGTAAAAAACACAAATTTTAGTTTCGAAAATATTTAATGTAGACACTACATATGTTTCACCACACTGTGGCTTCATCATGTGATGAAAATATACAAATTCAATTTCTATTACAATGTCACTTATATTTTCTGTTTTTATAAGTGACATTGTAACAGAAATTGAATTTGTATATTTTCATCACCTGATGAAGCCACAGTGTGGTGAAACATATGTAGTGTCTACATTAAATATTTTTAAAACTAAAATTTGTGTTTTTTACTTATTAATTGCTAGTATAATTACTTGCAAACAGCAAAACTTTCACTTTCTCCTCGGTATCGTCAATTTATAGCAGTTATACGAAATGCCGCAATGTGTCGCCACAAGACAGTGGTTGTGTTTCAAGGCAAGGGGTGTGCGGGGCTATTTAGCGGTAAGACACGCTATTTTGCTATTGCGTTGCTCATCTTTATGTATTCCTTCAATCAACGGTAAAACACATCTTTATTTTACCTTTGAATGCTAGTGGTTATGGTACAATTTAACTATACTTTGTTCACTGAACGTATAGAGTAGCAAAAAACGCGTGATCAACGCATGATTTTTAATACTGCCTTTCTATTGGTTCTTAAAATTACATACAAATCCTACAACACACGATATAAATCATCTTCTTTCTGTGATTTTGTCACATGACTGTGACTACCCACGAGGCAAAATCACACTCACTTGTTCTACATTAGCAAATACGTATTTTCATCCTTCTCTAAAATTGTGATTTTGCCAAGTGGGTAACATTGTCTGTTATTATCAAATATATGTATACTTTTTGCTTAGTATTTTGTATTGTTCTTTGTGCTTGGGCTACTTATATTTGTTTAAGTTGTTATTGTTATTATTCTCAGTCTTTTAAAAACTCTATTAGTTATTAAAAATTTATTGATGGTAATATCTATAGATCTCGTAAACAAAGCAATTGGTTTATAGGTTAATTATGTTTCAGATTTCAGAAGTGTTGAATTTAAGTTACTGTTTTTACCTGTTTATACAGTACTGTGCAAAAAGCAGCCAGAACTGACAAAGAAACGAGTAAAGAAACATTTTACAGTGCTAGAAGAAGGGCGTACTGAATAAATTTAGCAAACATCAACAAGAATGCCCAGCTGACTCTAAGACAGTTGACTTTACAGCCGAAGCTGCACGTATCTGCTCTGAAATTGTTCTTAATATTCTTCGAGAACACAATACAAAAGATGTGAAACCACCAAAGATGGATCCATTTATTCTTGAAATTACACAATTTAATAGATGGTATTCCACCTGTACCAAGTACGGTTATTATTGTATATTTGGTTTTAATACATATTTATTACACTAAGGACCAAATGACAGTGTTCAAGAGTCTCACCGCTTACATTTATTAACAACTTATTTATTTTATGTGGATAAGTACGTGTTTTTGATTAGGTGAAACATTTATAAGAAGTTAATTTAAAACCAATGGATGTGTAGTGCATTATTGTGAAATGTGAATCAATACTTTCGGCTCACTCTACATGCATGGCTGATAACAGCCGAACATTGTAGTTATGTTGGTGCATTATTATCTCTAGTATACGAAGGAAGACAAAGCCACTCATGCACTGATTAATGATTAATTATTTAAATTTGTCTTTAAACTTACAATACCTGACAAAATAATCAGAGGTTTGTTTAATAAGATTTATTTATTAAAATAGTTTCACTTAATTATTATAGAAGCAATAGTTAATAAATAGTAATAAGAAAATAAGTTTAATCATATAGAAATATTATGTGTAAGATTATAAAAGTTTATTATAAATATTTAGCGTACAATGTATAACAGTGTAGGACTTAAGAAAATATATTAATAAATAAATTTAACTTATTATTAAAGTTTTGTGTTTTGTCTGTAACGAAATGCCTATTTAAATTCTAAAATAATGGCCACGTTGTACAGGAATAAATTAAGATTATATAGTGCCATAAATAATTATAAATACAAAATCATTTATAACTTACATATGTAAATTAGAGCATTAAATACAATCACAATTTTATCTACACTGTTTAATTTTTGCATATTATTACACTTTTTTAACACGATACAGGAATGTGATATTTTAAGGTGCTAACGAGTTCTTCCTTTAGTAAAAGCTGGAATAACTAAAATTTACTTGCAGAATTCCTAGTGCTTCCTTTATTAAAAATGCTCTTTCTCCTAGAACAACATATCCTGGATTAAGATTGTTGCAAAAATCACTTCTTCCATTCATTTTTCAGATGTACGTCACCCCGAGCTTCACTAATGTAGCACATACTTCCCTGAGGAGTTATTGCTATTAAAATTTCTCTCGTGCTTATAAATAGAACAGTACTAGTGCTGAGCTAAATTATTATCTCGTTTTCCAATGAAAACTTCAAAGCAGTCAATAATTCAGCTGTTTTCTTTTCTTGAAACACTTCTCTCAAACATACTGCAATACAGAACGTTCTGGTCACATAATTATAAGTTTTAGTCTTTGATACACAACATCATACTTAGATAACTAAATAATGACGTTAGCAAGTTAATTTAATAAGATAATTGTTTAATAAGAGCACTTACAGTCAAATTTTAATGATACAAATCTGTTTGTTTACCCACAACGGCCATATTGATTGCCCTATTTACGAATATTTTATTGATATGGAATATGTTTGAGATTTGCTTATTTTAGTTATCTAAAAAGACAAAACATGCATTTTTTGTAAATTTAAATCGGTTTAGTATTTTATATAAACTAATAAATTGTTGTTTTCCAAAATTTGAACATGTAATTAAAAGATTTTATAAACTTCATTGTTAATATAAGCACTCTATTGTAAATTGGGCTGTGCACGTGTTACGGTCGTGGACAGCTCGTGATTACTGTATATGTTGAGTGACAGAGTATAGTGACAACTTATGCAAGCCAACATACAACAAAAATAATGATTTACTTTTTCTGCCTATTTCTGAGTTCATTATACTGATTTGAACGCTCTTTAGTGCCGATTTCAAAAACAAGGTAATTTAACTCTTAGTTGACAAACTATACAAAAAATCACCATAATTTTAACACTACATTATTTTATATACAAGGCTGGTTCAATAAATACACTTTCGAGCGCTGTCGCACGAATGTTAGTTTTGATATAACCGCAGAAAGTTGCATAAGAGGACCGCCGGTAATGTACGTGTCTACTGTGGCAGTTGTCTCGTGAAATTCGTAGAATACGCAGTCGTTGTGAACGTTTCAGTATAGCAGGTCGTATCGCTGGAGCGTCAAAGATCAATCAATGAGCGGTAATACAGTTTAAAAACGCTGAAGGCAACAACCCTGTTGAAATTTATCGGAGAATGCAAGATGTTTATGGCGAACACTCTCCTTCAAAAACCGCGGTCGTGGAATGGTGTCGGAAGTTCAGTAATGGACGACAATCGACAACGGATTTGCCAAGGCTGGGCGCAGCGCGGCATGCGAAAAATGACGCCAATATCGCTGCTGTGCGAGCAGCCGTTGTAGAGAATAGGCTGGTTCGTGTTAGAGAATTGGCAGATCGTTTTATTATCAGTGTGGGAACAATCCATGCTGTAATTCATGAGGCTGGATACCGAAAGGTGTGTGCACAACGGATATCCCGTCAACTGACTGAAGAACACAAAGCCAACCACATGGGCCTTTCATTGCATCATCTTCAACGGTACCGTGAAGAAGGAGATTCCTTCTTGCACTGCATTGTTGTCGGCGATGAAAGTTGGTGTACAATTATGAGCCTGAGTCGAAACGTGACAGTATGCAGTGGAAACATCCACTGCTTCCAAAGCACCAGAAATTCAAAACTCAAACTTCCGCTGGCAAGGTTATGCTTCCCTGCTTTTTCTATCACCGTGGACCATTACTTCTTGAATTTAAAGACCCTCTTGTTAACATAAGTGCTGTCCGATACAGTGAAACTTTGACTCGTTTGCGTACACCCCGTAAAGAACAAACGTCCTGGGATGCTTACCGATGGCGTAATCCTGCTTCACGATAACGCCCGTCCGCATATCGCTAACATCATCACGGCACAGTTAGCGCGGATGAGGTGGGTGGTATTAGAGCACTCCCTTACATCCCGAATCTGTTACCTTGTGACTTCCATGTCTCTGGACCATTGAAGAAGGCACTCAAGGGACAGCGATTACAGTCGGACGCTGAAGTCCAGCAGGCAGTTTTGACATGGTTCCGTCAACAGCCAGAGGAGTTGCACGATACCGATATACAGCGTCTTATAAAGCAGTGAGATGCCTGCCTGTATAGTAATGGCAATTTTGTTTAGTTTAAATAAACCGATTTTATATACCACCGCTCAAACATGTATTTATTGAACCGACCTCGTATATAGATTTGCATGAATTATTTCCAACCAATATCCGCGAATTATTCATAATGTTTTTGATTTAAAAAAAGTTGGCGGGCCCGTAATTTAAAGTTTCAGTTAAACATTTGACATTAAATGAGTCATATAAGCCCAGAGGGACTAACCATTAATGGCCACACATGATATCTAAATTTTAGTTTCGTTTTATTTGATACGGGACGCTGTAATGTCGATTTATAATAATTGCATGGCATGTCATTTGTGAATGTAGTATCTCAAATTCGTTGTTGAAATTATGATTATTTTCTAGTAAGTGAATTGCATAATTTGAATCTGTCTTTTTATTACTAAAACTCTTAAAATGTTCGTTTATTCTTTTGTCAAAGTACCTCCCTGTTTGGCCTATATTTGTTTTAGAGCAATCCATATATGTTAAGTTATAGACTCCTAATTTTTTACCCTTGTTTGTCTTTGATTTATTGTTTTTTATGTAAAAATTTTTCTATTTTTTCACTTGTTGATCCTATGTAAGTTAATACTTTATAATTACTAAATTTCTCTTTTGTTATTGGGTAAACCATTTCTATTGCCTTTTTATATTTCTTTTTTTCTCAAGATTTGATCTACTATATTTGGGTTGTATCTATTGTTTGTCGCTATTTGTTTTATTATGTTTAGTTCTTTAAGAAAATTTACTTTATTTAATGGAATTGATATCAATCTATGTATCATAGAGTGGAACGCCGCTAATTTTTGACTTAAAGGGTGACAAGAACTATTATCAATGATAACACCTGTATGTGATGGTTTGTGATAAATTGAAAAAACATGTCTGTTGTGTTCTCTTGAGATTGTAAGATCTAAGAAGTTTAAACTGTTATTTAATTCTTTTTCCATCGTGAACTTAATATTTTTATGTATATTTATATGTTCTAAAAATTGTCTTCCACTGAAACAACCCAATATATCATCTACGTATATATGCCTATAAACAAAGGGTTTGAAATTTGGATGTTCTTTAATTTGATCTTCTAAATGATTCATATGGGTTATATTATTATATTGCTAAATTCAATTCAATTCAATTTAGAGCAAAACTATTTTGAATTTAACAATAGTATATATTCTTGTAATGACGGTTTAATAATGGATAACCCATTAAGCCCACTACTAGCGGAGATTTTTATGAATCATTTAGAAGATCAAATTAAAGAACATCCAAATTTCAAACACTTTGTTTATTGGCATAGATACGTAGATGATATGTTGGGTTGTTTCAGTAGAATAGAGAGACAATTACAGCAATTTTTAGAACATATAAATAATCTACATAAAAATATTAAGTTCACGATAGAAAAAGAATGAAATAACAGTTTAAACTTCTTAGATCTTACAATCTCAAGAGAACACAACAGAAATATTTTTCCAATTTTTCACAAACCATCTCATACAGATGTTGTCATTGACCATAGTTCTTGTCACTCTTTTATCCAAAAATTAGCGGCGTTCCACTCTATGATACATAGATTGATATCAATTCCATTAAATAAAGAAAATTTTCTTAATTAACTAAACATAATAAAACAAATAGCGGCAAACAGTGGATACAACCCAAATATAGTAGTTCAAATCTTGAGAAAAAGGAAATATGAAAAGGCAATAGAAATAGTTTACCCAATAACAAAAGAGAAATTAAGTAATTATAAAGTATTAAAAGACAGATTAAAATTATGCAATTAACTGTCTAGAAAATAATCATAATTTCAACAACGAATTTGAGATATTACATTCCCAAGAAAAAGGTCTAAAATTAAATTTACTTGAAGCCTTAGAAATAAGTAAGCTTAAATACTCAGATGTATGAGGTTGTAAATCATCTCGACGCGACTGGTAAACATTATAAAGCAATAATTCATCCATTTGCGTCGTACTGCAAAGAGACATAATGTCTATCGATTGTTCTACAAACATCGAGAGGAAGATGGAGTTTACGCGAATGCTTCCAGATGTTTCGTATGTGTATATAAGGCGGCTGGGTCACCGATGGATGAGTAATTCCGGAATGAGAATTCCTTAAGTAGTCGACGCGCGGAACAGACCAAAGTAAAGATGAATAATTCCGGAGTAAGAAAGTCCTTAAGTAGTCTCGTGCCGAACAGTAAGATAAATATAAGAAATAAATAAATAGTTCCTTAAGTGGTAGCCGAAGAGTAGACATAAATATTAGGGTGTTATATAAATAGAAGTGATATAAATACGGTGCAGTTTTTATTATAGTGCAATAAAGATATAAATATTACAGACATGTAAATAGTACTGGTAAATAAATACCTGTGTTAATTTAAATTGTAGTAGTTTAAGTGTGATACATTAGTTTTACATTTTTATATTGTAATTAATTTTAAGTGTATGAATATACAGACTGTTTTAAATAAATAAATTGCACGGGTTGTTTATTGCGAACCCGAAAACGTTACAGTAGTAACGCAATACCTGAAGAAGCTACATCGTAGCGAAACATGTTGTATTTTTTAAATGAAGTGTGATTATACTGGAGATTAGTTCTAACTTGTATTTTACTTTAACTTTAAGTTTATTTGCAAAGGTCATATATATTTTTTATAATTACATAAATATATTATGTTGCATTCAATTATAAGCTCTGTATTTAAGATATAAGCAGGATATACGAGTGTGCACTCCATGGCTGTGCGATATTGTATCTCGGAGAATAAGTTTCCTAACACAGAAAATGATCCTCGGAAGTTTAAAATGTATTTGAAAGAAAATAAAGATTTATGTTTTAAATCTTTATCTTATAAAACCATCTAAATCTGGTACGGAGTATGTGATTTTCCTTCAACATGCATTTCACGTATGGGTCATTTTCAATAGATTCCCTATTCGTCTCAAGTTATTTGGCTAAAATTTTATCGTAAAAAGCCGCGCATCTTTCTCGTACCCACTAAATACTGTCTATTGAATATTTTAGTACCATTTTTTTAACCGCCAAATATTTGATTCTAGATGAATTTTGTTAATTTTTTCTAAATTAAGCCTAAACAGAAACAATAAGGCTACATCTACATATTAAACAAATTTTTGCCAGTACATATTATCGAAATGTAACTAGTTGATAACAAAAAAATTGCAATCGTCAGTTGTTTTCGTCATGGCTAGGTATATAAAATAAAAATCCACCCCTCGGCATTTTAAGGACGAAAAAGATAATTCTCTAGAAGAACGACTTCATGATTATTGTATTTACTGAATAAAAGAGGACATATCAAATGCCCATTTTTGTTTTATTTACAATTTCTTTTTGCAATGAGAAGAAAGAAAATTTATACAATGCAAAATTATTTCTTTGACGTATTGTAAACTATAATTAAAATACTACTCAAATTAAAATGAATAAATGAGTCTATTTTACTGGAAGATTGTGTATCTTTCATAAATGATTGATAAAAATATTAAACCCTTAAGTAATAAATATCGGTGCAATTAGTAAATGTAAATCATAAAACTTCATTATATTTAGCAAACTATAAAGACTACAAAGATTTACCACAATAAATGCTTACACAAAGAACGACCAGTTAACGACAAGAACAACAAGAAAACAGATTTTCTTTATGTCGAGCAGAATAGTTTCTTTGTTAATTTACGAACGTTTTCCTTAATTGCGTCACAATTAAAAGAACTTAACCATTCATATTGTGTAAAAAAGGGGGAGAAAGAGACTCTAAAGCAGTCCTCCTGCTCCCCCCCCCTTCTTGCTCATTAAGAGTGTAACAAAGACTTTTAAAACAAAGAGCTTCTTTACCTTTGTCGGGACCGTAGAATTATGGAAGGCTGTGGAAATACTCCCTCTGCTGTGCATTGTACTTTCATGATACCCGGTTCGGATCTCATCCGCTTCAGTAGCAGATTTTTTTCGGGCACTGTAACAAGGAGAAAAAAGAGGGAAATGAAATTTATTGTTTTACAACTTCGCTGGAGCGCGTAAGGCAGCGCCATTACAGGTTTACACGTGGGACTTGTGGAAATTAAACAATTTCCTCGCAGACAGCGAGAAAGTTTATTCATTGTGCGTCGCATTTCTCTTTCCTTATTCTTTCTTTTTTCTCTGTAAGTCAAGTTTAGCGACTCACAGGTGAAAGTGTAGTATATCATTTGTGTAATGATAATCAAAAGTTATTATACGTGTCCACGTAAGTATGAGGCAAATGGGAAATTTTTTTATTATTGATTTTACAGAAAACTTTATAGGAAGGAAAGGTTCGAGCATCAGAAGAAACCTAATATTTTTTATTCAAAGTTGCTTTCTAGTACTTGGTTAGAGAGAAAATTAAAAACAAGTAATTTTGCCATAAGAGTAAACTACATTTACTGTTAAAGATATAAAAAATATCCATATAAAAATGTTGTTTCAAATTTTAAAATATGCACAAATATGAATTTATATTAACATAACTAATAAATTTAAAATTCACTGTTATAGAGAAATAATAATAGTAAATACGTAATAATTTTTAACTGCTATCTACATTTCAGTAATTCTGTGGTTTTCATGTGGACTGTCACTTCAATAATAAATTTCGTGTGATTTTCACGTAAAATAAGTTACACTTGATATAAAATTCTTAGAGCTGATATACATGGAATTAAACAGAAATCATATACTCACAATATTTAGGAAGTGGTTTTTCTATAATATACAACAAATATGAAATTGACAAAAATAACAAATTCAGAAATACAAATAATAGAAAAAACTATTCAAGGTAATGTCCTTCCCGTTGAACGCACAAGTTTGTACGCCTGTTGAATTCCTTGCATGCATGTTCTAACATTACATGATTATTTCTTAAGAACAGTACCGCATCATTTATTTCGTTTTTCAATTCTTCTACATTCTGAAGAGGTCTTTCTGAATATACTTTATTCTTTAACCATCCCCAAACAAAATAATCCATAGGATTTAGGTCGGGTGAGCGCGCTGGCCATGGAAAAAGTGCATTACGTCCTATCCATCTTTCCCCAAATTTTTCATTTAAATAGTTGACAACTATTCGTGCACTATGTGCAGGTACTCCATCTTGCATAAACCAAAGGATTCTCCTAATTTCTAGTGGCAATTCATCTAATTCGTTATCGAGGTCTGTTTGCAGAAATTCAATATAACGTTGTGAATTTAATGTCATTTGGAAAAATACTGACCAAAAATTTTCTATTTAAAATCCCACACCAAACATTTACCTTTTGCGAATACTGATTCTTACAAGGGATTCTAAAATTTGGGTTGACAGGCGACCACCAACGATAATTTTGTGCACAAACAACACCATTTGTTGTAAATGTTGCTTCATCAGTAAATAAAATATTTTTGAAAAACGATTTGTGCGTTACAATTTCCGCTTGAACATCCAAAGAAAATTCAAATCTATTATTATAGTCCCGTTCTTGCATGGTTTGAATATATCTCGGCTTATGGGGGTGATACCTATTAACCAAAATTTTGCTTACCGATGATTTCTTCATATCTAAATTACTTGCAATTTCTCTAACAGAAATTTTAGGATTTTCAATTACGCTTTGCATAATACGTAAATAATTTTCGAAACTTCACATGTTTTTCTCGTTCTTTCTTGAAACGCATTTTTGAACTACCACTAGCTTTAAACATATTTAAAAACGACTGCGCACATTCGACTCAACGTTCACGTTGAAGAGCAGAAAGAAGTCGCGGTACCCATCTAGCACGCATTTTATTCATGCCTAAATGGTCATGGAGAATTCGGTGAACACTTGTTTCGGAAATTCAATTATATTGTTATCACTGCTAATTCCTTCACTTTCAACCGGCGGTCCTCTAGCACTAGATGCTCAATAATTGAAATTTGTTAAGGCGTTATCATTTCAATTGGTCGACCCGACCGATCAGAATCTTCCAGAGACTCTTTTCCCAAACGGAAACATATTGCTCTCTTTTTTACAGTTGAATACGAAGGAGATGAATCACCCTAAACGCCGTCCAAAATGTTAAAAATTTAATGACCGCGCGGTACTCAATTTTCGTTACTTCAGACATTTTCATGCGCTAGCCACGTTGGTTGGCTGGTTAATAAGAACTACTAGGTTTGAACCGTCATATTTATAGTGTACACCTCGCGTATGTGCATACATGATATGACGGAGTTTGAACACGTTTGAATCCGTTTAAGCCTGTCATGCCGAGAATTTATGGTGCGTACCTCGTATGTACCGAAGACATGCGTACAGTATTTTTTGTATACGGCCTTTTTGAATGCGACTTTGCTGATCCAGGGCCCCATGATAAACTGCGGAACAATGTGTAAATGTGCCACAAAGACATTTTTTTGATTAACTTATTTCATATAGCTGTGTAAGGAGATTTTGTTTTCAGATTCATGTAAACTATTTGATAGATTTAGAAATTAATATGTTATCCAAGAAGAGCTCAATACTCTTAATCTCATCCACCACGAGTAATTGAACATCATTTATAGAAATGTTAATGATTCTGCTAAGATTCCTTCAGGGCTTTCTGGGTCCAAACAGAATAACTTGAGATTTTGAGAAGTGTAAATAAAGACAGTAGTTAGTGGAAGATTTATATAAAGAATCAAGATCTGGATTGATGCTAGAAGCAGCTGCACGACAATCAGATGAGACAAAAGAACAGTACTATTGTGTATCATCGGCATACGCATGTGTGTTAGAATGTTTAATGCAAGACAATAATTTTGTGGTGTAGGTAGTAAAGAAAATAGGCTCAATAACCGATTCCTGCAGAACTCTACGCGAAACAGTAAGCTATTCCGATACACAGCCACCCAGTCTGACAGCCTGTTTAGGATTAGACAAATAGCTTTGCAATAGAGTGGCCGTATCATCACCCAAGCCTATATATTATAATACGTATAGATCCAAGATCACTATGGTCAATCTTGTCAAACGCCTTAATATAATCCAATAATACAAGACACGAAAGGTATTCTTTATATGTAGATGCAATCAAGTCATCAGTAGCAGACAGTAGAGCTATCTCGCAAGTATACCCAGCCCTAAAACCTGACTGCCTCGATACTAATGTCCTTTATATTGCCTATAGACATTTTGTATTGATTAAAGGACAAAACACTGTCGTGTTGTTTTTGGCATTAGTATAAGTATTATATATTAAGAGGAGTGGTTAGAATTGTTTCTTTGTGGTGTACAATTAATTCGTAATCATCTGTCAAAAACCTTGTTTCATGTATTGAGAAACATTTGGATTTTCATAATACTAACAGTAATATTAGGCAGGCTTACTGTAAGTTAAAAATGATTTTTCTGCATCGTCATTCCCTAAATGTTTCTTAAAAAAATGTTGTTCAATGCGTTGTTTATTTTACAAATCAGAAGAATTTCGAGAATGATGGCTGAACAGATTCAAACCTATAATTTTCAGGAACCTTGATATTGCCACCATTACGTACTGGTTTTATCTTTATCCTTTTTTATTTCATTTCGGATGGGACATATTATTTATAAACATGCTATAAGATCAGACTTAATATTTACTCAAACCATGTTTGCGCAAATTTGTTTAGCAACTGTCAATTTTTATTTGAAATATTTCCATATTCAGTTCTATTATACTAATTCTTCACAAAAGTTCTAATAATTCCTTGTGATAAATTATGCACCATTTAATATATGAACTACTGCACGTATAATTCCATACTTGAAGTTTCGTATTTCTTATTTTAGTAAAAGAAAACTCGTATCGCAAGATAGCAGTCGAGGCGACTACCACGGGCAACTTGATTTAAAATTAATCATTTAAACGTTTAACAAAAGCAAGTCGAGCTTTTGAAATTTACGCTGTAACGTAAGACAGCGGGCGCTTTTTATATTGTTCCGTTTAAATTCCTTTTTTATGTTACACTTTAATTGTACTTTATTGGGGAAGCACGGCGAAGTTACGAACAAAAGATTGTAATAAAATTCTGGTTAGTTGTGGCGGCTACTTTTTCGAAATAAAACTTGTACTATAGGAGTTCTAAGTTTCGAAGTAAACTTAGAATTAATTCGGCTTTAACAGTTACTGTTCACTATTTTGCATAATACTTGCTTCACTGAATATATAATAAAACTTATAGAAAAATCAAACATTATTGGAAGAAAAATTATTAATAATATTACTACTATTTATTAATAAATCTGAGCTTATACTGTAACATCTAACTTGAGCACCTTTTTCGATTAACTAGTTTATCTCTGTAGACCTAATCATCACTATTGAGCGAAAACTAAAAATTGCCGCCTTCCAATACGTTGTTTTCGACAAATATAATTTTTTAGAAAAATAAGTCAGAAACTATAAATTTTAGTCCTACAGTAGTACGTACCCAAGCAACACACTTACGTATAATATACGTATGATAAACGTTACCACGGTTGAAAATTGGTTTTGGTCTACAAAATAGACGTATTTATTAAACGTAAATTCTGTGAAGTTATTAGGCGTCTAATAAACGATTATAGTATTACAACATTCATATTTGCTTCGTTGCAATGAAACGATTATTAGCCGTAAATGGAAAGAGCGTATTATATGTTTATTTTTTAATATATTTACTCACTTCTAAATTATACGCTTTATCTAAGTAAAGTGTAAGCATATTGTTTTATATAATTATAGACGTTTTGCTCATTTTGATACGTACATATCGAGTATTACGTAACACTATATAAAATACGTATATTTTCTATTAATTTTTAATAATATATATCCGCCTCTACATAAAGCACTTTACATTCGTGAATACTACCGATAATTTTAAGGATATTACAAACGTATATAAATTCTGTTTTTAATTCGAAATAATTATTAAACGATAACATAATTATTGTTATTTGGTTACATCTATTTACTAGGTAGACATAAATATATTTTCTGTATTTCTGGTATGCGGTGTACCGTGCGCGGCTGCACAGCGAAAACGATACGGTATGTACCTAGGTAGGTACACAGTTCTTAAAGATAGTCCTTTTTTTTATTGTTGTTTTTTACTTATCAATAATTATCAAAATAATAAGGTAGAGCTAATTTCTTTTTAGTGAAACCTCGTCTTTTTAATTTATGTCATCCGATATTGTTTTATTACTGCCATGACTCTCAAGTTGTGACTAAAATTTACATTATAATATTACGTATAAAATGCGTCTAATGTTGATGCGCAGTAATTGAGCGCTAAAGTATTTGGTAGACGTCTTGCATGGTTATGTATCAGCCGAACCGAAAAGACAGAAATTCGAAACAAATGTGTCGACATGTTCACCTGTTCACCAAAGCGTCAGTATATTGTAACATATGTAAGTGGATGTAAGGTTACAACACTAGGTAAGTGTTCTTCTTTACCATGTGCACTGATTATATTGCTGCCGTCATTTTATGGAACTTTGGTATAATTGTTTTAATATTCCAAATTTTGCCAAAGTTATTCTCAACGTTAATATACTTCTAAATCGATTATTGTACGGACTCTAACCTAAAACGTCATGCTTATTTTCCCAAATTTCGACTAATTTACAAACTCTTGAAAATTTACCAAACCTACCTATAAAAACACGAGAAGACTTTCATAAGCTAGAGTTGATGCTTGCTTCTCAGAGCAATTATAATTTCTTCGTACGTCCGGCTTCTTTTGAATTTGAATAAATAATTTCAGTAATTTCTTTTAAGACAAACTGCAGCCATTGGAGGGTCAAATGTGAGAATCTTAACGATGAATATCCTAAAGTATTTCTTATCAGATGCAATAGCAAGTCAGTTTAATTTTCCGGGAAGAGAAGAAAAGAGTACCTTTTATTTGAATTGATTCTTGGTAGGTATTTAGTTTATTGTTTTTCTGCAATGCTTATTGTTAATTATATTGTAATTAATATAGCTCCTGTAAAACTGGAATTTGCGGGACGTGAACCAGCGAATGTGCAAGATTCAACAATTAAGAGTGCCATACAAGATTGGCTTAAACAATAAGAAAAGTGCTTCTCATATTATCTAAAATTTTATTCTAGTTTTCGTCAAAATTATATTACTACATATTTTTTTTAATGCGTGATGTGTTATAAATATTATTAGTATGATTTCATATTACAAAAGTCTTTAAACTTTAATTTACATTTTTAAATGTTTATCCCTGTGCGTACTTATATTTTTCAACTACGTATATGTTTGTTATGTCTGTACCTTCACAGGACAGAATTGTTTTTATTTGTCAACAATATCAAGGTAAGTATACTAAGAGTTGATTATAATGATGTTAATGTGCAGGCAGTAAAATTGAACAAACTGTGAACTAGTCTAGAATAACGTATAATAAGCAAATAATTTATTCATATATAAAATATTTACGATATCCTAAAATAAAGCGTACATCATGTACATATAACAACCGAATTATATATACATATAGAAAATATCTACGAACTCCTTAAGTAAAACGTATATCACATACGAATATTTAATGTTGATTGTAATGTATGAAAAAGGACTAATTTATCCAAATAAATATAAACTCTCTGATACGATTCAAAACAGAATATATATTAATATGACATAGACGTCGAATCGCCGGACATTTCTTCGAAGGATTTACGTATTTCATCGTTCAACATAAAACGTAGAGTTTTGCAATTATATAAACGTTGAATATTCGTAAGTGTGTTGCTTGGGTAATATACACGCTGTTCCATTTAAGAAAATAATTGTGGTATGCGACCAACTTATAAATGACTGCATAAGACAAAATAAATTTAAATATGCTCCTAATAAGCGACTATCATAGGAAAAATACCACTTCTAAATATCTATACTCATAAAGTCACAATCTGCTTTCCCCACGGTGATAACTATAAATATTATCGATATTTATCTGAATTATCTTCTGTAGTATTATTAAATTTTCGTTTAATTATGCAACATTTCACAACAAAAATGTAATTGTTAATAGGCAGATTACTGGTTGCTGCTGTTGATATACCAGAAGAAAAAATTACAAAATCTCACAGGACTTTGTTTTGAAAAGTCTGGATACCATAGGTAGCATATTGTTGACAATAGTTAGGCTGTTTCTGTGAAGAAACAAGTAATTTGTTTGAATTTTAAGTCTAACTCAAGCGTTCCTTTTGAACGTGCCCCATCCTTCTAAGCTAGAGTCTAAAGTAATTCCTAAGTACAGAGAAGTGCTACTAGAAGTATCCACTTTGTATGGTTGTACTTGCTCACATTGGGAATGTTCTACGTTTTGGTCTAATCTCTAAATATATTTATAGTAGTTCGTAATTTGTTAGTTGCTACTTGTTTCAACATTATTATTGATCGCAGAAAAAGACGCGAGAAAAAGATAATTTTGAAGAAAGATATAAAAAATTTAAAAAATTGTTAATACTGTAAGCCGTCACTTTGTAATATTCCATAATGGGCTAAATAAAACACATATTAGTTTTTGTATATTGCTATATTAAACTAAATGTATGACTGCAGTATCAACCAACTTGGTCATTAACAAACACTGTATTATAATGAAACTGGGTCTATAGACTTGAATATGTCGTTTGCAGTATGTATCAATCAGACTGGTACTAATATTCCCATTAAAGAACGTATAAATCTATAACAAATGCTTTAAGTCGGCGTTCGCAGCATATATGAAAAAAAATAACCACTTAACGACAAACGATATTGTAAATATCTTATATTTTACCGATGAAGGTAAGAAATAAGTCTCTCGTAATCCTTCCTGAATAACACTCTTTAATGAACAGACTAATTTCTGTTTTCTGGTCTCTCCATTTTTGAATAATTGATATATAATTGACGCCAGTGCTTTTATACTTGAAATTGATAAATTGCCCCAAGTTAGTGTATGCTTTTACCTTGCATACCGTATCCCGGGTTTCCTTATTAATATACAGTCGTCAAAAAAATAATTTCTTTATTTATTGGAGGATTTTAATTATACATACACCAAATTAATGGTTATGGAGAGGCTACTAAATGACATAATGAAATCACTTATAGCCCTAAGGGCTTCAAAGCTAAACTTTAAAAAAAAAATTTCAAATTCAAATATATATACCTTTTTTTTAGTAATCTGATAGAGATATCTATTCTGCAATCAACAATGTATCACAGGTATACACATACAAAAAAATACATAAAGAAAAGTAAAAAATAATTACTATCGTCTTTGTCCAAATTGCGCTCCATTTGCGCTAAACATTTGCAACGTCACTGCGAAAACCCATATGTTGCATAGGACAACACTTCATCTGGAAGTTCTTATCCCGAAGTTTAAGTTACGGTCGTTCCGTTTTCTTGAAAGCCTTATATCTCCACGAATTGTCTACTATTCTCTTAAATTTGCATAGGCATGGAGGATATCTGTTCGAATGGCGTTACTGATAAAGTTATGAAAATTGGTAATTATTATAACCTCATTCAATATAAACTCGTAGCATGTTTAAACATTGTTCGTCTATTTTAGAATTTTTTGAAGTTTGATTTCACAATTTGTGCGATTATTGTTTTGGTAACTTTTTTCCCCACCCAACTATATTTAGTTATATGTTTTTACAAAAGTGCTTTAATTCTTCTTTGTATTATTACTAACTATGCATATACTTGTGATACATTGTTGTTTTCAGAATAAGCATCTCTATGAGTATTACTAAAAAAATCCATATCTGAACAAAAGCTTTTGACAGTTTAACCCTAAGCCCTTTAGACTATACGTGATTTTTAAAATTCACTGTTCCTACCAAATAAAAATGTCAACTTTGCAAGAAGATCGCAGCAACTCTAATATACGCTCCACAATAATCTCTTATTTAATTGAAGTTTTCTTCTTTTATCACATGAATTACATAGTTAATTACTTAGTAAAGATTCAAACCAATTCAAACTAAATACCACGTCTATATTATTATATAGCAAGGCTATAAAAAAATCACGTTTTATTGACGATCTAAATCAGATTTATATTTAAACAGTTTGAATGGATATTTCTTAAACCTTATTCGCCCGCAAGACCAGGCGCCTCCACCAAAATCTGTTAGAAGAAATTATTACCTTTTCCCTTAATAATTTCAACAGAAAAGAACTCATTTTTACCGTACAAAATCGGCGCAAAGAATATATTTAGGACGTATTTCTTTTCATGTTCAGGGGCCATATGTTAAAGTAACGATTCAATATATCAAATTAACTTCAAAAGCCCCTTTTCCGAAATATCGGATTCTCATTAAGTTTTCAATACGCCTATATAAATATTAGCTATAAAGATGATTTGTTGACGCCGTGGAAAATTAGGAGGGAAGAAAAACGGAAAGAAATCTTTGGGTCAGAGCGGTCTTATGAATGACTTATAGGGAATACGGTCTTTATATCATTTCAGTAGCTCTAGGGAAAAGGACGCCGTGTATAATATTATTATAACACAATATTTGAATGAGTATTTGCATTAAGTGTAGCTGTAGTTTCATTAAATTTTAGCTATATTTAACGTATTTGTGAGAGCATGATTATATGATACAATTTCATACGATTACATGAAATATAAATCTATAGTTTAAATTATAAAGTAGACTATACAGCATGTGTCAATTTTCAATAGCCATAGGCAATCAATTCATGTAATACGTGACAACATGGCACCCCTACCTTCCTCTCCAATGCCAGCGCCACCGATACATGCTCGAAAATACAAGTTAGCAGTAACTATTGGACCACTGACTTGGGTCTTTGTAATGCGTTTAGAAATAATATTTACGAGTTGCAAGGATTTGTTTTTCTTTTTCCTTTCAGTAAATGCAGAGAATTATTAAGCTGCGTTCACGCTGCATGACACAAACAAAAGCGTAATTCTAATAAAATTAAAAATAAGGTAAATAAAAAAGGATTCTGAAAATAATAATAAACTACTAATATATAACACTTTCGGCTGTTACTTTGTGAAGATTCATGATACTGGATATAAGTAAAATAAAACACTCAATTAAACTTTGAATAACTTCATTTTATTTTAATCACTATGTGACTGCAGTTTCGACATTATATGTCATTATCAAACTAGATTTAAAATAATTGATGGTAATATATATATATCTTATTTGGTAACATCTGAGACACACTACAAATTAAATACCTATTACTCTAATCTATTTTAAAATGTTGATGTACGGTTACAAAATTTCCCAACTCTCTTTTATATTAATATCCTGTTATAATAGGACTTAGACAACCTTAAATAGAGGAGTATACAAAAGATCAGTTTGGTCATTAAGTAATATTTCATCTGATCTATTATTCGTTTTAAAAATTCCTAAAGCTTCTAAAAGGTTTAATTTTAATCCTTTATCACTGTAATGTAAAATTTTAATATTATTTTCTGAGAATGTATGGTTATATTCTATTAAATGATTTGCAAAAGTTGAATCTGTTTTTTGTAATTTATAACTCCTTATGTGTTCTTTGATCCTTGTGTTAAAACTTCTGCCAGTCTGACCTATGTATACTCCTTTACAATCATTACAAACTAATTTATAGACCCCTGATTTGGCTAACTTATTTTGTGTATCTTTACCATTAAACAACACCCCTTGTAATTTCTTATGTGGTTTAAAAGCAACTACTAAATCTTTGTTATTTTTCTCAATAATTTTTCTTATATTTTCGCTAATGTTTCCAAAATAGGTTAGAGAGACATATTTACTGTTATTGGTTGTTTTTACCTGAGGATAGCTCTGATAAATTGCTTTGTTTTTTAATTTAGTTGTTAAAACCATAGTGGATAGGGTTTTAACAACTAAATTAAAAAAAAAAACAATTTATCAGATCTATCCTCAGGTAAAAACAACCAATAACAGTAAATATGTCTCTCTAACCTATTTTGGAAACATTAGCGAAAATATAAGAAAAATTATTGAGAAAAATAACAAAGATTTAGTAGTTGCTTTTAAACCACATAAGAAATAGCAAGGGGTGTTGTTTAATGGTAAAGATACACAAAATAAGTTAGCCAAATCAGGGGTCTATAAATTAGTTTGTAATGATTGTAAAGGAGTATACATAGGTCAGACTGGCAGAAGTTTTAACACAAGGATCAAAGAACACATAAGGAGTTATAGATTACAAAAAACAGATTCAACTTTTGCAAATCATTTAATAGAATATAACCATACATTCTCAGAAAATAATATTAAAATTTTACATTACAGTGATAAGGAATTAAAATTAAAACTTTTAGAAGCTTTAGAATATTTAAAAACGAATAACAGATCAGATGAAATATTACTTAATGACCAAACTGATCTTTTGTATACTCCTCTATTTAAGGTTGTCTAAGTCCTATTATAACAGGATATTAATATAAAAGAGAGTTGGGAAATTTTGTAACCGTACATCAACAATTTAAAATAGATTAGAGTAATAGGTATTTAATTTGTAGTGTGTCTCAGATGTTACCAAATATGATATATATATATTACCATCAATTATTGTAAATCTAGTTTGATAATGGCATATAATGTCGAAACTGCAGTCACATAGTGATTAAAATAAAGTGAAGTTATTCAAAGTTTAATTGAGTGTTTTATTTTACTTATAACCAATAAACTACAAGATTAGGAGATCGCGGCCTTTTGATGTTTCCCGTTCCATTAATAAGACGGCTTTTATTGCAGACTAGATCGCAACGTGATCGCAGCTAAACATTGAATGTAAAATTTGGTGGGGAGAAGTGGGAAGATCGGAAAAAATCGTTGTGATGTCGATTGTTGCCGGGATTGGTGACGGACGGTAGGGGTACAACGTTGCCACGTATTACTTGTATACGTATAAATCGCACGTAACATTGAATCCCTATACCTAATGATATTTGACACATGCGGTATATTGGTGTGGATGTTGTCTAATACAAATCTACAAATATCTTGTCCTACAGAACTTATCACTTATTTTTTTTCCATTAAAGATTATTAAATTTTGACTCTTTAGTTTTAGAAGTAAAGCTTCTCTTTCTTTAATGTTGCCTGTGTCTTTTGTATATACTTTTTTTTTGACGTATTCTACGCATTTTATGCACTGTACTGAATTAAATAAATTTATTTATTATTATTTATTCTTGTATGAATAAATTTAGCAAATATGTTAATAATACACAAAGTACTTACTTTTATATTAACTTATTAACAATGTGTCAAGTATAAATAACATTTGTAATATGAAAGAGATACCTTATATAAAATTTCATAATGCTACAAAAGTAAAGCACATAATTATCATTATGTGTTTTCATCATTTCGAGTATTAATACCTGAGACTATTTAACTAGTTTTCTTTCCACTTGTTTGAGAACTTAGTTCATCAGCTGGTCTTCCACTGTTGATTTTCTATTCAAAAACTAAAAAGAAAAACAATTTTCATTCTGAAGAGAATTATTTAACAAAGTTAATAATGAAAAACACTTTAAACTTTGTAGGATTCTCATTATTTTCAACTTAGCTACCACAACTTTCAATATAACTTTGTCATTTGGTAAACTAGTACAAACTATTAAATATTTAAGATGTTACCATAACTTAAATAGTTGCATTATTAATATTTAATAGAAACTTTTGAAAAGTATTTGATAAGAAAATCAAGTTGACATTCAATTTTTGCTTTATGATATTAGATTTAATAACGTAATATTATAACGAATATTTCTTGTTTTATAAAACAATAGTCGTCTTAAATAATAAACAATTATATAAGCATAACGTCAATTATTTTTATAATATGTATTTATTGATTGCTTTAAAGTATGTGGTATTGACTAGTAACTACAGACCAAATGTATTAAGTTTTTGAATATTAGTTTATGTACAAATATTGTTTATTAAATAAGTGAATTAGACAATAAATCGAGATAGAAAGAGTATTAAAATTGTCAAACTGTTTACCGAATAAAGAATCACGTACAAACTAGTGTAAAAAAAAACAAGATTCTTATCATGCTCCTCAGAACAGTAAGAATTTACCTAAGGAATTATTGTAATTTTGCCACTATATTCCTTTATTTATAGGATTTTGAATAATTTTTGTATAAAATAATTTTTAAAATTGTATTACTTGAAACGCTCATACGTATAAGAAAGTCGTGTGGTGGTTACACCCCATTTTTTTATTTTCTTATACGTAGTATAAGGAGGTATTGTGATGATGAAAATTTTCGACCTCGAGATTTTTGCAATGTCCACGTTTTGAAGTCCCCATGATACCGAAAAAGTGGTTTTTAAAAAAGTCTGTGTGCACATCGCGAATAGCGATTTTTTGCAAATATGTCGTAATTAGTTATGCATTCTATATATAGGGTTCTTATAAAGTAAGGGATATACTTTAACTTATTATAACTTTTTAACAAATTAAGTTAATATCAAAAACTAAACGAAATTTAATTGTTTAAATAATGGGATTTTGTATGCCCAAACCCAGTTACCGCAAATGTTCAATATGTCCTCCATTTTGACCTTGTAAAATCAGCAACCGTTCCTCTAAATTGTACACTGCATTTCTTTACATTTCTGGTTGAATTGCACCAATTTGCTCCGTAATATTGTCTTTTAATTCTTGTAGCGTTGTTGGTCTTCTTCTAAACACTAAATTTTTTAAATGCCCCACAGCCAGTAGTCCGCTGGGTTAAGATCAGGTGATCTTGGTGGCCATGAATTTGCAAAATGTCTGCTTAAAACGCGATCTTGAAAAACGTTAGTTAAAAATTCTTTAGATGGTCGGAAAATGTGCGGAGGTGCTCCATCCTGCATAAAAATCATGTTTTCAATTCTGTGGTGCTCGTCTTGCAGCTGTGGAATAACATAATCTCTTAACATTTGCAAGTATCGTTCACCGTTAACAGTTACAGATACGGCTTCTCCATTCTGTAGCTCTTCGAAGAAATACGGACCAATGATAAAATCAGCTGTAAAACCGCACCAAACGGTGACTTTCTTGTCATGAAGACCTTCTTGAACAATTACTTGTGGATCTTCTGCAGACCAGATTCTACAGTTTTGAGTATTGACTCCACCATTCAGAGAAAAATGTGCCTCATCTGTCCATAAAATACGGGATAACCATTCGGGTTCAATTTCCATCTGAGCCAATAATCGCAAAGAAAAATCGTACCTACTAGCCAAATCTGCCTCCTTTAATTCAAACCGCATTTTGAGTTTATATGGATACATTTTTAGAATTTTGCGTAAAATTTTCCAGACCGTGGTGTACGGCATTTGCAATCGCTTGGATATCGCATTTGCACTGCTGATTGCTAGTGGATTACCTCTGGCTATGTCCTGATTTTCGTGAAGAACCTCTGCAACTTGGACATCACTAATGCTTGGTCTTCCTGATCTCGGAAGATCAATTACCGAACCTGTTCTTTCAAATTTTTGTATCAAATTGCGGTACGCTTTCATACAACAGGGCCCCCCCTCAAACCCATTCTCGTGCGAAACCTTCGTAATCCAGCTGTGTAATTTCTGCCGCATTCATAATAACACTGAACTAAACCAATTCTTGTTCGTAGGTCCATGCTATTACAGTTTGAGTCGTTAAAACTTTGCGTTTACTTGAGTTTTAATTTGAAAATAAACTCCAACTTGAATGATTTACTTTTAACACTTGTGTCAACAACTGTCATGACAACGCTTTTGTTTTCCATAGATACAACAAATCCCATTCCTTAGGCAACTAGATTTCGTTTACTTGTTGTTGTTAGCTTGATTTGTTAAAAAGTTATAATAAGTTAAAGTATATCCCTTACTTTATGATAACCCCATATATTTGTCAAGAGTACAAAAGTATTTAGAACTGGATTTGCAATATTTTTTGTATATATGAAATTTTAAAATTCGGACGGAAGTAGCACTTTTACTCTTATTAAGTAGCACTTTTTTAATAATATCTTGCAAAGTATGCATTCTATAGAGATTTATTAAGAGAAAAGAAGTACTTAGAATAGGATTTTGAATAAAGGTTTTGCTGACGCCAATATAATCTCTATCACTAGTAACAGCTGCATTAATTGTATTAGACATTCTTTAGTTAACCCACAACCTACTGCAACTATCTATAATAAAACTATCTCCAAAGGCAAACAATATTCTTGTTTATATTCAGCAGGGCACTATTTCAAATGTGATTTCTAACGTGACTACACCTGTCATTTATATCCATTAATAAAGTTGTTTCTTCAACCATCCATTGACCCTACAAATAGATCTTTTTAAATATGACATTTCTTGTTCTTTCCCTGTACAAACATTGTCGACTCATAAAGTGTTGCAAAACCGTTGAATACATATACAGGGTTAGTTAAAAGTATGGAGACGGCGATTTATTGTCGTTAATATTCATTTTAGAGAATTATGTTCAATATAAAAGTTTGTTAGGATATTTTGATCTACATTTGAGAATATTTGATTTTTTTTTTTCTTCAATTGTTTTTTAGTTATGCCTGTCCGCGCGGTTTTTTTAAATGGGAACTAGTAAATTTTACTCTATCATTCGATAGAGAATTTTTTTCTCTTTACAATAATATTTTTGTTTTTTTAAAATTCATTTTAATAACTTTTTTATAAGAAAAGGCCGGTTCAAGTGTTTCACAGATGTTCGGTACATCGCAGATAGACAGAAGCGATGCGATAAACAAACTTGAGCGACATAATTTTATCAGTGGTTATTGTGTACGTCAAATCTTTGACAGAAATAATTCATTTGCGCAAGTTGTTGCTGTTAATATTAACAATGGCGAGTTTAAGTGAACATGAACGAATTGAAATACTTATGATGTTGGGTTATGGAGATAGACGCAGAAGTTTACAAGACGTTTGTAATTTATTTAATGATACGCATCCAAATAGAAATCCAATTTCTAAATCCGTTGTTGGTAAAACTTTAAGACGCTTTGAACAAACTGGTAGCGTTAAAGATTTGCCAAGGAGTGGTAGACCTAGAACAGCAAAAAGCGATGATAACAAACTGGATATTTTATTGGCTGTATCTGAAGATCCTCATTTATCAACCAATCAATTAGCGGCCAATTTCAATATTTCGCAGTCATCGATCGTGTCATTTTTAAAAAGTGAAAAGTATAAACCTTATAAGGTACACCTTGTACACGAGTTAACGGAAGATTATTTTGATAGGAGATTACAATTTTCTGAAGAAATGTTAAATATGTATTTGCAATAATAATGAAAATTTTGTCAACAATATTCTTTTCTCTGACGAAGCTACTTTTTGCCTTACCGGTGAAGTAAACAGACATAACTGCAGATACTGGTCATCGGAAAATCCCTCTTGGTTTTTGGAGCACCATACGCAGTACCCCCAAAAGGTTAATGTTTGGGTTGGCATTCTTGGCGGTTATATTATCGGTCCCTTTTTCATCAATGGCAATTTAACTTCGGGTCTGTATTTGCAGTTATTGCAAAATGAAATAATACCTGCTTATGCTACGATCTATCCACATGAAAACAATGAACACCTGCCCAATGACAGTATCTGGTTCCAGCAAGATGGCGCCCCACCACATTATGGTGTAAATGTTCGTCAATATCTGGACAACGTTTTTCCCCACAGATGGATTGGTAGACGAGGAACCATTGAATGGCCCGTTCGCCAGATTTAAGTCCTTTAGATTTTTTTCTTTGGGGATATGTAAAAAACAAAGTTTACGAAGATAAGCCCGATAACGTCGAAGATTTACAAATCCGAATTACCAGAACGATACAAGAAATTCCGCGAGATTTTTTACAGAACTCTGTTCGGGGTTTTGTAAATCGATTGGGTCATTATCAAATTACTAATGGACGACAATTTGAACACTTACTTTAATTTACTTTGTTATTAATTTGTTTAATTTTTCTTGTAAAAGTTACTAAAATGAATTTAAAAAAAACAAAAATATTATTGTAAAGAGAAAAAAATTCTCTATCGAATGGTAGAGTAAAATTCACTAGTTCCCATTTAAAAAAACTGCGCGGACAGGCGTAACTAAAAAACAATTGAAGAAAAAAAATTTCAAATATTCTCAAATGTAGATCAAAATATCCTAACAAACTTTTATATTGAACATAATTCTCTAAAATGAATATTAACGACAATAAATCGCCGTCTCCACACTTTTAACTAACCCTGTATGTAACAATATTAAGAGAACTAAACTACCATATATTAGTATTAATAATATTCTTATTTGTTTTTAATGTAATTTAGTAGCTTGGGTAATCCATGAAGACGGTGCTCGCATTAAGTCTGATAAAACCAGTCCAAAACAACATTTATGAATGTAATTCTGCTACCGTTATTGCCGATAACAACATTAGAATTCATGTTGATTTTACTTTTTCCCTCACGAATTTCACTTGTTTAAAATAACATACCTACCAACGCGTAAATAATCCATTAAAAAGGAATTCGCCAAAACATACTTAACTCTTAACCAAGCTTGTAAGTTGATAAGATTTTATTACCAACAACGTCAGGGGTTCGCTTTAATTGCCGATTTACTAATAAGATCCCACCAGAATAATCACCAAAAACGCCCAGTGCGTTTACCAAACTCATTTGCCTTATGATTTATCGACAAAGTGTAACTTCATACATTGTACATAAGGGCAGACTAAAGAGAAACTAGCAGAGAACACACGCACAAAATACACAAACACTTATAAATACAGAGGTACATATACAGACGCCCTATTTAATCTCGCCACCATCTACACACAAACTCGCATTTCCAGGTCCTAAATCTAACGCCCTTTCCAACGTTCACGAAAATTTCTCTCATGCCAAGCAAAACTCGGAAAACTTCCGCAAAAAAGTGGAATTATTCCGCTATCGCCGTCAACGATAACACTTCTTATCTTTTAATCCGTATATCTTACACCGTTTTCTCGATAATTTTTCTGGTATTTAAGAGGTCAACGTGGGAGAGGTATGAGGTTAAGTTTCCCCTACGCGCTTACAACAATCACTGTGCGTAAAATTATCTCGAATAATTTAGTTATTTCCCGGGGCTTTGAGTTTCGATAAAGCTGATTGTCACTTGATAGTGAATTGGAGTTGAATGGAATGTATAAATATTAAAATTATTGCTGGCCACTTTTAAAACAAATCGATTTGTTACGTGTGCGTTTTCTGTGTGTGACTTCTAGACGCGGAAGGAGATCGAGTGTATAGAAAGTGAGTCACGACCAAGGTGGTGAATGAAGAAACACGCAACGGAGTGTATTTCTTTATGTATATTTCTTTTGCGTTCTATGCTGCATCAAACGTTAATATGACAATAATTGCGAGCTTAATTGGATTGAAGATATGGAATATACTTTATTGCAAGCGGACACGCTTATGTATATCGGAACTTGATGATATATTTTATGAGTTGTACTTAATTAGTAAGCAGTATAGTGTATATATACGACAAATGCTATGGCGAAGGGTACAGCTTATCAAGAAAACCCAACACGTTTGAAACTTCTCTTTAGTGTCACGATATAGATAAGTATAACAGAAAATAATTTATTATTGTCCTTCAGTGGTTACATATTTCAAAATGAAGTAGTATACGTCCTCTTCAATTTACATATATCTCATGTGTTTGTTTACTAAATGCTTTTAGTTGGCGCATTTCATTTATTTGCATAAATGTTTCATTTCTAAGTATTGTTTGCATTCACATACTGTAACTGCTTTTTTTTAAAATTTAGCATTATAATATACTTTTATGGTAATGTTATATATAGGGTATATCACGACGAGATTTCGTTAGAACAATATAGGAAACTAATAAGAGTTGAGTTTTGAAATTTCGGAAATATTAGTTTCGCCTTAAGCTCCTTCGATTTAAAATAGTTTTGAATTTTTGATTCTTCCGGTTACGCCGTAGAATACCCCATTTTTTATGATTGATTCGTATTTCCAACTTAAATTTAAGGATAGTTTGTCTGACAAACTTTGCTTCTAAAGTGAGCCATTTTTGAAGTATTTCAATTTTTGTAAAATAATTGACATTTGCAGACTATTACGCATAACAACATTCCCAATAATTGAATGCATGCACATATTTAAAATTCTAGGTAATTATTTTGGAAAGTATACGGCTTCAAATGCGGTATTATAAACTTTTCAAAATAATACAGGGTGATCAGAAAACCATGTTAAACATTTCATCCAGAAAATATCAATATCTTGTTATTTTTAAATAGCAACCTAAATTATTTTCAACTTCATTGGATCGCACGTTCAAAATTAGGGGCAGTATGTATTTCTATTTATAGATATAGCTGTCGGTTCTTGGTGAAACATAATTTATATATACTTTAGGTAGATAAAATTATAGAAAAATAATAGACGAAATAATAAAACACAAACATAGAAAAAACCTACAAACATATTTTTACCCGACAATAAAAGAAACAAACACAAAAAAATGGCATATAATACATTACGTCCCCTCAGTAAATAAATAAATCAATAAAATACTATCTAAGAAAGAACTAAAAGTAGTGAACGTAAATAAATACAATCTAGGTACCATGTTAGGCAATAGATAACGTTACAAATTTAGAAAAATCTGGCGTATATAAAATTAATTGTAAAAATTGTGATGCTATCTATATCGAACAAAGTGGAAGGAACATAAAAACAAGACTAAATGAACACAAAAAAGCAATAATCCAAGGAACAAAAAGCACAGGATTCGCAGAACATTGCATTGAGAAACTCCACTTTCCCGATATAGATAGTTGTAAATTATACTACATAATGTTAACAAAAGCAAAAAACTTAATTATTTAGAAATACTAGAAATTAAAAAAGCTATACATAAAAAATTACACATAACCAACAACAGACAGAATACATAAACACACCGATAATAGACACAGTAATAAAATGGTCAAAGTAGGTACAGTAAACACACCCTCAAATAACATATAAGTTTAAAAAATAGACACACAAATTTAGTTCTTCGACAATGGTATAACATACCGAAACAATATTGTTAGAGATATTCTAATAAATTAAGTGAAACGAAATCAAGTGTTTTTTAATTTTATCTACCCTAAAGTATGTATTTACTTCCCTATAACTCAACATCTTAGTTTCAGTTATTTAGGAAAATGGATCCGAGATCTATAGCGACTGCATGAGTTGTTTGGGTCCGAGATTCGAAACAGCCCGAGACAGCGATGATGTTTCTCGGCAAGGGGTTTGCAGGACGACTTAACGGAAAGACACGCAATTTTACTATAGCGTTGCACATCTTTATATATTCCTTCAATCAACGGTTTAAGTGTGCACCTCTATAACTTCTGATATTTGTAATCATGTTTCCATATATTCTCTCGATTAACATATGGTCTATCAGATTGACCGTTTGCCGATCCGGTGACATCCATGTTCCTTTGCATATTTCTGAGTGAGCAAAGGATGTACTTTTAATAACCATTCTATTTTCCATTGCGAATTCAATTAGCTTTTTCCCATTTCCGTTTGATATATCTTCCAATCGTCGGTCGGTTGATATTCTACCTCTTTTTCAATTTTGGCATTTGCATCATTCTTCTCTTCCGTTGGTGCATGGATAATCAACTGACTTAATATTCTGTTGATATGCGTGATTCTTATGTAACATATTATCTCCGATATTGGTTTAAACTCGATTACCTTTTCTTGTAACGATTTACTCACCAAGAACTCAGTACCAAAAATCTTGTCCTTACAACTGCTATTATAAAATGTGCTATTTACTATATCATTCAGCTACTAAATTCTTAAGACTTCCTTCCTTATTTGTACCAGTCACGTTCCATGTCGCAAACACTATTATCCTTTCCTTCTTTTCAAATACCCCTTTCTTGTCATTTTCATTACCTCCCTGTCCATCCTTTTTGTTACTTCTTTATCCTAGTTTTTTGTTTTTATTAATTTCTCCTCGTTCTTATTCCACTTCCATACTTCACCTTCAACAATTATCTTATTATATCCCATTTTCACAGTTTTTCCATTGTGTCTTTCCTCATTAACCATTTTTCTGATTGCTTTTTGCATATGCCTTTCTTTCAATAAAAAGCCTTCCGTCTTCCACATTTTTCAACTTGGATTTATTTGCCATTACCGCTTCCTTTTCATATTCATTTCTACTAAGTATGGGTTTTTTCCCTTTTTTCTTGCGTGCATTTTTGCTAACAGGCGTGACATTCAGGTTCCTTAGGGACTCAAATATGTACTGACATGCCGTAAAGTATAATATTGTTTTCTTTGACTATCTTTTCTAAGTATTCGATTTTATTATTTGTGTTTTGCAGTTCTTCGTTTAATTTTTCCATATTTTAATATCTAAAAATACATATCCCTTGTTCCACACTATCTACTTTCCCATACTCAATGTATTTTAATATGCGTGCAATTTCAGCAATTTACCTCGAGAGCAAAAGAAGTAAAGTAACTAAAATACACAGGTATTTAGGTAGTATGCATAAGTAAGTTATAATCTTACTTTTCATTATATTACATGCATCACGTATGTAATTTTTCTACATTCACAAGTGCCGATTAGCAGCAACGAAGCATATATTTTAAAATATTACATACTAAGTGAGTACTTAATTTTAATGACATTTCAAAAAGTTGTTATTTATGGACATCACGAAAACGTGTTGTTAACGTTTCTCCATACTCACATACACACACGATATGTATACACAACTTTATCTGAGACCCTACCCTAACGTCAACGTCATAATTTGCCACCACCCACACGAATACCCACCACTCTTTTTCCTCTGGTATTATGCACGGAGAAATAAATCACTGGAGAAAGGAGGGTGGTGGTCTGCTTGAAAACTTTCTGCTTTCGTACTGTGTAAAAATTGAAATGGAGTGAAAAGTTGTAAATAATTAGGTGGCCGGTGAAACATGACTTTAAGCTACGCCCATTTGGTAAATTCAATCCGGGACAGGACTGACTTTCCGAAGTGTAGTAGAGGCGAGAAGAAGAAATTAAAAATAAAAGAGATGCTTGACGAAGATAATTTTCTCCCATTCCCACTTTTTTTTTTGTTCAGTGTTGTAAGTCAATTAGTGACAAGGCGCTTTTCTCTCCTGCTGGAGTTTAAAATTTGCGAAAATGCCCGGAGAAATCAACCGCATTTAATAATAAATTGGATTAGCAAACTGTTTCCCAGTGATTAAAGTCAAACAAATTCCGTAATCCAAGGTAATACAAGGGCGAATTATAAGGAATATGAGTTCATATTCCCAGAGCATATATTTCGGAAAACTAGTCAAATTATAGAGCATTTTAAGCCTTTCTGTAAACTGCATCGTTGTGATATTAAGTCTTAACCTCTGATATCGGTCCTATATTGACACATTTGACGTTCCTTAACTTGCATTAATATAGCAATTTTCCAAATTTTTTTATTACTGTGACTTACATATATACCTTTATACGTAAAACGTATATGTATATATGCATGTGTTTGAGATACACACATACATTAAGTGCCATTGTTGTGATACTCTCACTGCATTTAACATGCAAAAATGACATAGGCAGCGATTTAAGTCTTGAAGCCATTGTCGAGAATCTCCACGTACACTGATGAGACCTCATAGGTCCAAACACCGGTGTCTGTGCGTTCGATTATCGGCAATGGCACTTAATGTATGTGTGTATCTCAAACACATGCATATATACATATACGTTTTACGTATAAAGGTATATATGTAAGTCACAGTAATTATTTACTGCTTGATGTTAGTTTTAACTTCCATGTGTTCACACTTTTCATTTTCGTTTAATTTTTTTTAACTATGTTGGTTATACAGTTGCCTTTATCTGATGGCTAGCTACATTTCCTTGGAGAGTCTTAAGTCAACTTAGCCGCCGAGCCCTCTTTCTGTTTGTAGTGAAACTTCCCGTCTAGTACGTAGTTATGGCAATCAGTAATTCTTCATTTTGGATTTTTCAAAGGTAAATATCTGTTTATTGTTGTTTAAAATTACATATATCAGGTGCTTAATGTTGGGTTTATGCAGCGTGAATTACTCCTAACTTAGTATTAGTATTAGTCTTAAGAAAGTTCGATCATTGAGTATACGTGTTAGCGTTCAGTCAGCTGATCTTATGGTCCTAAGCTTCTTAGGACCGCGCTAGGACACGACCTTGAAAGTTCGTAATTTTTAACTCTTAGGACTAAGTTAAGACCTCGGTAGCCAAGATCTAAACCTTATTAGGTAATACGTACACAGCTACGTACCATTCATGCAGCGTAATTTGAAAATTTAATGCCTGTATAACGTGTACTTTAAGGTTAAAACTAATTCTTAAGACTAATACTAATACTAAGTTAAGGAACGCTGCTTAAACCCAGCATAGGAGTCTTTGGACAAGTATTTTAATAGTCTATACGGGCTGCATCTGTAGTAAACGATTTAAAGATATCTGTTGGCTGCTGTGCTAATGAACACGTGATTTGGATGAAGCATTTGTTTCTCCGACTTTTAACGTCGGATTTATGTAAAGCATATTAATTACATGTATATCTGTGTTAATTGATGGAGTTTTCCCTAGAAAAAACAGGTATGTATTTCTTTTAAAATATTAAATTGTACAATTTCGTGAAATGACCTTCATGTTTAGTATTTACCTCGTGGTAATAGCTTTTTCTTCTTTTTTGTCAAGGATACCAGTGGAGTTTTAATTAACTACTGCACAAGTGTACATTTATTAACCAGTCTACTGTAATTTATACTAATGAGGACTAATTAATAATTAATAAGACAAGTTATTTATTTAGTGCATGATCTAAGTAGTGCATCATCTCCAGAACACCTTCGCTAAGGACTACTAATTGCCGGATTATCGGTGGCCACAGCTAAATTTAAAATCATTTTTTTATATTCCATAATTATTGTCCTTACAAAATTCTAATTATATGTACATTTAGTTCCAAAAAAAAGTTTTCACTAACCACATTAGAGCGGTGATATTCGAAATTTTAGTGGAAATTTTTTTGCAACTAAATGTACATATTGTATATGTATATGTATTTATTTACAAAACGTATATATGTACATAAAAAAAGTTTTCACTTAAATTTCGAATGCCACCGCTCCAACGTGGTTAGTGGAAACTTTTTTTGAAACTGAATGTACTTATATGTCAGATTATTTAGAATTCAAACATCAATTTTAGTTTCACAGGCCTGATTATAACCTAATAGTTGCTCTGTACGGAGGTAGTGTCCAAAATATTTATAGATCTATGTTAATCGATCAGTTTAATCAAACTTCTCGGTACCGATTTATGTAGTCCTTTTTTCTATAGATAATTAAATATATAGTTCATATACAGGCTGACCCAACCGGCATCACCTTAGTTTTCTTTTTTTTTGTAATTAAGTAATATACAAGTGTTTCACCTGGCATCACTTTTGTTATTTTATTTTGAGGTAATTATTAAATAACTTTTATAGTTTAACAATTTTTTTTTGTAAATTTGTTATAATTTTCTTCATCTTTTCTTTATTCATATTGCAAATACATTAACCTCGGCGACGGGTGTTCGCAAATAATTTATTGTTATACATAAACTATATAAGATTGAGATATAAACTATTATTAATAAATGATTTTGATAATTAGTACTTAATGCGTTTTTGATGATTTATTCAAAATCTTTTGTTTTATTTAATTGGTCGCCTAAATTTAATAATTATATTCACATATGTTATTGATATATTGTCATTAATTTTTTCTTGTAATTGAGATATTTTGTTTTTTATTTTGGTGTTTGTTACCAGCATTGCATCCACTACCTAATTTTCGGAAAAATTTTGATTTCTTGATAATATAATTTGGATTTCCCTACCCGACGACTTTTAATATACTGCAACTTTGGTCCTTGCATAACACACGTGGAAAACTTACGTTTTATTCATTTCACATTATTTTATTTATGAATTGTATCGATACCATCAGCGGGTTTACAAAAGTATCGACATCAATATATTGGGATTTCATATAGTTAAAGCAAAACACAGTAATCAGAAATACAGAAAAAGCAAATGTGTGCTTTGTAAAATGGCTAGTGGTCATCCGTGTAACGATTAACGAAAATTGTTTTTTATGTAGGTGCCGTACATAAAATATTATTTGAACTCTGTTATAGTAATAAAAAAAATATAATTATTATAATAAAGCTTTTATTATTGCCTTTGTTTATAAACATAGCATGGACTACGTCAAGTGCATTTCAATATAACACACACAAAATATATAAAACACAATACTGTTACATGGAAAACTTGTTCATTAATTAATATTTAATTATAAGCAACTGGCGTCCTAACTTCACGATTTGCCTTGTATGTCTCCACGTGACCATATTTGAAGACCCGACCCTGTTGAGATTCAGGCTGGTGTCCTCTACTTCCTTCAGAATGTAAGGGGTTACAATGTCTAAGACTACTCACTCAAATGTTCCGTTAAATAGCATGAATACTCTATCAAATTCTCAGGTAATTCATTTCTCACCTCATACAATTTATTAACGTTACTCCTTGGACTATATTACGTCTATGATCTGATTGAAAGTTCTCGTATATTTTAACAAAGGATGTACATACGTTTCCCGTCGACTAATTTTATTTTTTAATGCAAGTTTTCGGTTTTTTAAATTTATAATTGTAAAGGTACTAAATTCTCTTTAAACTCTAACACAATTCTCTCTGGTTATCGTTCATCTCAATTAAATGTTTTGTTTTTACACCAATAACAGGCTAGCACGTATGGAAAATATATAATCTCGAACCCGATAATTTGTTTAGCTTTGTATTTAAGCGTTAATTTTAAATTAAGTAGCATTCATGTGTTAAATTTTGAATTTGTATTAAAATATCCTTCCAATTTTTACCAATATATCTTTTTGACAAATTTAATAAATTTAACACAACTTAGTAATAAATTATACACCATATGTGGCTTCGATTATTTTTAAACTTAAAAAAATTGCATTTCTGTTAAATTAATTTTATCGTTCTCTCTTATAACCTTAATACCGTGTAAAACCAATTAATTTTTTTCATGATAAAGTGTGTGGTATAATATAGATAATTAAAATATGTGCTATAAACAACTACACAAATAAGTTACAGTATACAAAACAATATTTATTTTTAAATGTAACATAAATTCACAAAGTACCAAGTACACAGACCCCAAAATCAATAATTCCTTAAGTTGCACTTTAAAATTATTTACCTAGAAGTAATAATTTGAGATATATTTAAGGCTGTTTCTAGAAACCAAATGATAAGCTACTTTCTAAGTTCCAAGTTTCTACAGTTATCGTTGAATATTTTATTGGTCCCTAAATTAAAATTGTTCTACTGTCGACGTTTCAGACATGAATAATAATACATTTTCAGGGCTTTTGTTCTTTCTGCGATTACCTAACACAAACTCTTTAGGCTTTACTAAGCAACAGTAGCTCTGAAAATGTCCTTGGGAATAACAGACGAAACATTAGAAACAGAAGAAGAAACGACCTCATGGTTTTAACAAAAACTCGTAGATGATATACTTTAATAATCCTGAAAGCCTGACTTACAAAATTGTTTATTATATAACTGTACAGCTTCCTACTTGAACATTCATAACTTACATATTGTGCAGATACTTAGCTAAGAAATATTTTCAACTCAAAAATGAAAATATAAAATTTCAAAAATCTATGATATTTACATTCTTGAGATATTACTTCTTGCTTAGATTATAAAACATAGATTTAATTTAAAGCTATTTTAGGGAAACTTAGGAAATATATATTTGCAGAAATGAAGACACTCTATGACACAGTTTTTTCTAATTTTCTTTATCGAAAAATATAATTAATTGTTTTTATTTCTGAAATTCTTCAAGTTGTTACTTTGCAAGTTTGCGAAATTTCAAAGCAACTTGTGCCCTGTAACTTGTGACATTGTATTCCCTTCTTCGTGCTTTGGACTTTCAGGCATGCCTTTTTCGAAAGTAATAGCCCATAGAACTGTAATTGTTTGTTGGAGTTTATTTAATCGAAAGTTAGCAACTATCCGAGAGGTGTTTGTTAGTTCCTATCTACCTTTAATACTGCATCGACACACTTTTCAAAGTTAGAGGCGACAAACGTACATCAGCTTGTTTTATTTTATAACAGATTGGTGCATACAAACTCCATCTTGGCCTTATTAGTTTCTTGCAAATTCAATTTGTTAGATATTCGTGAACTTTATTGTTAAATACAATTTGCTATTATTTAAAAAACTAGCTGTCCATCAATCTCTTCGAGCTTGAATCGCCTTTCGCGTCCGCTTACAGTTTTATTATAGTTGGCTGTAAAACGCAAAAAAAAATCATTTTTGATTTTCTAAACTTTTGGCACACCTTGTATAGACGTATATTTTTGTCCACGAAGTACTGTCACGGTGACAGGTGGAACGACAATTTAAAGCATCTTAACGTCAGTCTGACTTTTCGTTGTTGGAGTTTGAAATTTAGATGCTATTTAGCGTAATACTAAGACTTGACACTAAAAGATTCATAGTTTTATTAGTTTTACACAATGAAAGGACTAAATCATTATTGAAAATGTAATATCAGATTTATTTTAATTTTGCATAATTTAACCTGCCAATTATCATGGCCCGCAAATATACTTTTGACATACCTTTTGAGCTTTGTTATAATGCAAATTTGTGAACAATGCATGCCCATTACACAGAAGAATCAAGTTTTAAGTAAAATGTTGGTATAGAATAAGTATGACTTATTACTTTTATTTATAATAGTGAATTTATAACTGGCTTCCATATTAGTAATTAGTTTCATTTGTCTGCTCTGAAATTGTTCCTGTCAAAGTGAGTTTGCAGTGGCATTGAGTCGTCGCCTGTAGATCGTGCTCTGGCTATGTCGGTTGCTGAGACGATCCTATTATAATTTAAATATTTAGTAGTGACGCTGGTAGTTGAACTAAAAACAATAACCAAAAATAATACTGACCGACGTTGGAATATCTGTGTAAACATTTTGCTTACACACACTGTAAAAAGAATATAATTTGTAATTGTTGGATCATTTTGTGATTTTTATTAAGTGTTTAAGGAAAAATAACACAAAAAGGTAGTTCATGATTACAACCAATCCATCGAAATAAGAGCCACCAGCCTGGGACACGATCATCATCAACCATCATCAGAATGTTTGATTAACAATTTGATTTAATGGTGTATTTTCAAACATATCGCATTAAATGATTGAACGCTGCCCATACTTCAAACTTTCTACTGACAATCAAACTATTTAGTAGAAGTAATTGTTGAATTAGACTGGAATATTTACTTTAGTAAATTGAATAGTTACAAAATAATTGTCATTACATTGGAATTTGATTCGTCTGTCACCTAGTAATAATAATATAAATCATATTTTAAGGTAATTGTCTAATACCGTGCCGTCAAATACTTTTCGCATTAGAGTAGGCTGTTTTTGAAGTTTTTAAGTAATCAATGTTGGTGTACATGCTAATTTTTTGAAAACTTCAAATTCTGACAGTTGTCATACTTAAATTCAAATTATAGACGCCTATTATTATTTATATGACATAACCAAACTATTAAAATTATGCACTGTCACCAACCATTAAAAAAAAAGCATGGCCGTCTCTAATGCGGAAAGTATTTGAAGGCACGGTATATAGGCAAAACTAAAATGGATCTGATAGCACTTTTCCCATTAATATTTTAGTCATTTCGCTGTATAAAATTTGTAATTTCATATCTTTTTGTGTCAAGGTCTACAATAAATATCGATGAAGCTTAAAAACATGAACCATGAAATATCAGACAGATGTCAGGGTGTTTAACCTTTTTTTTTTGAAATAATTCAAATGAATCATGAAAGCAGTTCAGATTTCGTCACGAACTGAAATCGATTGATCGTTTTGACGTTTTATAACCTGCAATTAAATTTTTGTGAAATTGCCAACATTAATCAAAAGTCAGATGGACTTTTTCTGACAATTCTGACGTTTCCTGTAACATTTAAGCCACCTAACGTGAATGTTGAGTTGACCAACATTTCGCGTATGCTCTAGTTAAATATATCGGTGTTAAAATAATAATAGATGAGTAAAGATGGCTACACCCTTTAACTGTTACTTAATTTTAGTTTAATAATATACTATGTTCACCAATTTTGATCAGCATGATGTATTCGTTTCTTTGAATTACAATTAACGTAGGGCTTCCGGGACAATAGTCAATAGAAATAAATTTATATGACGTTCGTTGCAAATAATCAAGCTCATCAGTGCTCCATAATGTTTGTCATAAAATGTCGATATAAGTCATCAAGTGCTGATTATTCAATTTACTCTTTCCACCTTTTTTTTTTTATTATTTAGGACACATTAATTTAATAGAATACTTGCTCTTTTTGTTATTCCATGAAACTCTTCGAGTTTGAATTGCTTCTTTGGAACGTGACTACTGCCAGTCGCAGAGGCACTTGAATTTTAACGGTTATAAATTTTCTTTTAATTAGTTTATGAATGAAGATGCAAATTAAATGAAATATCTCTAGAAATTAATTATACATTATTGTGGCATCTATAATTATAGACAAATGGATTTATTAACTAAAAAATTTCCCATAAAATGTTTAACATTTCTATGGAATTTACTGAAAGCTGATTACTTGGAACATTTCGTTGACATTCAAGTTTGATATAATGCGTGTGCACCTAGTCTAAGTTGAATGTAAGTAGGCCGAACAGGTAATCCTAAGATGGTTGTATGATCAAGATTTGTTGTATCATATTGAAAAGGAATTAGACGCATATGCATATTTTACGTATATATGCATGGGCGAGACGCATGTATGCATAGAACATATATACATGTGTACATAGGCGAGCGGGGTAGGCGAGAAGGATCGATGCGGCGACAGGGTGGCGGGACGATCAAGGTCCGGGCGAAGAGGAGGCAGTCGTATGACACTGATCGAGGCGAAGGGATCGATAAAGAAATACGATATATGTACATATAAGGGCGTGGCGTTGTGGTTGTTGTACATTATTAATAATAAAGGCGTTATAATTAAATTACTAATTATTTGTTCTGAGTGCGTTTGTGTATGAAAAGAAATTTGGTTTAACATATCAGAAGTGGGATATTCCACGTGCATTGGCGGCATCTGGAAATTGGTGTGGCGGCATCCTAGACGGCGTTGGCGACATATTGGCGAGGCGAAAATAAACAGGTTGTAGAATTTTGTTTATTAAAAATTAGAACAAAAAGGGCGTATAAATAATTAGGCGTTAATTATAAAATTATTTTTATACGGGCGTAGGATTAATTTTAGAATTAATTTTTATATACACGGGCGTAGGATTAATTTTGGAATTAATTTTTATATACAGGGGGCGTGCGTATAATACAGTAATTTTATAAATATACAAGGCGTGTTTGTAAAATAATGGCGAGTCGTTCATCATCCGAACTGGACTATGAGATGGATGAGGCGGAGAACCGGAGGGCTAGACAGGAGGGTGTTGGGCGCACTGAGGGTCACCACGACCTATTAAGCATGTTCCAAACGATGATGGAAAGGCAGACACAAATGATTGTGTCTGTATTGGCGGAGCAACGTCCGGCAGCGCCAGGCGAGGCGACTGCGGCGGCAGGGGCGGCACCAAGCGTGGAGGCGGCAGGTGCGAAGGCGGTGGCGGAGGCGGCAGGCACGAAGGCGGTGGCGGAGGCGGTTACAGGAGCGGTTGTTGAGGCGGTTTCGGCGATGCGGGCGGACATTGTGGCGGGGGTGGCAGAGGCGGCTGGGGGGCGGCGAGAAATTCCACCATCACCAACAACCAGTTTGGCGAGTGCGGGTGGTAGCGGCGTGACCCGGCGTATGGGCATTGAAATGCGTGTGGGCGGCGAGCTGTTGGAGCCATTCGATCCGGACAGCCCTGATGCCAACATCGATCGCTGGATCGCAAAAATCGACCAGCTAGGCGAGATTCACGCGTGGACCGGGTACGAGAGGACTCACTTCGCCCAAATGAAGTTACGGGGGGCGGCGAAGAGGTGGTTCCACCATCTCGACGATTACCAACTGACATGGGCGGAGTGGAGGGAAGAACTAAAGAAGGCGTTCCCAAGGCGTGATGATTATGGCGATACCTTGGTACAGCTGGCGATGCGACGGAAAGAGGCGGGCGAAACGATGGCAACCTATTATCATGAGAAGATGGCGCTATTGGGACGGTGCCGCATCACTGGCGCAGATGCGGTCTCCGTACTAATAAACGGTTTGCCAGCAGATTTGAAGGCGGGGGCATGGGCGTCAAAAAGTACGACTCCGTCGGATTTATACAGAAATTATTTGGCGGGCCTTGGGGCCTATACGGAGGCGGCGTCAGGGGGCAGAAGGGCGGATTAAGGCGTGAGGCGGGGGCGGTTATGGAGGCGGCTTCTAGGAGGAGACCTGCGACGGAGGCGACCCAGAGACCGGCGAGTCGTAGGCGCACGCAAGATGAGACGATGGAAGGCGTCGTCTGCTACAACTGCCAGGAGGTGGGCGGTCATTTCAGCCGCAACTGCCCGAAGCCAAGGGTGGAGCGGTGCAGAAGCTGCAAGAAGGAGGGGCATATGGCGTACCAGTGCCCAGGGGCGAGGCGTGAGGCGGCACCCAAGCGGGTAAGTCTAATTTCAATATCTTCGGGGCAGTACAAGAATCTGGCGGTGGCGGCGGGAAGCAAAAGAGTTAAGGTCTATTTTGACACGGGGGCGGAACGTTGTCTCGTCACCAAAGAATGTGTCGACAGGTTAGGCGTACGGGTAAAACCTAACGACACAACACTCCGGGGTTTCGGTGGTTACACCACTCAGGCGTTAGGCGAGGCGAGTTTTATTCTTACGGTCAACGATGTAGACCTACTCGTGGTGGCGTTGGTAACTGATTTGGAGTTGGCGGGGGCAGATGTATTTTTAGGTCAGCCCGTTTGGACATCTCAAGGCGTGACACTCGTGGTAAGAGGGGGGCGGGCGACTCTTTACCGCGATGAAAAGGTGGAAGAGGTGTTCAGAAACCTGACTCTGGCGACTGGCGAATACGGCGACGACGATGACGAATTGAGGCGGTGTGTTATCAGAGTGGCGCGTTCGATAGACATTCCGGCGGGTCAATTAGTCACCATGTATGTGAGGGCGGAAAATTGTGGAGCTCATGAGATGGTGCTGTTCGACGAGACCGAATTTTCAGAAAATGGCGCGCGTATTGTTATATGCGAGGGCGGGATCGTTGGTACCGATCCAAACGAAATACTGGTGTCGAATAGAGGCGTACGGGCGATACGACTAAAGGAGGGGCGTGTGTTGATCCGGTGTCCAAGAGGCGGATTTGGAGGCGTGGCTCAGGTGAGTTTAATAGAACAAACACAAGACGAAATATTTAATTTTGATCAGATACAATGTACGGGCGTTAACGAGGCGGACAGGCGGAACAACAGGCGTTCCATACACTGAAGGCGAGGTTGGCGGACAGACCAGTTTTGGCTTTGTATGTAGGTAAGGCGGAGACCGAGGTCCATACAGATGCCAGTAGATGGGGCGTAGCCGGGATACTGTTACAAAAGCAGGCGACAGGTGATCTTCGCCCAGTAATGTATTTTAGTAGGGCTACTAATGTTCATGAACAGGTGTACCATAGTTATGAACTGGAGACATTGGCGGTCGTTGAGACAATAAGACGTTTTCGCGTCTATTTGGTGGGAATTCATTTCAAGGTGGTTACTGATTGTTCGGCGGTCCGGGCTACGATGGCGAAGAAAGATCTAGTACCACGTGTGGCGAGATGGTGGATGGAGCTTCAAGGGTATGACATGGAGGTTGAATACCGTCCTGGCGAAAGGATGAAGCATGTAGATGCACTAAGCAGAAATCCAGTGGCGAATATTAATGTGGTGAACTTGGCGGAGAGTGATTGGTTTCTTACCGTCCAATTACAAGACGATAAGGCCCAAAAGACGATTGCACAATTGGCGGAGGGCACGGCGCACAAAGACATCAAGGCGGGGTATAAGGTGACAGGTGGGCGGTTATACAGGCGAACTAAAGATGGCGACAGACTGTATGTCCCGGCGATGGCGAGATTCAATATCATGCGCAAGTACCATGATGACATTGGTCACCCAGGCGTAAGGCGGTGCCACGAACTAATACGTCGAGAGTATTGGTTCCCAAAGATGAGGCGTTTCGTAGAAAAATATGTTGGCGCTTGCTTGAGGTGTGCTTTTGGCAAGGGAAATTATGGGCGGGCGGAAGGATATTTACATCCTATTGAAAAGGCGGCGATCCCGTTCGACACAATACATGTCGACCATTTGGGACCATTTTCCAAGAGTAGGCGTGGTAACTCATATTTACTTATGATAGTAGATGGGTTTACAAAGTTCACATTGGCGAAGGCGACGAAAACTGTCAGTGCAGCAGAAGCTGTTCTGAAACTCAGAGAGGTTTTCAGTGGGTACGGATATCCGAGGCGATTGGTGTCTGATCGAGGGTTGGCGTTTACAAGCAAGACATTTGCAGAATTCTTGGTGGAAAAGGGTGTCAAGCACGTGCTAAATGCAATAGCAACACACAGGGCGAACGGACAGGTGGAGCGTCAAAATAGGACAATCTTGGACGCGCTGGTGACAACTGCCGACGAAGAGCTAGGCTGGGACGAGAAGGTGCCTGAAATTGTTTGGGGAATGAACAATACTACGAATTCAGGTACTGGCGTCTCACCTGCTCAATTAATGTTTACACATAGTAGGGGTGTAATGGCGGATCTGTCCGAGGGCGTAAGGCGGGCGAATAATACGGAAGCTGAGGGAACTTTCGTAGCCGAGCGGAAGCGACTAATCAGTCGAAGACGTAAGGCAAAGGTGAACCTCGATCGGGTGGGTGAGGCGATGCGTACGCAATATAACAAACGGCGGAAGGTTGCAACCGAATATCAGAACGGAGATCTGGTATTGTGGCGAAATGCGAGCACGGCGGTTGAACGAGGCGTGAACCGAAAGCTATCAAATAGGTATGATGGCCCCTATCGAGTAAGTAAGGCGATGGGTAATGACAGGTATAAGATCGCGTCTGTGAAAGGGATGCGTGGATATAAAAAGTTCACAGCCATCGTGGCGGGCGATTCCCTCAGGCGATATAGGAGTGGTGCTCGGGACCAAACAAATGATTTGGGCGAGGGCGGAGATCTCGGCGAGATGGGTAACGTTCCTAGTAAGGCTGGTCCCCTTACTGGAGTTAGCGATACCAATGAGAGTATGTGACGAGTATGATAGTGTGCACACTGGTATAAATGGTATGTGGTGAAAATGGTGGCGTAGCGGCCATGAATGAAAGTAGGTGTACGGTGATTGGCGGTTAGGCGTGGTGTTTGTTGATGTTATGATTAATGAGGACATTAATTTTGCAGGATGGCCGAATGAAAAGGAATTAGACGCATATGCATATTTTACGTATATATGCATGGGCGAGACGCATGTATGCATAGAACATATATACATGTGTACATAGGCGAGCGGGGTAGGCGAGAAGGATCGATGCGGCGACAGGGTGGCGGGACGATCAAGGTCCGGGCGAAGAGGAGGCAGTCGTATGACACTGATCGAGGCGAAGGGATCGATAAAGAAATACGATATATGTACATATAAGGGCGTGGCGTTGTGGTTGTTGTACATTATTAATAATAAAGGCGTTATAATTAAATTACTAATTATTTGTTCTGAGTGCGTTTGTGTATGAAAAGAAATTTGGTTTAACAATATATAAATTTCTTTGTTTTTTAAATTTGGTAGTACTCTAACTCTATTTGTCTCAAGTTTTATGATGAACGTTGCCCATACGTAAAATTTTCTTGCAAACTGTCATCGTGGTGACAGTTCGATCTATTGCGAGAATGAATTGTCAAATTGAATTTCATTGTAGACATACCGTGACTTCAATTATTTTTTTTTAGAATAACCTACGATTTCAATATTAATTTGAAAACACTGTGGAACTTTTCAATAAATTGACTTAACTATGACAGTAGTCAAAATGCCAAAACATTACTGTAGCACAGTATTCCCAAATTAATATTGATATCATAAGCTACTCTAAATTTAAATTAAAGACGCAGTATGTATATTTGTATGTAGAAAGATGACAGAGATGTGTCCAAGACATTAAAGACACGATAAATGACCGATACAATAGTAATAATAATAATAATTGATAATGCAATAAAATGTAAATATTAACGGTTATAATATTTCTTTCAGTGGACGTCAAATGTTATTAATCGCGCCTTTGCTTTAATTTTTAAAACTACGATATTGGAAACTGTACCCGAATGACCGACAATGTAGAGTAATTACAACCGCAGTTCAGTTTCTTCTTGTTTATGAATGAAGACGCATATTAAGCAAAATGTCTCTTAGAAATAAATTAAATATTATTGTGACATTTATAATTAGTGGCAAATGAATTTATTTATTAAGACTTTGCCCACAAAGCAAAGAACATTTCTATATAATTTACTGAACGCTGATATTTAGAAAAATTTTGTTGACATTCAGGTTTTGTATCAATTGTGTGCATCTTATTCTTCTTCTTCTTCTTTATTGTGACTATTTAGACTATTTAGTCTTTTACTCTTCATCTGAGTGCGGTGAATCTTGGAATGTTGGAGTTGAATTTGATTAGCTATTGTTTATCTTTATTTTGATTAAGAATTAAAGTAGAACCATTTTAGGTCTTTTGTGTTTGAAATTTTCATTTCCATCATATGCAAGTGCTCTTTTAAGATTTTGATTTGAGTGGTTTTCCATCTGGTTATAGAAACTGAGCGCTCTTTCCTTGATGTAGTCAAAAATGGTTGGGGTATTTGTTTCATTCATTATTTGATTATTTCTCATATACCACGGAGCATTTAGTATCATTCTAAGACTGGTGTTTTGTATTATTTGCAGTTTTTTGATGTTGGTCTTGCACATATGCACCCATATTGGGCATGCATATGTGAATATTGGACCTAATTCTTGTTTGTAAAGTAGAATTTTGTTGTTCGTGTTCGCTGGCTTTTTCTGCCTATAAGAGGCCATAGTTGACATCTTGTTTGTTTGGTTTTGGTTATCGTTTTTGCTATGTGTGTGTTATAATTGAGCTTTATATCCAGGTATATTCCCAGGTATTTAATTTCTCTACTCCATGGTATAGTGTTGTTGTTGATGGTTATTTCGTTGTCTGTTATTTTCAGATTCCTTTGAAAGATTATTGCTTGGGATTTGTCTTCGTTTATTGTTGTCCTCCATTGTTTGAACCATTTTATCGTGTTGTCTAGGTGCGTTTGGAGTTTCTGTACCGCGTTCGTCGGACATCTTGATGTTGAGAGCAGTGCCGAATCCTCTGCAAAAGTGGCCGTATTTAAATATCTTGTAGGATTTGATACTGGTATGTCGGCTGTAAATATTGTATATAGGTGAGGTGACAGGCATGAGCCCTGGGGGACTCCCGCTGTTGGATGTTTTATTGAGGAAAGTGTGTTCTGGATGCTAACTTGAAAGCAGCGTTCTTGGAGAAAACTGTTCGTGATTTTTATGATGTGTGTTGGGTAATTGTGTATTATCATTTTATATATGAGTCCCTGCCTCCAGACTTTATCAAATGCCTTTGCTATGTCGAGAAATACAGCTGCTGTCACTTGACTTTTGTTGAATCCTTCTTGGATAATCTCAGTGACTCTTGAAAGTTGTGTTATCGTTGAATGTTCTTCTCTAAACCCATGTTGATCTTCTGGTATTATGTCTTGATTGTCAGAGTGGTACTTTATCTTCTGTAGGATTATTTTTTCTATCACTTTGCTAATGGATGGTAACAGGCTTATGGGCCTGTAGCTGCTTGGTATTGTTTTTGGTTTTCCTGGTTTAGGTATAACTATTACTTTGGCATGTTTCCATATCTTTGGGAATGTTTGGAGTCTGATAACGGAGTTTGCTATTGCTAGAATTGACATTATTGCTTTTGGGGGGAGGTTTTGTAGTGATCTGTTGGTGATGTTGTCTATACCAGGAGCTTTTTTGGGATTTCATGCTTTAAGGATTGCTTTTAGGTTCTCGGCTGTGACTGCGTCGTTGCTAGGGGAGTGGGGTTCACGTATTTCTCTGCTTACTACTTTGTGAATCTGCATTACGTGTTGCATGTCTACTTCATCCAAATTCGGAGTGAATTGCTCTTCTAGTGATTCCGCTAGAGCTTCTGCTTTTTCTTCTGCTGTGACTTGTGTGGAGTTATTGAATTGAAGTGGTGGGATTTGTATTTGTTCTCTTTTGATTGCCTTGATTATTTTCCATGTCTTAGAGGGCTCTGCACCTATTTCTTCGAGTGTTCTTTGTCATTCTACATTTTTCGGTTCCAGTAATTCCTTATGTACTTGATGTTGAATGTTGTTTAGTATAGTTTTGTCTTCTCCTAGCTCTGTTCTTTTCCTTTATTAGTTCTTTAATATGATGTGGTAGACTACCTGATTTATATATCCTTTCTATTTTGATCGTGTTATTTTCAACAGCGTTTGTTATTTTATCTTGTCGTGATTTTATGTTCTGTTCTAATTCTGTAGTGTTTTGTATTTTAGGAACTGCAGTGATGGTTTGTTCTAGTTCTGTTTTGTAGCCGGCCCAGTCTGTCTTGAAGGTGTGATATGTTCTTTCGGTTATGTCTTCGTTCCAAGTTATTATAATTGGATTGTGATCAGAGCTCATGACACTTTCAGTTTCTATCTTTATGGTTTTGTTAATGTTTTTACTGATTGCTAAGTCTAATTGTCTAATTGTGTGCATCTAGCCCAAGGTGAACGTCGACAGACAAAAAAAAAACCAAGACGGTTCGGCAATTAAATGTTGTTTCATGTTATTCGTTCTATAAAATTGGTAATACCATGCCTTGTGTCAAGTTTACGATAAAAATAGTGTATACTTCAAATTTTTTGACAGACTGTCATCGTGACACTTATACGACAATGAAAAGTTGATGTTTAACCAAATTGTCGTTCCACCTGTCATCGTGACAATACTTCGTTGTAGTGTATTCGTTCACACATAAACTTGTGAGATCGAAATGTCAGACGGACAGTGCTTAACCAAATTGTCTTTCCAATTGTCAAATGAAATTAACAACATAACATGATGAACTTTAACAAAACATGTTTTAAACTTACAGGTCATTGAGAGAATTAATTAATTTTCATATTACGCTTTAATAGTATACTTTGTAAAACCCAATCAAAAATCTTGCTGGCTCCTAATACCATTTAACCGAAAATGTACTTCTGATTAGTTTGTGCCAACCCGCATAGTCGCATACTTTAAGTGCTTGCTTTTATAACTGAATTGATAAACGAAATTACATAAATGCTTATGGGAATTTTACATATTTGATGTATTTATGTTATTTCGAAGTGTTTCGGACACATCTGACAAATAAAGAAAACTCAGATGATTCTTTATTTAGGCTTGCTTCGGTACTTCTTTCGCGAGAAGTGACGACATTTCGTTGACATATATAATTTGTGTTTAATATATCTTAATAAAATATAGAAAGATCGTTATATTTGTCACTGTACTTACGTGCGATAATACACTTTAAGTTTATTTTATCATATCCGTCGGCATTGTTCATATATTCATAAATAGAAAAGAAATAGTAACAATTGATAATAATAACACTAATACGTATCTGAAAGGTACCACTTTTTCTTCATAATCCCTTTATTTGTCGGCCTTCTGACATTTAAACTTGACAACCGATCGATAAACGTGAATAGATAGTCATTATGTGTTGTGTATTACACGACTGGTGCTTTCCGCCAATTTTGACGTTTCCCGGCAAATGCCATATCGCGAACTCAAACTGATTTGACGGTTTTGATAATTTATAACCTGAAATTGAATTTTTCGTGCGTTTAACTTAACCTTATCCGAAGTTTGATGTGTCACGGTCATCTGTATCGATCCACCGCCATTTTAAAATCGAACCTAGTCCATATTTTTTATTTTACACGTAGGCCTTATGGCAAAATACTATGATTCATACTCTTTTTCTGCACGTTCTAAAATTTTCAAAAACTCCTTTCGGGCCCTCGTTCTCTCTTCGGAGACGTGAAAAATGGCCTAAGGCACGTGGGACCGTGGTCCCCGTCGCGTGACACTTTCGTTCCCACCGTAGATGCGCCAGGTTCTCAGAAAACTGTCTCCCCAATTCGTCAATTTTGGGGTATAGCTTTGCCGTTTTAATCGTTCGTGTTAAAAAGAGCGAGACAATTGGCTTTTAGTATATATAACTAGCTAATACGGCAGGCCTGAAAGGCCCGCTATCGCCTCTTATTCCGCTTACAGTTGAGGTACCGCTCCCCCTTATTCTTCTAAATTTATTGCGGATTTTGTCTTTATTGCGTTTCAGTTTTGAAACACTATATAATTCCGATATATAGCGAATAACTAAATATAATTGTGTTTTAGATGTTCAATATTGCTTAGTTGTTTTTATACACCCCTGTATATAGTTTACAACTATGCAATATTTTATTCAGAATGCTTATAGGATGAAATGATTAATAATAGATTTAGTGATAATAGCAGTTTTTAAATTGAAAATGTTTAACGGCTGTCCATGAAATAAGATGTATTTTATCGTTTAATGTTATATTGACATTTTTCACATACTTTTCCTGTGCCTGACAGACGGTAGTTTTCACTCTATTTATAATTTTTCTACTATTATTGGTTTTTGTGCCTTGACTTGCCGATGATTTATTTCACGTTTGCCTAATTTATCTATAGTTTGAATTTTGTTTGTGGGTATAAAATTAGAATAATCTCGAAATCTGTGTTTTTTGCATCAGTTGGAAAATGTGGTTTGATAGTTTTTGTTAATAGTGTTTCAGTCTATATACATATGTCGATTCCATTGGTCTTTTTGGTTTAAATGAAAATTCATTAGAATTTTAAAAAAACATTTTATTTTATATAAACTTGTAGATAGCTTTATTAGAATTATGTTTTGTTGACGCGAATGTATACTTTTAAATAATTCATTTAATCATTGTTCTATAACAAATAATATTTATTTCATTGGCATTTTTTATAATGATTTCCCTTCCTATACTTTTATAATTTGCAGTGTTTCGTTGTGGTAAATTGTATTACAACTGTCAGTTATGTATGATGCTTAATAATGTTGGTAAAGCCTTGTTCACACTGTACATAATTATTTTGTTTTGCATTGTACACCTACAATTTACGGAATATATAGATATAATATATGTATTATGGTAATATTGCTTACTTATTGTTATATTCGAAAATACTGTAAAACATCCTTATAGAATTTCTATTTTCAATGATTGTAATTGAAGTTCATTTTCATCAATGATAATTAAACAATCTTTTTTGAATACGTATGATATTACTTCTCAATTTGCCTGGCACAGTAACAACATGATTAAGTGCTTGTTTAATCTGGTAGGAATATATTTTAGTTTCTTTTTTCTATTTACAATATCTTATAATATTTTGAAGTATTTTTACAACTTAATTCATGGACGAAATGACTCCAGTCATGTAATGATAATTGCTAAAAATGAGTAGAAAGTATTTATAAACAAATACGGAATCGAATTTATGAATTTCTTACCTATACACTATTATCATTGGGCCAATAATTATATATTGCAATATTTATTGTGCTGAATGTTTGTGAGCTAATGCTTCAATCTTTTCGAGCTTGAATTCGCCTTTTTCGCGTCCGCTTACAGCTGTTTACAGTTTCCTGTAAAACGCGATCACTCTCGTGGTGGTTTTTAGAATGTAAGATTTTATAGACTTGTGGCACACTCTGTATATACATATATTTTGTAAAGCCAATTGTATATTTCATTTAGAATTCTTCTAGAATTTTTTTTTACACAAACTGTTACACAATGAAGAGCGAGAAAGATAATTTAAAGTTAAACATAAGAATGATGTTAAAGTATCCGAAGAAACAATATGCTCAATAAGTGCATCATTTTCATTGAGACAATCGGGATAATACGCTATTGAAATAACAGTGGAAAAATTTAATATATTAACAAAAAGTATGTCAATTGCTCAGAAACAATTTAAGATAGGCATGCACAATATTAATAAAAAAGAACCTAATAATCAGTTTGACACTGAGATATTTTCACCCAAATTATTTGAAGTGGAACAGCGCTTTCATTATGAAATTTTGGTCAGCATAATTGAAATATTCGTCTGTCACATACTCAAAATTAGTTCGCACGTCAATTAAAAATGAAGGACTTGTATTGAAGAACATTTTAAATTTTCAATGAATTACATATATACTACTCGCCCGCTATCGCGGGCTCGTCATTTTAATTGACATGCTCAAATATACGTAGTATCTCCATAGTGTTTAACATGTTTACAACAAATTTTGTTTGGTAAATGGGCGTCGCTTTCAAACATTCTTATAGAATGCTAATGAATGCTGATGAACTTCAAATATATAGCTCGCAAACATACGTATGTGAATGGGTAAAGTAAATCTAATTTATAAAGTATATTACTTTCTTATTACCTTTTCGAAGTCCACTATCGTTAATAAAAGAGCAGAGTATATTTTATTTAAAATTATTCTCGATCTGTTTTTGACACAAATCGGTACACACTCAAGAGCTTTCAAACATTCTTATAGAATGCTAATGAATGCTGATGAACTTCAAATATATAGCTCGCAAACATACGTATGTGAATGGGTAAAGTAAATCTAATTTATAAAGTATATTACTTTCTTATTACCTTTTCGAAGTCCACTATCGTTAATAAAAGAGCAGAGTATATTTTATTTAAAATTATTCTCGATCTGTTTTTGACACAAATCGGTACACACTCAAGAGCGAGAAAGGTAATTTAATGTTAATCATAAGCCATGTTAAAGTATCCAAAGACACAATGAGCTCAAAAAGCGCAACATTTTTATTAAAACAGTTTACAATACTATTTTGATATAAAGTGAGACCCTTTTGAAATCCACTATCATTAATAAAGGAGCACAAAATAATAATGAAAGTAAAAAACCCAAGTTTTAAATTTAAGCCCTTTTGAAGCGCCTTTTCTGTAAACAGCGCTTTCTATAATGTCCATTTTTATAAATTTTTGAAGCGCCCCTGTATATACATATATTTTGTTAAGCCAATAGGATATTTTATTTAAAATTCTTCTCGAACTGTTTTTAACACAAACCGGTACACACTCGAGAGCGAGAAAGGTAATTTAATGTTAAACATATGTCGTGTTAAAGTATGCAAAGACACAATGAGATCAAAAAGCGCAACATTTTTATTAAGGCAGTGTACAATACTATTTTGATGTGAAAGTGTAAAAGCCTGCCAACCTTTTAGAAATCGACTATCGTTAATAAAGGAGCACAAAATAATAAAAGTAAAAAGGCCAAGTTTTAAATTGAAGCGCCTTTCCTGTAAAAAGAGATCACCGGTATGACGCTTTTTAGAATGTCTAGATTTATACACCTTTGAAGCACCCCTGTATATACATAATTTTGTTAAACCAATAGGACGTTTTATTTAAAATTCTTCTCGAGCTGTTTCTAACACAAAACCGGTACACACTCAAAAGCGAGAAAGGTAATTTAATGTTATACATAAGTCATGTTAAGGTATCCAAAGACACAATGAGATCAAAAAGCCCAACATGTTCATTAAGACTGTTTACAATACTATTTTGATGTGAAAGTGTAAAAGCCTGTCAAACCTTTTCAAAATCGACTATCGTTAATAAAGGTGCACGAAATAATAATAAAAGTAAAAAGCCCAAGTTTTAAATTTAAGCCCTATTGAAGCGCCTTTCCTGTAAAAAAAACGCTTTTTAGAATGTCCACTTTTATAAACTTTTGAAGCACTCCTGTATATACATATATTTTGTTAAGCCAATAGGATATTTTATTTAAAATTCTTCTCGAACTGTTTTTGACATAAACCGGTGCACACTCAAGAGCGAGAAAGGCAATTTAATGTTAAACATGTCATGTTAAAATATCCAAAGAAAGAATGAGCTTTCAAAAAGCGCAACATTTTCATTAAGACAGTTTACAATACTATTTTGATGTGAAAGTGTGCCTGTCAATCTTTTCGAAGTCTACTCTCGTTAATGAAGGAGCACGAAATAATAATAAAAGTAAAAAGCCCGAATTTTAAATTGAAGCCCTATTAAAGCGCCTTTCCTGTAAAAAACGCTTTTTAGAATGTCCACTTTTATAACCGTTGGAAGCACTCCTGTATATACATATATTTTGTTAAGCCAATAGGATATTTTATTTAAAATTCTTCTCGAACTGTTTTTGACATAAACCGGTACACACTCAAGAGCGAGAAAGGTAATTTAATGTTAAACATAAGTCATGTTAAAATATCCAAAGAAACAATGAGCTCTCAAAAAGCGCAACATTTTCATTAAGACTGTTTATAATACTATTTTGATGTGAAAGTGTAAAAGCCTGTCAATCTTTTCGAAGTCTACTCTCGTTAAGAAAAAAGCACAAAATAATAATAAAAGTAAGAAGCACTCCTGTATATACATATATTTTGTTAAGCCAATAGGACGTTTTATTTAAAATTCTTCTCGAAGTGTTTTTAACACAAACCGGTACACACTCAAGAGCGAGAAAGATAATTTAATTTTAAGCATAAGTTATGTTAAGGTATCCAAAGACACAATGAGATCAAAAAGCCCAACTTGTTCATTAAGGCAGTTTACAATACTATTTTGATGTGAAAGTGTAAAAGCCCGTCAACCTTTTCGAAATTCACTATCGTTAATAAAGGAGCAGGAAATAATAATAAAAGTAAAAAGCCCAAGTTTTAAATTTAAGCCCTATTAAAGCGCCTTTCCTGTAAAAGGCGATCACTGGAATGACGCTTTTTAGAATATCCGCTTTTATAAACTTTTGAAACACCCCTGTATATACATATATTTTGTTAAGCCAATAGGATATTTTATTTAAAATTCTTCTCGAACTGTTTTTGACATAAACCTGTACACACTCAAGAGCGATAAAGGTAATTTAATGTTAAACATAAGTCGTGTTAAAGTATCCAAAGACACAATGAGATCAAAAAGCGCAACATTTTTATTAAGACAGTGTACAATACTATTTTGATGTAAAGTGTGAACTTTTTGAAATCCACTATCGTTAATAAAGGAGCACAAAATAAAAGTAAAAGTAAAAAGCCCAAGCTTTAAATTGAAGCGCCTTTCCTGTAAAAAGCGAGTACTGGCATGATGCTTTTTAGAATGTCCGGTTATATAAACTTTTAAAGCATCCCAGTATATACATATATTTTGTGAAGCCAATAGTATATTTTATTTAAAAATTTTCTCGAATTGTTTTTTACACAAAGCGGTACACACTCAAGAGTGAGAAAGGTAATTTAATCTTAAACATAGGGCATGTTAAAATATCCAAAGAAACAATGAGCTCTCAAAAAGCGCAACATTTTCATTAAGACAGTTTATAATACTATTTTGATGTGAAAGTGTAAAAGCCTGTCAATCTTTTCGAAGTCTACTCTCGTTAAGAAAAAAGCACAAAATAATAATAAAAGTAAGAAGCACTCCTGTATATAGATATATTTTGTGAAGCCAATAGGAGATTTTATTTAAAATTCTTCTCGAAGTGTTTTTAACACAAACCGGTACACACTCAAGAGCGAGAAAGATAATTTAATTTTAACCATAAGCTATGTTAAGGTATCCAAAGACACAATGAGATCAAAAAGCCCAATTTGTTCATTAAGGCAGTTTACAATACTATTTTGATGTGAAAGTGTAAAAGCCCGTCATCCTTTTCGAAATCCACTATCGTTAATAAAGGAGCAGGAAATAATAATAAAAGTAAAAAGCCCAAGTTTTAAATTTAAGCCCTATTAAAGCGCCTTTCCTGTAAAAGGCGATCACTGGAATGACGGTTTTTAGAATATCCACTTTTATAAACTTTTGAAACACCCCTGTATATACATATATTTTGTTAAGCCAATAGGATATTTTATTTAAAATTCTTGTCGAACTGTTTTCGACACAAACCGGTACACACTCAAGAGCGAAAAAGGTAATTTAATAATAATCATAATTCATGTTAAAGTATCCAAAGAAACAATGAGCTCAGAGCGCAACATTTCCATTAAGACAGTTTCCAGTATTATTTTGATGTAACAGTGAAAAAATCATGTCAACCTTTTTGAATTCTACTATCATTAATGAAGAAACACAAAGGAATAATAAAAATGAACTTAACATTCATTTTACTCAAGAATCCAAAAAAAAGCCCAAGTTTTAAATTTTAGCCCTATTGAATGGCTTTTTTCGCGTCCGCTTACAGTTTCTTCACAGTTTCTTGCAAAAAGCAATTACTGTCATGGCTTTTTAGAATGTCCGTTATTATTAACTTTTGAAGCACTCCTGTATATATATACATATATCTTGTGAAGCGAATAGTATGTTTTATTTAAAATGCTTCTCGAACTGTTTTTTACACAAATCTGTACACACTCAAGAGCGAGAAAGGTAATGTAATGTTAACCGTAAGTCGTGTTAAAGTATGCAAATACACAATGAGATCAAGAAGCGCAACATTTTTATTAAGACAGTATACAATACTATTTTGATGTGAAAGTGTAAAAGCCTGTCAACCTTTTCGAAGTCTACTCTCGTTAAGAAAAAAGCACAAAATAATAATAAAAGTAAAAAGCCCAAGTTTTAAATTTAAGTCCTATTGAAGCGCCTGTCCTGTAAAAAGCAATCACTGTCATGGCTTTTTAGAATGTCCACCTTTATAAACTTTTGAAGCACCCCTACATATATCTTGTTAAGCCAATAGTATATTTTGTTATTATATTTAAAATTCTTCTCGAACTGCTTTTTAGACAAACTGGTACACACTCAAGAGCGAGAAAGGTAATTTAATGTTAAACATAAGTCATATTAAAGTATTGAAAGAAACAATGAGCTCAATGAGCGCAACATTTCCATTGAGACAGTGTACAATAAGATTCTGATGTTTGCGAATCTACTATCGTTAAGAAAAAATGGAGTATTAAATTTAAGCCCTGTTTAATCACGTTTCGAAGAATCACCAAATTGAAGACGTACCTAATAAGCGACCACAAACACCCCCGTATCTAAAATTCCACATTCATACATCAATTTTCAAAAAAATCTTCCGCCATTTTGTTTTTTTTGACATTTTGACTTTGGAATCGTGATCGGTGATCCCCAAAACCCCCGTATCTAAAATTTCACGTTCATATGTCAATTTTCAAAAAATCTTCCGCCATTTTGTTTTTTTTTGACATTTTAACTTTGGAATCGTGATCGGCGACCCCCAAAACCCCCGTATCTAAAATTTCACGTTCGTACGTCAATTTAAAAAAAAATCTTCCGCCATTTTGTTTTTTTTGACATTTTGACTTTGGAATCGTGATCGGCGACCCCCAAAACCTCCGTATCTAAAATTTCACGTTCATACCTCAATTTTCAAAAAATCTTCCGCCATTTTGTTTTTTTTGACATTTTAACTTTGGAATCGTGATCGGCGACCCCCAAAACCCCCGTATCTAAAATTTCACGTTCGTACGTCAATTTTCAAAAAAATCTTCCGCCATTTTGTTTTTTTTGACATTTTGTCTTTGGAATCGTGATCGGCGACCCCCAAAACCCTCGTATCTAAAATTTCACATTCATACGTCAATTTTCAAAAAATCTTCCGCCATTTTGTTTTTTTTTGACATTTTGAGTATGTATTCGTGATCGGTGACCTAAGACACCCTCGTATATAAAATTTCACATTTATACGTCAAAATTTTCAAAAAATCCTTCGGCCATTTTGTTTTTTTTTGACATTTCGACTTTGGATACGTGATCAATGAGACCACAAAAACTCCCAAGTGCCGAATTTTACTTTAATCAGAAGAGAGAAGTTAATTTCAGCTAGCTCCGCCCACCCTGCATGTATGCGTAATCGATTAAATAAAATTATTACATAAGGGCACATCGATGTTAAAAGCAATCCTTTTCCCCATACGCATACGCGTTCTGGAGTTAACGTATTTTAATTCAAATCATTATTAAAGTATTAATCTACAGCTCCTGTATAGTTGAAATTATTAAATCAAGCGGGACCGTTATGTATTGTGTGGAGATATGGAGATGCCGAACATCCACCGGACCGTAATACATTCATCGGCAGTGCACATGAGAATCTGATTATATTTTTCGCCCGTCCGAAATACATTGATATCACTGCACATTGAATCGGCCATTTTGCTGACCAAATCCTTCTGCAAACGAATTTGAAAGTGCTCGTGCCCTACATTGCGTGCGTCTGTCGATTCGAAATAAGCATTTGAGAGATGCCCAGAAGGCCGTTCTTTAACACCTCGGGTCTTGTTGGACCCTCGCAACCTTCAAAATTTCGTATTTCAGTCTTAAAAGTGAATCTGTAGCTACAACTTGCTAGTTTGACGTTTCCCGAGATTTATGTTGCTTGTCACGTGAATCGTCATGATGACGCAAGCCATTTTTCTGTTAAAACACCGAGTGCACGCTCCTCTTCAACGGGCGATATCTCTGCACACGCTCCACTTGGGAAGAAAAACTCCCCGTCGACCGGAAATTCAATGTCGCCCCTGCCAACATGCCAAAAGACAGCCCTTAATTTCGCGTATCCAGAGAGGAGTTCTTTGCACAGTTTTGCCGTTTTTAGACGATTTTTCGGGCGTTTGGTTGCCATGGGCTACTCCGCTTTTAGTATATATAATAAAAATCATATAATTTGTATTTCATTTAAAAGAGGAATGGTTTAATAAATCTTGCATAAAAAGCTAATTAAATAAGATTTCTTTTTAAAAAGATATTTTATTGTCCAGTAGAGTCTCTATTGAAGTATTTACTTCATATGTAATAAAATTTTCATAAAGACCTTTAATAGCAACATCAGTCTTTGAGGTGTTATACAAGAATAAGCCACAGGTGATAAAGGGTAGATCGTAATATTTATGAGTAATACCAATGAATATTGTTTTTGCGTTATAATTGTAAATGTAAACCTTTTCAGAAAAATTATTGTTAATAGTAAGTATTATTATTAAAACGTGACATATTACTTTAATTTATTATATCCCTATTATAATGTTTCTAATTAGAAAAATAGTATATTACATATTAAGCTTGAGAAGATGACTATTATTGCCCGAGTGGCGAGATTAAAATTTAAGCCGCAAGGGCAGTAATAGTCTTCTAATCCGTAGTATGTATACTATTTTTTGTACCAGTAGTCTAATTGGATCTTGAAACCTTAATAATTATCAATAAATTTACTCATATATGTAAAAATGCCCTTGTAATAAAATTTTATCTAAACAAATAAGCAGGCTATGTTTTGATGTTGACAAATAAGTTTTGACATAAATGCTGAAACTAAAAGCCAAGTATTTATTAGATTATGTTTCATTCCATTTATAATATCTGAAGTGTTTAGATGTACATTACCTGAAATGCGCAGGATTGCAGAACAGGCAGTTGAGTACTTACTTCCGCACAAATCTAAACACTTATACATGAAAACATATACAGAATTTAAAAAATGGTGTAATTCCAAAAATACAGTAGTAATTTCTAAAAACGTACTTCTGACTTATTTTCAAGAATAATCAAAAAAAAATATGGGCGCATTTATTCAATGTTGGCAGCTACACTTGGCATAAATGAGGATATTAACATATCAAAATATTTTAAATTAATTTCCTTTTTAAAAAGAAAAAATGAAAATAAAAAGCCCAAAAAGTCATTAGTATTTACGCAAGAGGAAATTATAAAATTCCTTACTGAGGCGAGGCACTCGACGCATGTTACATTGCAACTAAGGTAGTATGTTTATATATTAATACTTTGAAATTATTAACAATTTATAACCCTGTAGATTGTAAATTGTGTTGCTAGTGCATGCCGAAGTGATGAGCTGTGTAATTTATTAATTTCTGATCTCATCATGAAAAATCATTTAATTATTATTCACATCCGCAATAGCAAAAATGGTTTGTAATAACGGAGCCACTTTGGATCAAAATAATTAAAAATTATTTAAAAATTAGACCAATTCCAGGTATAGCAAAATTCTTTATTAGTGTACGTAATCGATAAATGTACTTGACAAAACATTGGACATATCGCAATAGGACAGACGCCAAAAAAAAAATTGGCGTTTACTTAAATTTACAGTTATATATTGGTTATAGACTCCGTGGAACCTTGGCTACACTTTTAGCTGTCAATGGTGGTAATATCCTTCAGTTAAAACAACATGGTGATTGGAAATCTTGTAGTGTAGCTAAAGGTTATATAGAAGATTCCCTAGTAAAAAAAAAGTATAGCATGTATGTTACATCTTTTTACGCAACCACACCTGCAATAAATACAGGAGTTTTCGATATGAATCAAATTCCATCAACATCAGCAGTACAATCAGGATCTATATCGACTGAAGATATCGTAAATACTTATGGAATTAACTCAATTAATAATATTGTCATTAATGTGCCTACAGATCTGCACAATCCTGGTTTCTCAAATAGAATTGAACCATCAAGAAATTTGACATGCCATAATTGCACTATCAATTTTTATAAATAAATTAAATAATTCTTTACGTCTGTAATAGTTACGTGTTATATTGTTTTCATATTATAATATCATACATATTTTGCTATTATTAACCTAAAATACAGTTGTTTATTTTACCTTAGAAGTAGAGCATTTACAAGTTTTAGATTTTATGTATGATTTATGGTGTAAATCGACGATGATATGCGGATATACGAATGTGAAACTGGCTAAACGGGTAAAACTACAATGAATTTTGACTATTGATATATTACTGCGATGGCATGGTTGCGGCATGCGCTTTATTTGTTGTCATTATTCACCTAGGTCAATAATATGCTCATTATTTAGCTGTATTAGTTGAGGTGGAGAAATGACATTTCATTTATTATATTTTACTACTGGTACAAAAAATCCATTAAATTGTTGGCGACTTCAATCGACAGGCAGCAAATCTGATCTCATCTTAAACGAAATGCGACAGCACTATCCGATCTATGTATCAACGGGTTTAAGGTGAAACTGAGACGCCTTGTTTTTCTAATAAAACTTCCAACTCTTATCGAAGATTATTTTCGTAAACCCCGCAAAATAAGAAAAAATAGAACGGACGAGGAAAGATGAGCAGGAAAGAAAACGAAAGAGGAAAAAAGCACGGGAAAACCGTTACTAAATTCTTCAAGCGGAAGAGATAGTAGCAAAACCCCTGCAAGGCCGAGAGCGACTTCGGACTTCGGCTTGGCTTTCCCTCGAATCTCGAAGCTCCTTGATTACCTATCCTCTTATTAAGTTATTTTTTACAGCTGATTGCGATGAACGATAAGAATTCTAATTACTGGTAATAGCGGCGGTAGTCTTCGGCATCTAGTACTGCTCTGCGTGTTTTATCAACTGATTAACGATTATGACAATTCTTGGAGGGTCTTCTTGCTTCCTGTACAAATACCTATTTGATCCGCCTCCGTGCTATCTCATCGGCAAGATGAGGAAACAGTGTGGAGGGGTAAAGTAAACAGATCCAAACAAAGTTGTGATTCTATTTGGACGGGAGCATCATAACAAGCTTAGGCTTGGTTTTATTGACGTTAAAAGTTTTGAACTTGATCATTGAAGACTTGATATCCCGCGTAATTTAATAACGCGGAAGGATAAGGATTTATTAAGTTATTTGTCGAAGTTAACCAATGATAAAAATGAAATACACAAGTTTTTTAATTAAATATTGTTATGGGGGGGGTACGTGTATAGAGGGGTAGGTACCCTTACAAATTCCCAAGTTGCGGTGCATAAATGTAATGGGGGTACTTAATTTACAATGACCTATGTTATAATAATGAATGGAGAGCTAATGAGACTTAGAGCGCTTAATTTACTTTATCCTAAAACAAAAACTACTAAACACAATAATCTATTGAACTATTAACTTTTCAATTTTAATTCTGCCGGCTAGCTAAAGGGGGTTGCATTCTACGAACACGGAGAGAAATTATCTATTTAGTTTATGTATCAATTAGTATCTCACAATTTTCCTAATAGATAACTACCGTTATTAATAATTCAAAAATTTCGCGGCATTTAACGTATGACTGCGCAAAATCGGGATATACTTTATCCAAGAGGTGGAACGAACACTGAAATTCGCGCGAAGACGCTATACTTAATGTGTACGAGTGGATAGATTAAGTAATCAAAAAGAAATTTAAAAGTTATGTGATTAACTAAGTGGGTGTTATTTAAGTGACTCTAATTGTGTTCTCTACAGGGCGTTACTGAGGTTCGAAATTTGATTTACCTTAGTCCGGTATACCACGCTTTTCCAGTTGTCGTTTGACGATCTTGAAGAATCTAACCTAGAAAGTCAATTTGGAGAGACAGCTCTAATGCTGGAGCTTCAACAGAATATGTGTACCTCTTATGGTTGAAGAATGAGTTTTAACAGTGATGAAAACAAACACTTTATACAAGAAAACAACAAATCTGAATTTATTTAAAACATAACACTGAATATCTACTACAATACAACAATGTCCATAAAATTTAGATATAAACAATACACTTTTGTCGTGTACAAGAACAACAGTTATTTAGGCAGAAGTTCTACAAATTTGAAATATTGAAAACAAGGCACAGTATACGAACTTGGCCCTTATGTACCAACTATAAAAATGGACTGCATGACAATTGAGATAGGATTAAATTTAACTGTAAGTAAATTCTGATATTTTTTTAAATAAGCATTATATTGTTTGAAATTTTAAATTGATTTTCCAAGTGTTTATATATGCTATGTATCTAGATTTGAATTTCATTAATTGATAGAGATGATCGAATTAAAAGACGTTACATAAATGTGACATAGATTTGGATTTGACCCACATTTGTGTAAAGAAAAAAAAAACATATACTACTATTAGACTTGGTACCTTCTGTGTATTAATTCCTTATCTTGTTTAAGGACAGGTACTTGTTCCAATGGGGGTGCTTCTATGTGAAGGCAGCTCGCGTCCCAGCTGTCTGGTATCGGTGCTCGATGTGTCCTTGACCCAGTTCGGCTCGGTTTAAGGTCGACTTCTTCAATGGATGACCTTCTGACTCGTGCGTGGGGATAATTCAGCAGACACTTTATAGCGTATTTGGGTGTATCAACTTTGACGGTGGCTGGATGTCGATATGGATTGGTAATAAGTATTGATGCGTCAATCAACTCAATGAATGATCACACAAAAAATGAATGAATCGAAGTGAATGGCTCGTTAATGACGGTTCACAAAAAAAATCAATCGATGAATAATCCGCTTGCATAACCATGTATGCTCACGAAACAATTCTGAATAATGATCCGAAACAATGAAGAATCAATCAATGAATAATCCCTGTGTCTCGTCGGATGTGCCTTTTTATATCAATCTCTGTTGTGGATGTTGTAACCATGGCAATTTTATACAGTAGAATTTTACAAAGTCTTTTTACGGGCAAGTCTATTTTTGAATATTTGTGGAATCATGTTTTATCTTAGTTAAATTAAATCGTCTTTCAATCGGTACAATAAAATTACTTTAATTCGTTTTCTTTTAGAAAAACACATTTTTTTAAAAATTAAAGGGCGAATTTAGCATTTCGACTTTCATTTGTTCGATGACGTCAATGACGCTAATAAAATAAATTTAAATATCAGAATTTTGGCTTAAAATGCCTTTTTAGTAGAACTTTACCTTTACAAATTAAACTTATAAATACATACAATATATTTTCGTCTTTTAATCCTTTTTAAAATCTTTCTTTATACAAAAAATTAGTGTGGTTAGTTTTTGAAGTGGAATAACTAAATGGTCTTTTACTTTATTTACGAATTACTGTTATAACATGAAACTATGACCTTTTCTTAATCTTTTACCACCTTTTTAAATTATCTGAATAGCTTGTACTTAAAATTATAAAACTTTTCTTTTGCCTATGTTGACAACTGTCAAATTATTCAAAATGCTTATTTAAATATCTGGTCTCAACTTGTAAATATGACATTGAAAAATATTACATCGTAAGTGCGTCTCGATAGACTTTGTAACTGCTAGAGTTAATTTATAATTACTTTGATTACTTATAGGAAATATTTGAAATTAATTATGCCTTTGTCAAAATGGCGCGTCGAAATTTGAAAATTAAAATGATGCTTAACTTAAATGTGCGCAGCTAAGAGTTTTATAGTTTGTTACCATGCTTGTAACTTGTAAACTAGTTTATGGTTTAAATGTTTTTTATGTTCACCATTAGTTTATTTTAGTTTTAAGCTATGCATTTTTAGATAACAATTCGTCATGCATGTGCAATACTTTTGCCAAAGTTTGAGATGATGCTTTCGATACTATCAACCTTGTTTTAACCTTGAACCTGTAACTTTTTGTGACAATTTACTCTTGAGAAATCACACTATAAAATGGTACTCAATTATATGCTCATAGTGTGGTAATAAATGTTGAAATTTGTAATTTAAAATTTTCCATTTGTAATGGCTGTCAGATTCATTTTATATAATTACTTTGCCTATATAACATTTAACTACTTATTGTTGTATTGTGGAAATTTGCTAAATATAAGTATAAAAATAAGACTAATGTGTATTTTAAATTAATCAGGTAATTATTTTAATATTTAGTGATTAATACGGGGGTTTCAGTTGGGGTTCCTGAAAAGAGTAGTCATTGGTTTGGTTTTCTAAATTTGGGGGTGAATTTCTTTCTAATATTTAAAATTTGATGGGTTTCTCAGAATTTACTAGATTTGTTAGTAAAATCTGTATTAATTTTTAGGAATTTTTACCTGTACTCTTATACAAGGGTCCAAACATAATGCATCGCCGATGTATATATGGTTGCCTGTATTCAAGGGGTTTTAAAGGGTGACTGCATGTGTTTGTGGGTATTTGACTGGTGTTGTCACATAATCAACACCAGTTCAATATACATTAAATAATACTATTAATTATTTTTAAAATGTATTTGTAAATGTGTTCATCTACAGACAATGGTTAATTGCCACACATTTTTTTTCCTGCTCAAGATATTGATCAGTTTTTTTCTGGATGATTCCAAGACCTACTTCAACTCTGGATTTATTTGATTGCTTGTTATATTATAATAATTATATTTACCTGAAACTAAATATAAAACTCGAACAATGATAAGTTCTTAAATTTGATCTATGTTGACAGTATCTTTATACAACTGTATTAGAAAAGTATTATAATACTTTTTTTTCTAAATGTTAGTATGTATATAAATCATGTAACAGAATAAGCAGGTGCTACGCCCTGCCAATAATTAAATGTCAAAACTAACAAAGGCGCAGGCAAATATGGTATCGCCCCGAGATTAAAAATTATTCATCCTTCGACAATATTAGTAACAATTACTGGTGATACTTAAATGATTGTAACGTCTCTTAAACAATTGACAAGTTTCGGAAAACTTTCTCTAGCTCTAATCAACACAAATAATTAGGAGGAAACGATCAACACTTATCTTATCTTTAATAGAGGGCGTGGCTTGACATATACCGTAGGTAGCTGGAAATATCACTACTATTCGGACTTCCAGGAAAAGCAAGCTTCGTGTAAAAAGATTCAAGGATTCTTAGTTATACTGATTCGGAAGTTAATTTTCTTCTTAAAGTAAATTAAATTAGAATTCATACAAAGTTCCAAATTTTCTAAGATGGCGGTCACTACGTGGCTGCTAATTTTCATTCACTTAGGACGATATACGTGGGTAATTTCACGCAAAATAAGAAGCTATGAGATAAGCCAACACGACTGATATTAGAAACAATTCTACACAACTGAAAAACTAAGTGAAGGTACTCACCAGATATAAATCTATCAATCGCATAAATTAATCTGACAAAACGTCGGAGAAGTATTCAACCAAGGTGATTAATCACTGCATTAATAATCCGCTTACAAGCGTAATTTTTACGAAACGATAACGGTAATATTTTCACCAAATAAATAGCACTGATTAGCGATGGTGAATTTAATCCGCTTCTAAACCAATCAAACGGTAAAATGCTAATGAACGACAAGACGTCTAATCAACTTCCACTAAAGACAAACAACGCCAGACGGACAAATCGACAACTAACAATACAATTGTACAAGTATTGAAATTTACTCAGGTCGAAAATTTACAAACAGGAGTAAGCTTAATAATTACTAAGGAAGAAAGGGATAAATAAAAGAAAATTCTCTAAGACGAAACAAAAGAGTAAAAGTACTTAATTAATATTAAATTTTGAATCACGAAGCCTAGCGCAACTGAGGTTGCATACGTATCAGTTAACTATGGCTCGCTGCACAGATAAGAGGCCCGCGAAGTAGAGATCTATTTTATATCTTTTATGTCTATTATACGTTAAAGACCGTGCTCGCCAGAAGATGGCGAGACAACCCAATAAATTAGAATTTAAACTAATTCGCATTTAAATTAAAAAAAGTTCGTTACTACTAAATATAATAACGTGATAGAATAAAATAATTCAAAAATTGATAGATTGTAAGTCGATATCGGATTGGTTGCTATAAAGAACAAGAGATACAAAAATTTATTAATTATTGTTTACGAACAGAAAAGTCACGAAATTTGAGTTCCAACTGAGATGATAAGAAATTTCTACCTAAAACCAATATAAAATAATCAATAAAACACATGCAAATTAGTTCAATGTATTGAATTTATACGCTGAAGTAAATTTACCCGTGAGGCGTTGAGATTTTGTATGAATCTGTTTAATTTACTACGGACTTTATCCTGAAGATAAAGAAAATAAACATTAAAAGAATTTAAAAATACAAGTTGAAGTCAATTTCACCTATTTCGAAAGTATACCCTCTCTTATTAAAAATTTTACTGAGATTGTAGAAACTACTTCCTTGTTCCATATTGATACAAGAAAGGGCCTGTGATGACTTATCTTCGTTCCATTGTTTGCTATATAATATCATATTTCATAAATCTTATCCATTTCCGAAGGATACCAAAAGGATCCTGTTCTAGTCATAATTAAACCCCTAAAAGTCAAGCAATTCTATTTTCCGAAAGATTCTAATTACCAGAAGAAAGTTATATCGAATAAGTTCTCCCAAAATAATGCTAATAATTTTTATATTTATATACCTAAAAAAACATCTTTATTGTTATCAATAATTAATTAACCATTGTTTGTTGTTTGAAGTAAACTAATTTTGAATATATGTAAAAAGTCAGAGTATTATCTTACAGTTCTTTATGTCAAACGCAACCAATATTTATTTTGAAGGTTATAAATCATAGATTATTAAACATAATTCAATATCTATAATTTGATCATTAAACTTTCCCTTTCATGAAAGGAGAGTGTTTCTTTGGAAGATCACACCTACTTCGTAGTTCGTTTAGAAATGACTACAAAATGAACTCAAAACAAAATTAAAAATTAAAACGTGTCGATAATATAGATATTACTACCTTTGGAATTAGTCCAACACCAACTGATTAATAAACCATTAACAACTATTAGGGGTAAGTGGGGTAATTGTGGACACTTTTTGAAGTTTCTTTTATTTGAAAATAATTTTTTGACAACTGTTTAATTTAAAATTTTGGAGTTTGGTGTATAACAACATTTATCATTCGTCCCTTCGCGTGCAACGACCAAAACAAAAAAAGTAGCTCATTTGTATTGTATATAAATATTTTTTAAAAATTTGACAAGTGTCTACGCTTACCCCATAACTTGGGGTAAATGTATACAGGACCTGTAACAGACGTTTGTTTCCATATTAAGGTATGTGGGGTAATTGGAGATTAAGTTCAAAGTGGTTCCTTTCATGTGCTGAAAGTTATATTTCGCTATTTTATTTGGATATGAAAATACAAAAGTCTTAACAAAATCTATTAGAAAAGGGATTAAAATAGTATAATAAAAAGTTAATAAGAATAAAAATTTAAATTATAAAAAATCTTTTTAAATATTTTTTTTATAGTTAGACCAGATTTTTTCAATTGATGCTGGACATGGACATACTGACAGCTTATTATTCCCATCATCTCTCAAAGTCACCTGAACAAAAACAGCGCTAATGTGAACAGTATCAATGTCCTCTCGTATTGGCCAACGAAATTGCTGATTAGTGATGCGTTCTAAAAATTTCATTTTTATATGATGGTCATGGATTTCCAATACTTTTCCGATATACCATTTTGATACAAAGTCAACGGCATAAAAATTGTCAGATTTAATTGTTTTTACTTCGTTACAGTGATTGTTATCTGGACTTAAGTTTTCTTTTTCGTCTTCTTCATCTGACAGTTTACCAAATGAAACATCATCGCTTGATGGCAAATTTTCAACTTCTTCTCGAATTTCTTCATTTTCTGATTCAGATGATGAGCTTTTATTAGTTGCAAATTTTTTTAACTTTTTATGTTTTGGTTCTGATAATTTTTTCGGTGGTATTTTAATTTTTGTTGGAGCAGACTTCTTGTTCTTTTTGGAATTTCTTTTATTTTCTTCATTTTTTAAACGAATTAATACTTCTTTACTTGTAAGAACTTCACCATAAGAATCTTTCTTTAATCTAATTTGTCGTTCAGTGGATTTTGGAATTGGAGGTGCAAATTCTCTTCTCAGTTTATTGATAAAGATATCCATAATGGAACGCCGCCCATCTGATGTTGTTGGTTGCTGCAACTGCTCTGAAATGTCTTGAGTTGCAGAATCATTATTAGCTACTGCAGATTCAACAGACACTCCATTTATTTTATTTTCAATTGAAGTTGGAGGTGGAGGTGTTGGAGTTTCTTGAGTTGTGTTGGGAGTATCTGAAACTGGAATTTCCTGTTCTAGCAAATTGCATGTTTCTAGTATTTGATTATGAGCATTTTCATTTATTAATAGAGTTTGATCTTTCTCTGTTTGATCTGCTTTAAAGCGTTCTAGCTTCATGTGATCATAGTCTTGTTCAGGGAATTTAGATGCATCTACTGGGAAGCAACCAGTTTCTCGAAACCCAGAAATAATGTTGCTTTCTGTTAAATATTTTCTCCACGCCTCTGCCAAAAGTTCCACAAATGTTTTTCTGTTGATCGTATTTTGGGACGTCAAAAGAGCACGACGCCCTTGGGCTACAAGAATTTTTTCCCATCCAATTTTAAGGGGACCAAAAACACACTTGTCAAGAGGCTGCATACGATAAGTCAAATGACTAGGTAGTTTTAATAGTATAATATTAGCTTTAAGAGCAGCATTTACAACACGGAAACTTATATGACTTCTATGTCCATCCATTATAAGAACGGCTTTCTTTGAAATGCCCTTATTTCGTCTTACTGACTCGACATACGGTATAAGGAGTGTATTAAACCAAGAATAAAAAACGGACTCTTCCATGTATCCGTTTTCAGTTGTAGAATAAATAGTACCGGGATACTCATTTTCGGGACTGGTCCATCGAACCTGCACACCACCTTTCGCTTTATAGATCACATGCGGTGGTAAAACAACGCCGGAAGCAGCAACGCAGCAGTTAACAGTAATATTTTCTCGTCCAGTACCAGCCACTCTTCGATAAAAGCTCTTGCTTCCTTTTTGTCCTATTGCTTTAACTTTGCTGGGATCTGTTCCAAATCCAGTTTCATCACAATTCAGCACAAGTACAGGCAACTCGCGCAGGCCTTCTCTTCGAATTATCTTGTCTAATTTATTGTAAAAATCATTTACAACAAAAGGATCAGCCGCATCTGCACGTTTTTGTTGTAACTGTTCGGGCTTTCTTAAAGTAAGAAGCTTTCTTCTTTTCATAAAATTCAAGTACCAATCTTCACCGGGTCTTCCATTTTTAAATGGCGTTTGTAGGTTATTAGCTGTAACATAATCTTTTACAAGATCTAGTAATTCTTCCCTATCCACAGGGTAGCCCCATTCTGCTCGTGCTAGTATGCAGTTTACCAGTTCACTTTCAATTTCTTCGGAAAAAACTGGACGTCGACCACCTCCCACAATGTTTAAACTTGTTTTTCTGCCACGAAGTCTTTGGTAAATGACGCTTTTGTTAACTTTATAAAACTTTTCAGCTTCACGGTAAGTTAACCGTTTTGTAGCAACAGCTTCACACGCTGCTTTCACTGTTTCTACTGTGTAAGATGGTGGGGCTTTCTTTCTGGGTCGATTACGTGGCATATTGAACAGTTTCTATGCTCCCTGAAAATAACAATAATTTGTTTTGCTTTTGTCTACATTTGTCTTAGCGTCTTGTTGTTGCAGTTGTACATTCTGTCTACACAAGCCCCACATGTCTACACTTGCACCTAAGTACTGTCTCCATTTACCCCCATTAAATTCTTTAAAGGGGCATGTGTAGACACGATTGTATTGCAAAAGTGAAAGGATCCTATGAACTGTTCACAGTTTGAGGTTATGTGTTTACCACTTATCCACATTTTACACACAGTGACAATCAGAGCAACAATCGAAAATGCAAATTATAACGAAAGAAGTAGAAGCCTATGAGAAACTTATTTAATGGATATTTTACTTACTAGATGTGACAATACACTGCCTGGCACACAGAAATCCAATGCCGCCCAAATTAAAAACCCACATGTGGTGAAGTCTATTCTTCGAAGCTATGTTCATAGGGTACTATTTCTACCAACCGTTTTTTAATAATTATTGTTGTCTACAAATACCCCTTTCTACACTTACCCCACTTACCCCTAATACAACTGTAACATATATTTGACAAACATATTGGCGGCAAATATAAGGATTTATGACGCTTTATTCTTTTCTTCTATTTCATTAACAGTCGTTAAAGTTTTAGTATTTTATTAGTTAGTGCATGTTGACATGTTTACAAAGATAATATCTACATTATCGAAACGTTTTAATTTTGTTTTGTGTTCATTTTACAGCTGCTAAACCACGAAATAAAATTGTTTTATCAAACGGCGTTTAACCTAGTAAAAAGGATCAGCACTATGGAGTGTTCAAAGTTTATTACAAAAACCTCAAAAGAAAATTAAATCTATCATTTTTCATCATAAACAACATTGTTTTTATAATGTATTTCTCAGGTCGTATTTTGACGAGCCCATGTGGATCATCTATTACGTGGCATACATAGAATACTTCAGGGAGTAAATGATACAAGCCAGCCCGTCAGTTGAGCGACTTTGTCCAATGTATGTGAGCGATGTAACTACATTTTTAATGTGAATCAGGCTGTATAAAAAAATAAAACATTTATTAATTAATGTCAGATTATTAACTCAAAATATTTAATCCGGTGTCTCAATAAGTCTACACCGAAAGTTAATAAAGTTCCTAAAACAAAAATCATGTTTATTCGTTTGACTTGAAAAAAAGATTAAATCTCATATATTAAATATCACTACCCTTATTCCTATATATGTAAGAAACAAGAATATTGAAAATATAATATGTAGTATAAAAAGAATATATCTCAGTAATAACGTTGAAGATCTACGCCAGATGGTGTATTTCTATTTCCCCTTTTTCATCGTCGCTTCTGTTGTTGCACGATCGCTGGCGGAAATGAATCATATTCTGTATCGTCCTCCATCGGCAGGCGCCACTCTAACGCAAATTATTCCGAAAAAGCGAGAAGCAGCGTCAGAAATTCACTCGACTTTCAGATAATATCAAATCCAGCAGAAATAATTACTGGGTATAAACAGTTGAATGACTATTTTAAAATTAAAAAAAAATACACCCTCCGAGCACATAGCCATATACAATACCGAGAAAGTACAATAGTTAGTATTACAATTTACGCAAGTAGTCAGGAACATAGATGCTAAATTTTTTGTAATTACACAATAAGATTTGAATGAATGGTGAAAGTTGAATTGCTTAAATTTTAGTAATATAATAATACTCCCTCCGTTTTTTCCGTCCACATTTACATTTCTTGTTTGATGTAACATCAGCACAAATTTTACCGTCATTGTACTGTTTGCGAGCCATTTTCCTAATTCTAGACACGGATAAACGGGTTACCCCAAATTCAGTTGCAACTTTATTTATACTGCCGTGCTTCAGCTTCTGCCCTTCTTTCAGCTGCAACAATTTTTGCAATAGACCATGACGTTGCTCACCGGTTAATTGCTTGAACTTGGAATTCCTTTTCAATAAGCTTACTTCGTTATTTAAAACAATATCTGCGATTTTGTGAATAGGGCATGTGTAAAATAATTTTTCATGAAATGACGTTTTAACTCTATTGACGTTTTTGATACAAACCAAATCAGACATCAGCCAACTATGTATTATAGTTGTTTACCTAGCATAAGAACTGCCAAATAAGTATATTTAATTATAGTTCGTTACTAATGTCTCATTAATTTTCAAAAAAATTTCAAATGTATACCATATTTTCGGACGGAGGGAGTAATATAATAATGACTTTTCTCCTATTTCTGCTTTCGATTACGTTAATCATTCTGCTTGCGCAGAAGATTGCTATTAAAGTGTCTAAAGCGTCACACAGAGGTCATTTTTTAAAATTCTATGTAGAAATAAATATGCATATGAGAAGCTCTCCAGGTAGTCTATATACAATTTGTTATTCACATTCAAATTGTAAATATGTATATTCAAGATATATAATATACACAAAGTATCTTTTTAAAAAAAAGGACGAGTCAATAGGCCGGTATTTTTGGACGATTACAATGAATGATACACAAAATAAAATGGGTAAAAGTATACTATAAAACAAACAAATACATGAAATGTTATAAAATATGAAACATTGTCCACAGATTTCTTATTCATTTTCGTTTGGCTCTAAGACCTTAAAACGCTTAAGTTCAATGAATAATTTTATCAGTTGATTTAATAGCCTATATCTTACCTTTTAATTTGCCTTTTAAAATATTAAATTCGGCTTATACATCAAGACGCTAGGGGCTCGTCTTTTTTATTATAAGACGTGCTATATTTTTGTCATGCTTTAATTGCCAATGTCAGTTTTTATAATTTCCGGAGATATACATTCAAGACACGTATGTGGTTCAATTTAATAACTCATTTTTACTAGGCAGAAGGAACAGAACTATTTTTAATCGCATTGTAAAAAGAAAAAGAAATATTATTCCACCCGAACGCAAACAGTACCGCGCGATCATTTAAATTCTAAATTAGAGCAGTTTGTGAAATTTAAATTAAGTTGCTATATTAGTACTAATTTACAATTTGAATTGTCAAAGTGACGTTTCAAAATGTTTGATCTAGAACATAAGATTTTTCTTACTGAAAGTTATTTTAAAAACGCCGAACGACAAGAGAATGGTGAATGGACATATTCAGTACCGCACTGCATCAATGATTTTCAAAATGCCTTCCCTAATTTTCCTGCGGATTATCAAAAATTAGTCCAAGAAATTTACACATGTGTGGCGAAATTTCGTAATGTTGGAACTGTAGGTAGGAAAGCTGGTAGTGGCGCGCCCAAAAAAAGGACTCCTGAGATTGTGGCAGATGTTGCAAAAAGAATGGAACAGTCTCCCAAAATATCTCTTCGCAGATTAGCCCAAGAAATAAACCTTTCATATGGAACTTGTCAAAAAATTTTAAAAGAAAATTTAAATCTTTATCCCTATAAGATTAACGTCGTTCAAGAGCTATTCCCTCGAGATTTTCCTGTACGAATAGAATACTGTCAGTGGTTTTTGAATAATTTAAATAACAACAACACTTTGGATTTAACATTTTTTTCTGACGAAGTATGGTTTTACCTATCCGGCTATATAAACAAACAAAATATGCGTATTTGGTCTTTGGAGAAACCTCATGAGTTTATTCAATCGCCTCTCTATCCGCAGAAAATTGGTGTTTGGCTAGCGGTTTCTAGAAGGCGTATATTTGGACCTGTGCTTTTTGAAGAAACGATAATTGCTGAGAGATATCGAAATAATTTACTTGAACCGTTTTTACAAAATCTTCATGATGACGAACTTTTACATGGGTATTTCCAACAGGACAATGCAACAGCTCACAAAACATGGGAAAGTATGGCTCGAATTCGCGAGTTTTATGATAATCGAGTTACTAAACTTCCGCCTCGCAGTCCGGACTGAACGATTCTTGATTATTTCATTTATCCGTATCTGAAAAACACAGTTTACAAAAATAACCCACAAAATCTTGAAGAACTACAAGAGACAATTTCTAATGCATGTAACGCTATAACCGTTCAGATGTTGGCAAATGCTTTTGAAAATATGAAACGGAGGGTTAACAGTTGCTTTGCAACAGGGGGAGAACACTTTGACACCTTTTGTAATTCACAATAAAACTAATTTATCTTGTAATGCTTTCATTTCCATTAAATTTAAATCGATTACACATAAGATTCACAAATGTCACAAAGTATAACATAACCGCAAATTTCAATTAATCAATAATTGACATTCAGGACAACCTAATAAAAAAAATTCCGCCTGCTATAATTTAGAATTTAAATGATCGCGTGGTATTAGTCGCTTTCATTGTCTCCCTTTTCCTATTCTCATTCGTCATCACCGTCATCACTGATATTATCATCCTCTGAAAATTTCTTTGCAAGTGAGGCTCTTTTGCAATTTCAGGACAGCTTTATCTAAGGCTTCTATATTGAAACGTGCACCTACACATTGCGATAAAACTAAAATATAGGGATCGGATAATAATAAGAGCCACAAAACACATCTCTGACTGTTTTCTCTCTAGAAAACTTTCTAGCATGAAATTCCCTATATAGTCTAAAATCTTTGTTACGGATTTCAAGAGCCTTCTCTGAAAATATTCCAATGGAAAGAGCAATTGATTTTACGATTTCCGGTCCATGAATTTGGAACCCTGTAATATTATGGATAAAACTTGACAAACATGTTCGCTATTCCTGTACAATACTCAGCGAATTAATTGCGTTTTTGATTTTGGTAGCTCTCCCTCGAGCATATTCTGATACTTCTGGCATTATTCTAGAAGCATTTCTGAGAACAGATGACTCAAGAATTCTTCGAGTTGCGAATGCCTATTCCACAGTAGAATAACTTTCCAACAATGGTTTTACTTTTGAGTTTTTAGCTTATAGCCCATAATTAAGAAGATTTGAATGGTCTTTTACCGGGTTCTTGTAAATTTACTTCAAACATCTGTGTAGATTTACGTAACCTGGCTTGATGTCTATTTTCAAAAGCTTTTTGTGTGCGATAACTACTTTTCCACATTCTAGCAACAAAACTGTTAAAGAAATTTACCAATTTCTTAACTGCAACACATACGTCACAATCCAGAAATTAGTGTAAATTAAGCCTATCCAATGCAAAAATTAATACAGAAGCGTTCTTCTTATCCAGTTGTACTTGCTTGCACCAGATGACAAACAAGTCACATCTTCGTATTGTCATAGTTTCTGAAATAGTATATTATTTAACGAGTATATAAAGTAGTCTATATAACACGAATGTATTTTTTTGCTTGCGAATTGTATACCTAATCCTATTCATATTCCACGCCCGTGAAAACCATAGCTTTTATCTATCATATTTTTGGTATATACAAGATTGTTTATCTTATGCTTTCTTACTGTACATTCACTATTTAGAAAATTTGTATAAAACCACCTCAATAAACCATGCAAATTCTCTGATAGAAAAGCACTAAACTTATAAACTGTTCAAATTAAGTGTGCTAAATGTTTTTATTTATTGTGACTGAAATATATATTTTCATAACAAATTTTGCAATTTTTTTCCACTTAAAATTTAAAAAATTACTTCTGTTCGTCGTTGTGTTTCATTTACAAAAAATGTTTACTTAGAACAGCTATCTATCAATAGTGGGATCTCGCAAGGGCCGATATATAGCCCTACTCTCAGGTACATTAATAATATTGCCAGACGTGTTGTAATATTATGTCATGTCATACAAATATTAATTAGTATTTTATCATAAATGTAAAATATACCTTCGTCATCTTTATTTTTAAATGGTGACCTTATAATTTTTATTTCAAATATATCTAGTGTTCTCATTTTTACCTATCACTGTGTGAAGGTAGAGAAACATTTTCAGAGAAAACACAAAAATCGTGTAGGTTCATTTTTTAAATGTGTTTTTTATATATTTATTTTTATTTAAACACATTTGTGAACGCATGAGAAGTCCCTCAGGAAATTGTATTCTCTTCATATATGCCACATTAATTTTATAAAATATTTTCGCTCATTTTAACAAAGTAAACAATACTGATGCGTATTTTTAATTAACCATACATTAGTTACGCCGGTGCGGTGTGTAATTTAATTAAATGAGTAGAATACATTAAATATGAGTCGAGTGGTTTTTTTAACAATGTTTTATTGTTCTGTTTTGCCAAATACGAATAATTAGGAATTTTAAATGAGTTTCTTTCATATGTTTTTTGAATAATTACGAATAAAAGATGAATTTGAAAGGCAATAAATGTATAGAGAACCAATTAACTCGGTTGACTACCTGAAATTTCTTATTAGGACATTTCTTTAACGACAAAATGGCAGTAGAATAAATATGAAATCAGAAGATATTCACAAATACGGGCTCGAATATAAAAAGCAAATTAATATCTACAGACATTCATTTAATTTGGTATTGATTTGAAATTACAGAAAAAATAAAACAAAAATTTTATTATTATAGACTACCATTAAAAAAATCAAACGTTACATATATTTTTAAACAATGCTAACGAAGTCAATAAGGTCTGCGTATTCTCGTATATTCTTTGAGTTCAACTTCAATTCCAGTTGATGCTCAATAGCTAAGATCTTTCATTTGAAACGAAGACCAGTAACGCTGATCTGCAACGAAAGCCTGCTTTAAATAAAAATATTATGGATATGAAGACTTTGATTACCTGAATTTATATCTGCTTGCCAATGTTTTGCTGTCAGGTATATATTTGTTCAAGAAGAGCGAGTTTGACCCCTAAAGTGAATAGTGTAAAGAAGAACTGTTAGTGCCAAGTGGAAAAATTATTCTACCATCCTTCGATATCGAGCTACGTCTTATGAAAACCTTCAAATATTAAAAAACAAACAGCGACGCAAAAATGAAAGCAAGAATTTTTGTATGTCCACAAAATGAGAGAAGTTTTAAAATAAAGTTGAACGAAGCGGAAAAAAGAGCATGGATAGCTCTTGTAGAATTGTGTCATAGTTTTCTGAGAAACAAAAGATCTGAGAACTCCGAGGAAATAATCTACAAACTTCTTTCTTTTTATAAACCCCTGGAATGCAATACCTATGTTCTTTAAAATTTATTTTCTGAACTCGCACTTTTATATTCCTTCTCCGAAAATCTTGGTGCAATATCAGATAAACATAGTAAAAGGTTTAATCATAATGTATTGCGCAGACAGGACAATACAAAGGGAAATGGTCACAAGCAATGCTTGTAGATTTTGTTAGTTAATTCCCCGCACATTTGCCAAGTAAACATGAAATGGAAGAAAACTATAAAGTACAAGCTATTATTAATTAACTAATTGGACGGGATGTTACTTGTGGAAACTCCATATTAGAATAAATAATAAACGTAAAGATAGTTTCAAATAATTTTTATTGTTTCACTCACAACAATATTGTTCCGCAAAACTTTGGCTTCATCAGGTGATGACGGAATAATGTTTACAAAATCATTACAGCGTTATGTATACTTATTTTACATAAATGTCGGGGTTCAAAGAGGGAGTGTTTTAACAAATTTAGAAAGACAGTAGAGGGGAGTGATTTAAATCTGTTTGTTCGATTTAAATTTTACAAGGATGGCTTATTCATACCTACAACCTAAGCTATTACTAACATTATTGGCGCTACCTGATCATTGTACCGTTAATTTCGTCAGGCTTAATACTAAAATCGTGCCCTATAATTTTAATATTCTAAGAAACCAACTGTACCTGAAAGCGGTATCGTTGTTAACACCACAAACTTATATAAACAAGATTGAGGTATTGGCCCGTTATCTCAATTTATTATTCATCCATTTCTATTTTTGTGCAAGTATACAGGGTGTAACAGTGGGAACGCCGTGGTCTCTGGTAGTCAAATGGTAACAATTTTGAAAAAGTTACACACTGGAATATATATAGGTGGATTAGATCTACAATTTAAAACTAATAGGCAATATACAGGGTGTTTCAAAACTTAGCAATGTACCAAAGTTATGTTTTTCTTAATGGAACACCCTGTATTTTATGTCTTTTTTGAGTTGTACACTGAAATCTAGATCAACTTTATTTAAGGTTTTCTATGTCTAATTTTTGTAGTTTAGGAGATATTTCAAGTTTTTTGAAAATGCAATGTTGCACGAAAAGTTTAGTATCTCGAAAATGACTTAATTCAGAGAAGTGTAACGAATAGCGTAAATGGCAGATCCTTTGGCTGATTGAATGCCATATTCAAAGTTGCCGAGTATTCTACAGGTCGTTCATGTACCGAGAGCAAACTTTGTGAACTTCTTTCGTGCATAACTTTATTATTTTAAATGGAACACCCTGTATGTATTTATGTTATCAGATAGAACATTTTATTGTCTAAAAACCAGTATCAGGAATCCCTATGACTATCTTTACTAGTTTTTAGGTTATTTGCGTTTTTTAGATAACTTACGGAAATTGTTATTATTTAATCTAGGAGGTTGGATCCTCATAGAGAAACTGTCAATTTGACGTGTACTCTGTTAACATCATGAAGGCATACTCGTTGCAAGAAAGAACTGATATGATTTTAGTTATTGGTGAGTGTCAGGAAAATTGCTTCCTTGCGTCTCGGGTGTATTCGCAGAAGTACCCAAATCGAAAACATCCAGATAAAAGGGTATTTGAACATTTGTTGGGTAGATTCCGGCCACAGGGAGTGTTGCATACAAAAGGCGAACAACAACTGTAGACGTAGAAAATGAATTCGTGGTATTGGCAACAGTCACTGAAGAACCGCATAAAAGCACACGACAGATTTCCAAGGAATTAGATATAACTCATATGAGCGTATCTAGGATACCAAGAAAACACAAATACCATCCCTATCACTTACAATACCATCAAAATTTATACGCATTGGATTATGAATGGCGAATTGATTTTTGCTTGTGGGCTCTTGATAGAAACGCAGAACATAATGATTTTTTTAATTACGTTTTATTTACCGATGAATCCACTTTTCATAATAATGGATTAGTAAACCGTCACAATTTTCATTATTATGATACCGAAAATCGCCATCTTTTTCGTACCTTGGATCGGCAGCATCGCTGGAGTTTGAACGTGTTTGGAGGCAGTATTGGCGATTATGTAATTGGACCATACTTCTTCAATGGGCACCTAAACGGAGACGAATTTCTAAGGTTCTTAAAAAGGGACTTTTGGACCCTCTTGGAAAATATTCCCTTGAATATTAGAAACCGGATGTGGCTTCAATTAGACGGCGCTCCTGCCCATTTTAAACGGTCCGTTAAAAACTACCTTCACAGGAAATTTCCTAATAGGTGGATCGGAAGAGATGGTCCGTGCAATTGGCCACCAAGGTCTCCGGACTTAACATGTATGGACTTTTTCGTATGGCGGTATGTAAAAGGGATCGTTTACAATATCTTGCCCACTACAGCAGAGGATATGAAAACGAGAATCAGAGACGCCTTCAGTTCAGTAACACCGGATATGCTGAGGAACGTTAGAACAGCATTTGAACAGAGGGTTATTTTCTGTATTGAAGAAAATGGCAATTATGTTGAACGCTAGCACTTTTTCGTTTATTTTGTTGTTATGTTTTTTCGTTTATTTTATACGAAATCCTTTTTTCATAATCCAAATACAAAAATATTTACTGCTGTTTTGTTTAGTTTATTTTTATTACTTGGAATTTATGTTTTCATGTAAATTGTGACAATATAAAATCAACTTCTTCGAATAATAATATTTATACCCATCGATGTAAAGATATACTGGGTGTTCACTTACAAAAAACAAATTTAGTTCACTTAAATTATCTAAAAAACACAAATAACTTAAAAACTAGTAAAGATAGTCATAGGGATTCCTGATACTGGTTTTTAGACAATAAAATGTTCTATCTGATAACATAAATACATACAGGGTGTTCCATTTAAAATAATAAAGTTATGCACGAAAGAAGTTCATAAAGTTTGCTCTCGGTACATGAACGACCTGTAGAATACTCGACAACTTTGAATATGGCATTCAATCAGCCAAAGGATCTGCCATTTACGCTATTCGTTACACTTCTCTGAATTAAGTCATTTTCGAGATACTAAACTTTTCGTGCAACATTGCATTTTCAAAAAACTTGAAATATCTCATAAACTACAAAAATTAGACATAGGAAACCTTAAATAAAGTTGATCTAGATTTCAGTGTACAACTCAAAAATGACATAAAATACAGGGTGTTCCATTAAGAAAAACATAACTTTGATACATTGCTAAGTTTTGAAACACCCTGTATATTGCCTATTATTTTTAAATTGTAGATCTAATCCACCTACATATATTCCAGTATGTAACTTTTTCAAAATTGTTACCATTTGACTACCAGAGACCACGGCGTTCCCACTGTTACACCCTGTATACTAGGGTGGCCCAAAATTTTGAAAAGTTTTAAATTTGGAACGCATACCCCCTAATTTTTTTTATTAGGGCCTAAAAATATCGTATAAAAAATTTCAGCCAAATTCGAGGACATTAACACATGCCGATGTGGAGTTGAACATTCAATTTTACGTGTTTTTGTGGTTTTGCGCTTAAAACAATGCCATAAGTGACATAATTATTCTAAACATGTTTAACCTGTGGTGCATCTTAGCATAAAATAGAATGTTATCCTTGCGACGAGAACTCCGCTTGTTGGTAACACGTTTAAACATGTAATTCTGAGACGCGCGCGCGCATATCGATAGATCTTCGCAATATCCATCGATATACCTCTTCAGTCGACGATTAGGTTACGTTTGAATAGAGCGGTAATTCATTTCCTTAATAATTTTATAGTACGCTTACACGTACGTGCTTTATGTTTTGCTGAAAAATATTTCGAAAATTGAGAAGTGATGAGAATACTTGTGAGAAAGATTACTCGTCAAATTCCAGGCGCAAGATTGCCAGCAAATGGACAAGTTTTAAGTGTTATTTTATAATTCGCGACAAGTTAAGTTGAAAATTAGTGAAAGCATCAATTCAGCATTTCAGGGAAGCTTAATTTGTTGGGATAAACCACGATTTCCCACTAGAGCTGTTCCGCATTACGTAAAGAAATTAATTGACTTGCATACAGAATGGAGAAAACTTCAAAGAAAATCGACAAAGGACGGAAAAAGTATCGAAAACTGAAGAGGTACTTTAAACTGAAATTGTTCAATCTTTTTGATATCGCGCATGCAGACGCAACGAAAATGATAAAGATCGAGTAAGATAAGACGTTTTAAATTAATCAAGGAAAACCAGGTCGTGTTAGGTGCTTAGCTGGAACAGATATGATATTGAGCAATTATCTTGCATTCATTTGGTTGCAAATAGTAGTGATCAACGCCAAAAAGTTCTGAGGTACATTGGTTTGTGTTAACGACACTGCTCAGAGGGCAGTTAAATTGGTGGAAGTGTATAATCGACTATTTACTGAAAATGATGAACAAAAGCAATTTATTTTAGAGTGCGTAATGGCACAAGAAGCTGTTTCCCGATTGCATTAAAAAGGCATTGAGAAGAAAATACCCTAAACAATTTATTCTTTAGTATAGCACATATGTTAAAGTTTGTAGAAAAATTGTTTTCTTAAATATGTTGACCAATCACTTTTTAAAACCTAGAAGAAAATATAATAAACGTAATAAAATTAGGTGCATTTTCATCGCCCGACATATAAAATTAGTAAAAAAATAATTCGATAAAAATCAGTACGTAAGTTTGTACGCAAAAACACGTTAAATTGGGTGTTATTTGGAATGGTAAATGTTTAAGTCCATATCGGCATGGGTTAATGTTCTAGGATTTGATTGAAATTTATTGTAGGATGTTTTTAGGTCCTAATGAAAAAAATTAGGGTGTACGCGTTTCAAATTTCAAACTTTCCAAAATTTTGGGTCTCCCTAGTATATACTATCATAGCTATGTAGCTATCTATAATTATACATTTGCTTTAATAGTTTGAGCCCGCTTGCGAAAACACCATCGCCTATGTCCAAAATATATCGGGCCACACTAGACTTCTCTGTCCTATTAAAACAGAAATGAGCGATGTGCTCTTTATAGCGAGTTGTAAAAAAGAAACACAATATACTCTGAAGTTATGATGAATTTAATTGTACGGCATCGCGAGTGTATACTGTATTAGGACCGTTGGTGGATTTCATAAACGCTTTCAATTATGACGACCAACAACTTTATTTTAAAAAACATTGGAAAGACATGGGGTAAGGGGAAATGCTTTGAGCAAGTTCACATTTTACTTAAGTAACAGATGTCAAATTGACGGATTAGGCGATTAAAAATCAAATGTACAGTATACAAATGTAGGAGTCAAAGATCTATAATGTGTTCCTCAAACTTTACTATTTTCATTAATAATCTTTTCGATTATACCCACATCAACTCCTAGTTCAACTGTAGTGCATTCAGCCTGCGATACGAATATCATTATTATGGATTCCTTCATGGCGCTGCTTGTGCTAAAAACCGAGTGAATAGTAAATAAGATCAATAACTTGTCTGAAATAAATTATTTATATATAAATATGGACAAATTTAACTTTGTTTTTTTTAACCTTAGTGTAGCTGATTTTTCTCTAATACTTACCAACATAAATATCACGAGTTTACAATTCACAGTGTTAATAGGCCTATGGGTTGAAGTGGAATACTCATATTGACGATGTCTTCTAAATTCGGGAAAATATTTGTATGTTTTGAAAGTTGGGATGTTTTTACACTGCACTAAAATATGGTGTTATTCAGCAGGGGATGTACTGTAATGCGACACGAGAGTTTCCTTTAGAAAACCATGCCATTACAATAATTAAAAATCTGAAGCAAGACGATTCCTGTAAGATTCGTTTTACTAAATTAAATATTTCAACTCTGTCCTTGAAATTAATCTACGAAAGCTTGTGTCTCGTGGGAAACAATCTGTACTTGTTTCATTTCTATAAAAGAATTCATAAATATGATATTAATTTATGCGTTCTTTCATATATTTCCATTGCTGATGTTCTTCTGCCCATAGAGTACATTAATTTTTAAAATACTCTTTTTTCTCGTATTTGTTTGCTTGAAACCTCTATATTGCTCCATAAACTTATAAGATAATTCGTTTGTGATGTAAATAGTGTCTGGTATACTGACTGTTCTGGTACTATTTTTTGTAATTAGTGTGTTCCAGTTATACATGTTTGCAGTATTACTTATTAGATTATCTATATGTTAATCCCACTCTATGTTACGTTGTCATAGAATTCCTAGACAATTTGTGCAATTTTAGTTTTTGATGCTTTTCCTATAAATTTTGTCGTTAAGGTACCCAGCAGCTTTGTTTCCTTTGGCGACTTGTTATTGTGCTTCTTCTTTGAGTCCTCAGTAACTCGTTATGTGTACCCCAGATATTTGAATTTTATTATTTGTTGAACTACATTCCCATTTACTTCTACTTTCCAATGCAGAACTTCTTTGCCTGTTGCCATGCATATTGTTTTCCCGTTTGAGATTATAACATTTTCTATGTTCTTTCTCTGTGTGGAGTCTACTATTTAACAATTAATTACATAATTAATTGGAATAAAATATATTCAAACAAATAGTAATAATAGTTACTAATAACAATAACAATAACCAAATAATCATCTGGAGCACAATTATGCCACTGATACGTGACTTTAATTTTTACCTCTGCATATACACCAAAGAAGTGAGAGAAACCTCAACAAAATCTTCACTCAGGAAGCAGGTTACAGACTATGAGGTTATCTATCCTGGTATGCATTGCCTCAATATTCCACAGAGACAAGGTTTTTTTAAATGGAGAAATTAATCCGATAATACTTCAAACTTAGGCAAACTCAAACAATAAGATTCAATATCCTTTTTAATAAAATCACATTGTCAACTTCATAGTTATGATTTTCTTTATTTTTCCAAAATTAATCATAAATAGATAAAGTTTAAATACAGGGATAAAATTTTTTGATAAACAAACTACAATATGATGTGAAAAAATCCATTATATTCCAAGGTTATAAAACAAAGAAACAGACAACCGCGTTAAAAGGTATCTAGACGCCATGAATATTTGAGAAACTACTTAACATACTTTTAAAACTTTTAAAGCACGGTCATAAAACTCAGCATTGTCACAAGAAGAATCACCTCATCAAAAATTTACTCTTAACATACTCTTGCTATTTACAACTTTTTTTTTATTGCGGAAGTGCTTATCTCGGTGCGTTGTGGTGCCTGTGCTTGCTGTTCTTTTTTGTTTCGTCCGCTCCTGCCCTCTTCTGTGAATAATAATCATCAAGGCAGGCAGAATATTTCCAGCGGTACCAGGCTGAAACCGGTAGGAAATTTTAACTTCTCCCAGTGGTACAGTTTGCGGAATGCAAAGAAGAAGATAAATATTTAATGAAAGAAAAATCTTTTGCTAAATTTCATTAATGCTACTGTAACACATAGACTGTCAAATAATCAAAATGTCCGGATACATAATAAATCCTACACAACTACTATTATAAAGATAGGGTTTATTATCATTACGATGATTAAGATTTATGTGTTTGATTTTCAAATGTATTTTGATAAATTACAATAATTTTTTTTTGAAAATCAATCATAGCTAAATATGGAAATACGCTGAAATTAGGGAAGGCAGTTTTCTATCCTCTCTAATTTATTTCGAGAAGTATGCACGAATAATTCCCGCTTATAAGAGCCAAGCTTCAAACAATATCAAAAAGTTTTAAATGAAAATTGTATACAGATTAATGTTTGTGTTTCATTTTCAACATCTTTTTAAAAATTAAAAAAACTTATTTTCCCTTAAATTGTATTTTTCTTGTTAAACTATCATCAATTTCTGTATACTAATTTAAAACATTTTCTAGAATACTTCAAAGAAATATAACACATATAAATTAACACACATCTTGAATTATGAATATGGTTCATAATAATCACCCTTTCATCTGAAACGGTCGGGATTGCCGCAACAGTTTTCCACAAAATTCATAGAAAACACAAAGTGTCCACCAAAGTTACCGAAGAATTTCATCAGCACTGTGTTAATTACCCTCGTTAAGGAAAGAGGGTGGCAGTTTCTGTGTATCGTGCGAAAGTGGGAACCGAGTAGATACTCAGGGGATGTTATTTTGCAGTTTTGTCGGGCCTCTTTTAAGCAGAGCACGCTGATGAAACAGGCAGCCCTTCAAGAATATCTTTTCACGAAATTACGCTGTCCTTTTATCTCTGAATATATACAGATACATATTTGATATTATTGCATAGGCTTTCACTGTTAATATATTTTGCTAGAAGGGTTTTCCATTTAACGAGCTTTCGAAAAACACTCAATATTCGCCACAAGCTTTGTACCAAATTGGGCAAGTTATAATTTTTTAAAGAATCCTTTTCGGTCCAAATTTTACTTACTTTGGAATATAAAAGAGACGAGTGATTTCCTTATTTTTAGTATTGATGATCATCAGAAGAATTAATAGTGAAGGACAGCCAAGTTGGTGGTACAAAAGCACAAGCAATGATGTATTCAAATATATAAGCATGACGAAAAGAAAAATATGGGTCATTTTAATAGTAAGCATATTAAAGGATAAAAACAGATGGCCGAAGTTTTCTACAAATATCTAAGATTTCACAATTTTAAACAATGTTCGAATGAAATTACATGCAGGTAGAATGTTAGAGTGTGTGTTTATGTAGGTATTTTCTTGGCGAAATATATTTAATCGTCCTTTTCTTCTTCTTCTTCTTTTGCCATTATTTTATATTATATCCAAATTCTTTACGTTTATTTCTTTATGTCTATTGACGTTTACAATATATAAATACCTTAAAAATCATATATGTTTTAATATTCGCATACCATTGACTTATTTCTCTTTTCATATTATGACAACTCCCAAAAATAATCAGCTCCTATGGATACGATAGGAATTTTAATTGCCAACTTGTACTACTTCATATTTTCAAATCTGTGATTTTTCTTAAATTTTCTTCTCTGCACTGTTTCTGCTTAAATTGCATTGATAATGTTATATTTTTCAGATTAATTTTTTGTTTTTGTCAATATTCTTCTACTCTTACTAGTGATCTTAATTACTTCCCTTCTTACCTAACTAACTGAACATATCACTAAAAAGACTTATATATGTTATTTTAATTTTCCTTTATTGGTATATTAAGATAAAAAAAAAACCACTAACATGAAACAAACTGATATTAGTCAAACATGAAATACACTCGATAAACAACTTATTTCAAATAAAATCGTATTTGCTACGTAAATAAATATTGCCAATTCGTAATATTCTTAGAAAGTATAGAAAAAGGACATATTACATTCCTACAAACAAAACATTTCCATAGATGTATAGAGCATAAAGTATATCCACTGTTAGTGTGGTCTAAAAATACCCAAGAAAACCGTGTTTAAAGGGTTTAACCAAACTTATTAAACGCGATAATTTAAATAAGTTTATTAAAGTGACTGCTGGTGGGAAAGCTATATTAGAAAATAGGCATATTTTAGTGTTTTATGATGCAGTTATGTATAAAGACAGCTTATATAAAAATTAGGTAGAAAGGAAGTTAAAAGCAGCTTCAATTCGGCTTGAAATGCAATTAAAAGAAAAAAAGGAATACAATCGTGAATCCATAGTTTAAAGCTATCAAAAATATAATTGAAAGTTTGTTTATTTAATTTAGAATATTGGTAAATTTTCATTTTAGGCGCTCATTGATGGACATGGGGACAAACTGAAAATATGATATTTCATGAAGAAAGCGAATGACGACACAAACAACCGTGGTGTATCTATGTATCTATCCATTGCGATTTTTAATAGAGAAGCTTCTGAAATTAAACCACTCTACATTGATTTATACATCTTTACTGAATTTTAAAAAATATGAGTAACCTCTAAAGCTATTTCTACTAACACGAAGCACATACACATCAAGTAACCTCTGTAAGTAGCATAAACATTTACCAAAAATGATTGGATCAATCAGAATTACAACCACTTTGTACTAATGAGAAATAAATTGCTAAATTTCTTTTTTTTATCTCTTACATTTAATCCACTCGTAAAAATTAAAATTTATTCAGACCTTATTGATTTCGAATATTAGCAAAAAATGTAGACAGAAAAATATTTCGAGAATTCACAATTGCATTATCGCATTAAATTTATTTTATTAAAGTCTATATCTGAAAACACTATAAAGTAAAAATAAAACAATTGGTTTTGCAGATTAAATAATTTTTAGGACGCTTAGACCGCCTCCATCATGGTATCTATTTTAATAATTTGGAGCAAAATTGTTCTTTTCTTTTAGTAGTAGTAGTATATTATACAGGCTGTTTGGTTCGCCTATTGCCAAATCAAATTGGTCGATAGAAGGGGGGGGTCATTTGCTGTCTCTTATGATCCAATAACTCAATATTAGTCCCATGGGTTTTTCTTTTTCAACTTTTTAATTTTTATTTTGCAAAATCCTAAAATTCAGCATTTGAACTTAAATTTAAAAAAAAGTCATAGGTATAGCCTCCAAATTTAAGTTTAGTTTTAATATGTGCTGTTTTGTTGTTCAGCAAAATTCCAAATTACTTCTAATTAAACATCTATATAGTGTATAGGGACACATCAGTGGTATTTTAAAAAATAACTTATTCTTGTGTCATATACGTACAAATACAAATTAAAAATTCATACATGCATGCATGAAATGGATGCGACCTCTGTTATGCAAAAGCCACGTTGCTCTTGCATAACAGAGGATGCTGAGAGTTTCTCATAGGTATCGTTATGCGAAGAGGCGGATATGCGGGTGGTCTGGGGCTCATTGGCATTGCAGCAAGCAAGTCGCACACTGACTAAGTCATAAGTACACTGAAACATTGTGGCTATGCCTTGGTTGCTGTAATGCGGTCTCTAGGGTAGATTGTACATCCATTTCATGCATACAAGAATGAATTTTTAATTCCTATATGTACGTACATATATGGTGTTCATTGGAGATTTTTCCAAGTATTCATTATCTTCTTTTTCCTTGCGAAAAAAACACGCTCGATATAGGCAGAAACTGTTATATCCCTCCTGGGCAGCAGAACTCAGCATTTGTCACTTTTTTTCTTTGGGTATTCCCCAAACTGGCTCTGCAAGCACGCACCACGGGTTACTTTTGCTAGTCGAAATTCCACTGCATCTACGTAACAAGGCTCATTATGGTATTGTCATAATCTCAACGGGGATTTTACTTTTTGCAAAATGACTTGCCCGACTTGTTAGCTGTGTTGGCAATCTTCAATGAATACAGGCCTATTGTTTCTCAAAAAGACGGTTGCCCTGCAAAGTGGAGATTAACCGTCAGGGAGTACCTTAGTAATGTGTTCCCTAATTCATAAATTGGCTGAGATGGTCCTATTCCATGGCCTCCACGTTCATCAGACCTAACTCCGTCAGATTTTTACGCCTGGGGATTGGGATGGGCCAAAAGACGTATACAAGTCTTTTGGCCCATCCCAATCCCCAGGCGTAAAAAAATTGAAACAAAGAACGATATAGTTTAACATATTTAGGTGATTTTGGGCACCATTATGCAAGAAATGTGTTTACACGCACTGCTGTAGAAATAAGGCACATATTATTATATGTCGTGCATGCATACGCAACCTCTGTTGCGTATGCATCACGATCGCTTTTTGATATTTTTTATTGCAATGTAAAATTGAGTTTAAAGTATAGTTCTACTTCTTCCAAAAACTTTATGACTTAATAAAATGAAAACTACATATTATTTGCAAGTAATTTTGATATTTGTTGAACCACACAACATTATACATTAGTCCAATATTGGGTGAAAACTGTGGTTAAAAATCTGAAATAAAATGCAAAAGGAGAAATCCCTTACCACAAAAAAATATATAAAAAAAACTATATACGTATTTCGGCAACTAAGTTGCCATCATCAGTAGAAATTTGTATAAAACAAAAAAGAGTGTTAAACGTAGTATTTTTGCCTAAAGTGTAACTTTAGAAGATATGCTCATCACCGAATCACCAGTGGGATAACACTCATTTTTTCTTATCAAACGACATCTCTATATATATATACTACCTAAATCTAACGGGACCATAATGGGACCGTGAAGCGTGATAGACTAATCGCCTAAAATAACAATAATCCGTACAAACTGAACTCGGTATCGGTCGATTGTTAGAATTCATTAACTTACATCTATTTTTATGTATCTAAATACTATCCTAACTGTCTAATTCTCTAAAATTATTAACAATTTTAACTAATCTAAGACTATCTATAGGCCGAAAATATGTCGACCAACACTTGATTTTTCCGGTCTGTTGTATTTGAAATGTGCAATGTGTTCTTTGTAACGAGTTGAAATTGAACGCCTAGTTTGTCCTACATATTGTTTCGGTCACTACCGATTCCAGAAACATTGAACTATTTAGAGGATTTGTTGATTAAGAATAAAATCGAACGTGTAAAATAGATGAATACTTTTGAAATTGACAACTCTTTGCATGTCCCAGAACTGCTTTCAGTTTGAAGGCAACTTGGACAGGGTACATCAATGAGCAACAGTTTGTATCCATTTATAGCGAATTTATTCAAGAGTCACTGTGAAATAGAATTTAAAAGGAACTCTAAATATTTCTCTAAAGTATGGATTAGGTACGTTGACGATATTTTCACGATTTTTGATACTAACTTTTATGATTTGGATGACTTCTTATTTGAATTAAACTCGAAATTCACTACAATTAATTTCACAAAAGAAAAGGAAAACAATGATCAACTACCATTTTAGATGTTTTGGTTATAACGAATAATGATAACATAGAAATAGATATCTTCCGAAAAGAAAACAACGTCAACAAGTTTATAACAGCGGATTCAAATCATAGTTTTCAGCAAAAGATGGCTGCTTTTAATTTTCTCATCCATCGGTTGTTAATTTTTCCGCTTACAAAGGATTGAAAAAAAAAATATGCTTGTAGAACCTTTATATTTATATTAAAAATGGTAATAAAGCAAAAACTTTAAATTTTAGGCCTATACTATCTTATTAATTTTTGACTAAAAATTATACACGGAATAGAAAATCTAATAATATACATGTTGTTCCATTTGAAAAACTATAACTAAGGTCAGCCACCAAGTTATGGAACACTCTGTATAATACAAAAGAAATTTAAGAGGTGGTCCTAATAAGTAAGTGTACATCCTGTATTTTTTTTAAAATGGATTTTCCCTTTTTTAAAGGAAGTCAAACTTTTTAATAATCGATATTTTGCACAATTTATATCTGTATTTCTTCAGAATAAAAGAATATAACTTTTCTGTAAGAAAGACGCCTTGAAAAACTAGATATTTTCACGATTTTTGATACTAACTTTTATGATTTGGATGACTTCTTATTTGAATTAAACTCGAAATTCACTACAATTAATTTCACAAAAGAAAAGGAAAACAATGATCAACTACCATTTTTAGATGTTTTGGTTATAACGAATAATGATAACATAGAAATAGATATCTTCCGAAAAGAAAACAACGTCAACAAGTTTATAACAGCGGATTCAAATCATAGTTTT